>ML663563.1:1019751-1042988 GCA_007570785.1 Antilocapra americana | reverse complement strand
GTGGCACTGCTGCTTGGCCTGTGGGGACCCTGGTGGTGCCAGGTGTGCAGGGACACAGGACTGCTTCTGCCACAGGATTATGGCCCTCTCAGAGTCTTTTTTCAAGCTTTTTGTAGCTGGTGATCAGAAGGCCTCTTTGGCCAGTCTTTCTCCATAGCTTTTCCCATTCAGGCACTGTGAGGGCTCCCTTGCCTGGGATCCTTCTCTGTTGTTTGGCATGTCAGGCACATAGAGAGCACCTCCTGGCTGGGGTCCTACTCTGTAGATTGGTGTGTCAGGCACTTAAAGGGTCACCCTGGGTGGGGTCCTACACTGTAGTTCAGTAGGTCAGGCGTTTGATGGGCCAGCCTCTCTATTGTTCAGCTGCCAATGCTGGGATGGGGAGTGGGGGGGGGGTTGTTGGGGAGGAGAGGCGATGGTGATGGCTCCACCCCCTACACATGACTCAGCAGTATCGCCTTGCTTCCATGGCTGCCTGGCTTTCCTCCACAGGCACTTCCCACCACAATCTCCTCCCTCACTTCCCGTCAATTCATCTCTCCACAATTAATAGCATTTATTGCTTGTAGATTTTTGGATTGCAGCCATTCTGACTGGTGTAAAGTGGCACCTCATTGTGGTCTTGATTTGCATTTCTCTGATAATGAGTGATGTTGAACATCTTTTCATGTGTTTGTTAGCCATTTTTATGTCTTCTTTGGAGAAATGTCTGTTAAGTTCTTTGGCCCACTTTTTGATTGGGTTGTTTATTTTTCTCGAATGGAGCTGCAGGAGTTGCTTGTAAATTTTTGAGATTAATTGTTTGTCTGTTGCTTCATTGGCTATTATTTTCTCCCATTCTGAAAGCTGTCTTTTCACCTTGCTTATAGTTTCCCTTGTTGTGCAAAAGCTTTTAATTTCACTGTTGGTGGGAATGCAAACTAGTACAGCCACTAGGGAAAACAGTGTGGAGGTTCCTTAAAAAGCTGCAAATATCCTGCCATATGACCCAGCAATCCCACTGCTGGGCACATACACCGAGGAAACCAGAATTGAAAGAGCCACGTGTACCCCAATGTTCATCGCTGCATTGTTTACAATAGCCAGGACATGGAAGCAACCTAGATGCCCATCAACTGACGAATGGATAAGAAAGCTGTGGTACATATACACAATGGAATATTACTCAGCATTAAAAAAAAATTCATTTGAATCAATTCTACTCAGATGGACTGAACTGGAGCCCATTATCCAGAGTGAAGTAAGCCAGAAGCAAAAACAACAATACAGTATATTAACACATATATATGGAATTTAGAGAGACAGTAACGAGAACCCAACATGAGAGACAGCAAAAGGAATGCAGATGCATAGAATAGACTTGTGGACTCTGTGAATGAGGGAAAGGGTGGGATGATATGGGAGAAGGGCATTGAAACATGTTAATTATCATATGTCTAATCAATCGCCAGCCCAGGATTGGTTCTCGGGGCTGGTGCAGCGAGATTTCCCGGGGGGAGGGAGGAGGGAGGGGGGAGGGAGGGGTTTCTGGAGGGGGAGCATATGTAAACCCATGGTGATATCATGACATTGTATGGCAAAAACAATAAAAAAAATTATAAAAAAAAAATTAATAGCAGCCCTCATCCTGGGATTGCTCCACAATCCCTAAACTACAGCTCCTAGCTGCTGCACCTTCCAGGGGACCTACGTCCCTGTCCAGGGCATGTATGGCTGCAACAAGGACTGTCTGATTCTCATTCCATTTAGGTTGCCACAGATCAGCTGTTTCACTCTCAGCCTTAAATATTTCTCCTCTGACTCAGACAATTGCCCTGATGAGGGAATCAGATCTCCTGCTTCAGACCACCCCTTCCCCCTGCCCTGCCAAGGGCAGGTCCATTCCTACTAATGCTCCTGTTTTTTCCCTCTAGTTCCTACGTCCTACCAAGTTTTGTGTGGCTCTGTATATACTTTTTCACTGGTCAGGTACTCCTGTCTGCTCTCAGCCGGTGTTCTGCATGCACTGCTTTGTCTTAAGGTGTGTTCCTGATGTATCCATGGAGAGAAATGTATTCCATGTCCACCTACTTCTCCGCCATCTTGTTCTCCCCCACCTTTCTTTTATATAGAGTAAGCCCTTTCTGTGCTCCTTCACTGTTCCCATCTCTTACTATTCCCCCACAAAATGAAATGTTATTATGACCAAGATTCAGCAAACAAAACTAACACAACTCAAATCCTTAAAACCTGAGAATACATCTCAATAGAAATTTAAACCCACTGCTATGCCCAGCAGCTTTTGATTCCCAAAAAAGATAAAAACCTGTGCCTTAATATCTAATTCTTCTTCACTCCCTTCAATCACACTGTATCCTTTTATCATTATTATGTTTCTTTGCATAGATGGCTGAAAGCTTTCTATGCTCTTGAGAGCTCGTCTGAATCACATCCACAGATCATATTGGGTGAACTTGCAATTATTTCCTTCGAATGCTCCATGAATGTGCCAAAAGCAAGCATGAACACTGCCAGCCCAAGTGCGTTTTTATTTTTCCCCAAGACTTTACAGCATCTAATTTCTGAAAACAAGGAGTGTAAATAATAGTTTCTAACACAAAACTGGGGATGCTCAATTTGCAGAGGCAAAAAATTTTCAGTTCCTACATTTATGACTTTTATGTTTAAATTGGGCTTCCTTGATAGTTCATTTAGTAAAGAATCTGTTCAATTCCTGGGTTGAGAAGATCCGCAGAAGAAGAAATAGGCTACCTACTCCAATATTCTTGGGCTTCCCTTGTGAGTCAGCTGGTAAAGAATCGCCTGCAATGTAGGAGACCTGGTTTTGATTCCTAGGTTGGGAAGATCCCCTGGAGAAGGGAAAGGCTACGCATTCCAGTATTCTGGCCTGGAGAATTCCATGGATTGTATAGTCCATGGGGTCACAAAGAGCCATCACTACTGAACGACTTTCACTTTCACCTCTTCACCTTCACTAAAACGGTAAATAGTATTTGATCAGCTGCCACATCTCTTTCATTCCCAACAAACGTTATGACAGAAAACTTGCATAGTTTAAGGACGACAGGGGCTCCCATTTTCTTCTAACATGCATGCAACTGGGAAAACATTTAGGAAACCCTTACTGATACATGGTTTATGTTCCCTGACAGCTACTCCATATGCCAGGGAGCATGAAGGTGCACTAGGAAGGGACAGTCAACAACACATCAGGAAGGAAGAGAATGTGACATGGAGGAAGGCCTTTCCACACAGGAAAAGAAAACGGAAAGCCTCCCACTTCCAGATCCCAGTGCAATACAAAGAGGAGAGATCAAATGCCTGTGACTTCCCTGTCCCCTCTGAAGTGGGACCCGAGGAGTAGGAGCCATGATAGAAACATCCAGATAAACAGACACAGAGAAGCATGAGAGCTTTGGGTAGGATCTGTGATTTGGCTGCTTTCCTGAGCAGAGCTTGGGAAGCCTTTGAGGGTACAGGGAGGGTTTCATCCTAAGGAGCGTGGGTATGAAGTCCAGTCGTGGTAGAGGGAGGAGCCTAGACAGAGGAGCCCTGGCAGTGCTCCTGGCTTCCCGAGGCTTGAGCAAGGTGTGCAACCAGCAAGGACTGACTGTACAGCACAGGGAACTGTACTAAGCATCTTGGAACAACATCTAATGAAAAAGAATATGTGTGTGTGTGTGTGTGTGTGTGTGTGTTTGTGTGTGTGTGTGCGCGCGCGTGTGTGTGTGAGATACTCAGATGACTCAGTAGTAAAGAATCTTCCTGTCAATGCAGGTTCAATGCCTGGATCAGGAAGATCCCCTGGAGGATGAAATGGCAACCCAATCCAGTATTCTTAAATGGAAAATTCCATGGACAGAGAGTCAGACACAACTGAGCAACTGAGTACACACATATATATGGAACTGAATCACTTTGCTATACACCTGATACTAAGACAACATTGTAAATCAACTACACTTAAATAAAAAATTTTTAAAGGCATCCAAGAGATCTTGGACCTCCCACCCGCTCTGGAACAGGGGTTCAGAGACCAGAAGGGATTTGTGAAGGACTGTAATTAGGACAAAACAGTGGCAGCAGAAAGAACTTCATGATCAAAGGCAAAAGCAAGAACTCAATATTGGAGATCTGACATCCAGATGACCAGAGGGGCCCATCTCCAACAGTAGCATGGGGAACAGATGGAGCAGCCAGAGCATAGAGAAGATCAGTGAGGAGACAAAGAACACTGCAATTCCCACCTCTCCCCTGCTGACAGGAGGTCACACGTGCCTCAGGAGGCGCCTCTAAAAGACTGAATAGTTACCCAAAGAGGACTTAGTCATCCAAGGGAGGCTATTTAAACCCGAAGGTACAGAGATAGCTAATATCTTTGTGACTGTGTGGATCACAAAAAACTGTGGAAAATTCTGAAAGAGATGGGAATACCAAACCACCTTACCTGCCTCCTGAGAAACCTGTATGCAAGTCAAGAAGCAACAGTTAGAACCAGACATGGAACAATGGACTGGCTCCAAACTGGGAAAGGAGTAAGTCAAGGCCATATATTGTCACCCTGCTTATTTAAGTTATATGCAGAGTACAACATGAGAAATGCTGGGCTGGAGGAGGCACAATCTGGAATCAAGATTGCCTGGAGAAATACCAATAACCTCAGATACGCAGATGACACCACCCTTAATGCAGAAAGTGAAGAGGAACTAAGAGCCTCTTGATAAAAGTGAAAGAGGAGAGTGAAAAAGCTGGCTTAAAACTCAACATTCAAAACACTAAGATTATGGCATCCGGTCCCATCACTTCATGGCAAATAGATGGAGAAACAATGGAAACAATGAGACTTTATTTTCTTGAGCTCCAAAATCACTGCAGATGGTGACTGTAGCCACAAAATTAAAAGACACTTGCTCCTTGGAAGAAAAGCTATGGCTTATTAAGAAGCAGAGATGTTACTTTGTCGATAAAGGTCCGTATAGACAAAGCTATGGTTTTTCCAGTAGTCATGTACAGATGTGAGAGTTGGGCCATAAAGAAAGCTGAGCATCAAAGAATTGATGCTTTTGAACTGTGGTGTTGGATACGACTCTTGAGAGTCCCTTGGACTGCAAGGAGATCCAACCAGTCCATCCTAAAGGAAATAAGTTCCGAATATTCATTGGAAGGACTGATGCTGAAGCTGAAGCTCCAATACTTTGGCCACCTGATGTGAAGAACTGACTCATTGGAAAAGACCCTTATGCTGGGAAAGATTGAAGGTGGGAGGAGAAGAAGTCAACAGAGGAACAGATGGTTGAATGGCATCACTGACTCAATGGACATGAGTTTGAGCAAACTCTGGGAGATGGTGAAGAACAGGGAAACCTGGCATGCTAAAGTCCATGGGGTTGCAAAGAGTTGGATATGACTGAGTGACTGAACAACAAGGATAGTATAAACTGACAAGTTAAAGTTAATTTCCACACCTCCTACTACCTACCCCCACCCAGCTGAGTATGGTTTGGTAAGGAGGATCACATCAGATTTAGGAAACAAAGAAATCCCATTTGCTTTGCACATCTGTGTGAGTCATGTGAATTTAACATATCTTACTATCCACAGTTCTAAGCTCTCCCTTGCTACCATCCAATTTTAAAATACTCAATTTATTTCAAATGTTGTGTGTGTGTGTGTTTTCAGTCCCAATAAGATTTCTTTTTTCTTCTAGGTCTTATCTCATCAAGATGTACCTGAGAAAAATTGAAACTTGGTAAAAGATGACCCCCAAAAATCCCAACACTTCCCTGACAAAACCAATGGGGGAACATCCCCAGACTGCCAGCCACTGGGATTCGAGGGCTACGCTGACTTAATGAAATCAAGAAGGAAGAAGTGTGTGTGTTCGTGTTGCCAGGCCAACGAGCTCTGCCATTCATCCACTCAAACATTCAAAACCAGACTGGAGGGTTCCAGGGGCATCTAAGTGTATGCGAGACCTTTAAATTTCCTCAAATGAAACACACATCCCCACCAAATCTGCAAAGCCTTGAAAGAGGCTGCAAACTGACCCAGTGGTAAGAGATTACAGTGAACCACTCCTACACACACAGAGCAATCTTGTTTTAGCTTCCCACCACCACCATAGCATGCCATTGCCATGGTAACAAGGCAAACCTGCCCTCTCTCTCATCCCAGGGGCAGTCTCCTGCTTGAGTCTCTATGTTACCCATTTATAAGTTATTTTCCTCCATTCAATTTCACCCTTGATGTTCCATCAACATCTTCAAATCCTTTTTGGAAAGAGAAAGACAGGAGTAAAAACGATGTAGTATGTGCCGTTTTCAAGGCAAGCCAAAGCCTTACAGGACAGGATTCCTGGGTTTGACGGCTGTTCCTTCTATTGCTTCTACAAGGTCCCTTCCTGCTGACAATTTCCTTTGCTTTCTTTTTTTTTTTTTTTTATTGTTTTTGCCATACATTGTCATGATATCACCATGGGTTTACATATACTTCCCCTCCGGAACCCCCCTCCCTCCTCCCTCCCCCCCGGGAAATCTCGCTGTACCAGCCCCGAGCATCAATCCTGGGCTGGCGATTGATTAGACACATGACAATTAACATGCTTCAATGCCCTTCTCCCATATCATCCCACCCTTACCCTCATCCACAAAGTCCACGAGTCTATTCTATACATCTGCGTTCCTTTTGCTGTCTCGCATGTTGGGTTCTCGTTACCATCTTTCTAAATTCCATATATATGCCTTAATATGCTGTATTGTTGTTTTTGCTTCTTGGTTACTTCACTCTGGATAATGGGCTCCAGTTTCGTCCATCTGAGTAGAATTGCTTCAAATGAATTTTTTTTTTAATGCTGAGTAATATTCCATTGTGTATATGTACCACAGCTTTCTTATCCATTCGTCAGTTGATGGGCATCTAGGTTGCTTCCATGTCTTGGCTATTGTAAACAATGCAGCGATGAACATTGGGGTACACGTGGCTCTTTCAATTCTGGTTTCCTCGGTGTATATGCCCAGCAGTGGGATTGCTGGGTCATATGGCAGGACTATTTGCAGCTTTTTAAGGAACCTCCACACTGTTTTCCATAGTGGCTGTACTAGTTTGCATTCCCACCAACAGTGTAAGAGGGTTCCCTTTTCTCCACATCCTCTCCAGCATTTATTGCTTGTAGACTTTTGGATGGCAGCCATTCTGACCGGGGCCTACCTGGTTTGAGTTGTTCAAGCCTGAGACCCCATTCTGTGTAGTGATGTCAGAGACCTTTGCCTTCTTCAAGTTAGCCTTGCTTCTACACTTTCCCTACGCACTCTTTTCTAGGCAGCATGCTTTCAGTTATAGAAGACACACAGTTATACTCCAGTTTGCTATTTTAAAGTGCTAGCTTAGAGGGTTGGGATGGGGGGATGGGAGGAAGGCTCAGGAGGGAAGGGATATATGTATATAGTTATGACTAACTCATTGTGTTGTACCACACATTGTAAAGCAATTATCCTCCAATTATAAAATGAATAAAAGGGCTTTCCTGGTAGCTCAGTGATGAAGAATCTACCTGCCAATGCAAGAGACACAGATTTGATCCCTGATCCAAGAAGATCCCACATGCCTCGGAGCAACTAAACCTGAGCACCACACTATAGAGCCTGTGCTCTGGAGCCGGGGAGCCACAGCTACTGAGCCCATGGGCCACAGTTATTGAAACCTGCGTGCCCTAGAGCTTGTGCTCCACAAGAAGAAAAGCCACTACAGTGGGAAATCCATGTACTGCAACTAGGGAGTAGCCCCCGCTTGCCAGAACTAGAGAATAGCCTGAGCAGCAATGAAGACCCAGCACAGCGAAAAATAAATAAATAAAATTATAAAAGAAAGAAAGAAAGAAAAACAGCCCCCAAAAGTGCTAGTTCTTTCTTATATTCTGCCTTGTAAAATGCCTTCCTTCTCTCACATCTCAGGCACTAATTAGCATCTGGGGGAGTGGGGGGTGGGGGTGAGGAAGGGGGTGTCTGCTGTTAAAAAACAAAAGAGGGCATCCTCCTTCTAAACAATTTCTTCCTTCTTGAGGTCCAGGTATCACTGGATGATGAAAAGTCCAGTGTGCATGGATTATATTTCCCAGAGTTGCTCTTTTCATTTTTACTCATAGAAAAGTCTTTTAAAAATGCTCTATCAATATTTAATGATAGCAATTATCTTTGGCAAAAGTTCCCTCAATTACATAAGATAGAAGGACAACATTTGTATAACCCTGGTATAAAGATTCTCATTCCATTATATTCAGTGGGGGGGGGATGAAATAAATTATTAACTACCTAAAATTGTTGCCATGAATAATAACGTGGTCAGTGAGGACTTCCATCAATACACAAAATCAATCCTATGAGGATGCCACCACCTACAACCATACACACAGTCCTCCCTGCTCTCTCCTGAGGCAACTCCAGGTGCCTGTTTTTACCCTGACTACACCTCCTCTTCCTGAACCGGTGTCAATGTTGAGAAACAAAATCTGAAATCCTGAGAGAGGCACAGTGTTTTCTAAAGGGAAAATCTGGCTGCAAGCAGAGTCCTCAGCCTGTGATGTCACCACTGACTCTGAAAAGCCAGAATCCCAGTGCTGTCCTCACTGTGTGCTGTGCTTTGTTGCTCAGTCCTGTCTGATTCTTTGTGACCCCATGGACTGTAGCCCACCAGGCTCCTCTGTCCATGGGGGTTCTCCAGGCAAGAATGCCATGTAGATTACCATGCCCTCCTCCAGGGGATATTCCCAACCCACGGATTGAACCTGGGTCTCCCAAATTGCAGATGGATTCTTTACTGTCTGAACTATCAGGGAAGCCCCACAGGCTCTCTGAACTCTGGCCACTGGCCTGAACTCTCCCAGACTCTTCCCAAGGATGACTGTGTAACTTACATCAACACTGTTTTGAAAAAGGAAAGAGAAAAGAAATTGAGTTTTCATGTGAAAAACAATTGAGCATTTACATCTTCCCAAATATTTCTAGAACTCTAACCCAGTAATGAACTCTAATCAGTAATGAAAAAATTACTGATAAACAAACATTAGAAGCCACTTTCTTAGCACCACAGCTGAACAGTTCTCCCGTGTGAATCACAAGGGCACTGAGGCTACTCACTGCAGTGAAAGTGTTAGTTCCCCAGCAATCCTGTCTAACTATTTGTGACCTGCATGGACCTTAGTATTGTAGGCTGATTGTTCATGGGATTCTCCAGACGAGAGTACTGGAGTGAGTTGCCATTCCCTTCTCCAGGAACCTTCCCTACCCAGGGATCAAACCCAGGTTTCCTGCATTGCAGGCAGATTCTTTACCATCTGAGCCACGAGGGAAGCCCACTCACTGCAGCGATTCCCACTATTTTATCCCAGGTGGCACTTTCTGCCACTGCTACTTGAGCTCCTTTTCAAGAAGAATTCAGCTCTCCCTGGGAGAGGAGGAAAGAAGACCAAGGGACTATCACATCCGATCCTTTATCACCTCTTCTTAAACATGGAAGAAAAGTTCTTCAGGAGGGAACCCTGAGAATTCCTCCCAGCTTCATCCTGAACCTGGAATCCGTACCTCTTTGCACTGGGTTCATGGTGTATTTTCTACCCAAATATATCTCTGTCGTTACTGCAACTACCTTCTCTACCACCAAAGCTCAGCCCTGTAGCTATTAATAAAAGAATATAGATCATCTCTATGAGAATCAGCTAATAAATCCAGTGGGCAAAAATTCACCTAGCTAGACAACTGAAGCTAGCTTCAACCAAGCACGTCCAAGATTTCATCGATAGGAGAAAGGGAACTGGCCTTGGTCCAGATGCCCCACTATCTGTTTGATGTCCATAAGAAAAGCATTCCTCATGGTCTTGAAGAATTCTTACTCAAAATGGCAGCAGGATAAAGAATACAAGGAAGCAAAGAATCACATGAGCTCCCAGAACTTGGTGTAGAATATAACGCGTCAGAAGGAACAGAATTGCACACCCACTGGTGTGGAGCAGAAACTGTGCAGAGCATTTCTGCCTGGCAGGAAAGGAGATGAATGCCAAAAGCAACTCAGATCTGAAGCTGCCAACAAAGAAGGCTCTGTAAATGAACCCCACTTCACGAGAGAGAGCAGGAAGCAGTTTGTAGTCTGAACGGAAACTAGTCTGTACGACAATGAAAACTTTCTCTGTATAATGTTGGTCCTAAAACTAATTATTACTTCACTGAAAATGAGAGTTTGGAATTTGGTAATACTTATTCAACATCTCCCTCAACTTTACTTTTTTCATTTTTCTGTGACTACTAATAAATAAATAGTTTTTAATTAAATATGGTATATTACCAAAGATTATCAAGTTATGGCTTAAATTTATAACTTAATTTGTTATCTTGAAAAAAATTAACAGCTGAATTGAGGTTTAAAAAATTCAAGAAAAGCAGGGAGGGAGGGAAAGAGAGAGGGGAGAGACAGGAAACAATCCACTTGTCTGAAAATTGCGGAATGGTAATCTATACAATGCTTCCCTGGTGGCTCAGACGGTAAAGCATCTGCCTGCAATGCGGGAGACCTGGGTTCAACCCCTGGTCTTCCCAATCCTTGGGAAGATACCCTGGAGAAGGAAATGGCAATCTACTCCAGTACTCTTGCCTGGAAAATTCCATGGACTGAGGAGCCTGGTAGGCTACAGTCCATGGTATCACAAAGGGTCAGACATGACTGAGAGACTTCACTTTCACTTTCACTTTTCAATCTATACAGTGGAATATTTATAGACCATTAAAACCATTTTCACAAAAAAATAGTCTATGTCATGGGGAAATGTTCATGATACAGCAAGTAAAAAATCAGGAAATATAAGAAAATTTTTCTAAAAAAAATAAAAATAAAACGACTTAGCCCAGGTAAAAATACCCCCAAAATACTCACTCTTTCCCCTTGATGATATGATAGAGGGATTTTTATTTCCTTTATATTTTTCCGTGTGTGCATGCATGCAAAGTCACTTCAGGGATGTCCAGCTTTTTGCAACCCCATGGACTGTAGCCCTCTGTCCATGGGATTTCCCAGGAAAATACTGGAGTGGGTTGCCATGCCTTCCTCCAGGGGATCTTCCTGACCCAGGGATCAAACCTGCAGCTCCTGCAGCTCCTGCATTGCAGGCAGATTCTTAACTGTTGAGCCACCAGGGAAGCCCATATTTTTCTGTATTTTCTACAATACATGCTTGTAACTTTTATTTTCAAAAAAAAAAGTATTTTTAAAAGACTGTCTCAACCATAAGACTTAAATCATAAGGATTTAAGCATATAAAAAGATAAGGTAAAGGATCAGAGAGGTAGATGTTGGTTGTGACCTTCCAAGTTCCATCTGGGGTATGACCCTGGAGATGACCTCAGCTGATATTAGGGGTAAGAGCAGAAGTTTGTCACTGACTGATGCTATTTAGGATTCAGATTAGAATTACCTCTTCATTTGGGAGGTTCATTGTTGCTGAAAAGTTCTTTTGAGATTCAGTTGTATCTGAATTAAGGAGGTAAAATTTCTAACCTGTGATTATTCCCTAATCTGGCCATGTCTTACGATTTTCTGCAATGGTTAAGATAGACTTTACAAGCCCAGAGATAAATCCACACATCTATGGACACCTTATCTTTGACAAAGGAGGCAAGAATATACAGTGAAGAAAAGACAATCTCTTTAACAAGTGGTGCTGGGAAAACTGGTCAACCACTTGAAAAAGGAAACTAGAACACTTTCTAACACCATACACAAAAATAAACTCAAAATGGATTAAAGATCTAAACGTAAGATCAGAAACTATAAAACTCCTATAGGAAAACATAGGCAAAATACTCTGACATAAATCACAGCAGGACCCTCTATGACCCACCTCCCAGAGTAATGAAAATAAAAGCAAAAAAAAAAATAAATGGGACCTAATTAAATTTAAAAGTTTTGCACAACGAAGGAAACTATAAGCAAGGTGAAAAGACAGCCTTCAGAATGGGAGAAAACAATAGCAAACAAAGCAACTGATAAAGAATTAATCTCAACAATATACAAGCAACTCCTGCAGTTCAATTCCAGAAAAATTAAAGACCCAATCAAAAACCGGCCAAAGAACTAAACAGACATTTCTCCAAAGAAGACATACAGATGGCTAACAAACACATGAAAAGATGCTCAACATCACTCATTATCAGAAAAATGCAAATCAAAACCACAGTGAGGTACCATCTCATGCCGGTCAGAATGGCTGCTATCCAAAAATCTACAAACAATAAATGCTGGAGAGGGTGTGGGGAAAAGGAACCCTATTACACTGTTGGTGGGAATGCAAACTAATACAGCCACTATGGAGAAAAGTGTGGAGATTCCTTAAAAAACTGGAAATAGACCTGCCATATGACCTAGCAATACCATTGCTGGGCATACACACCGAGGAAACCAGAATTGAAAGAGCCACGTGTACCCCAATGTTCATCGCTGCATTGTTTACAATAGCCAGGACATGGAAGCAACCTAGATGTCCATCAACAGACGAATGGATAAGAAAGCTGTGGTACATATACACAATGGAATATTCCTCAGTCATTAAAAAGAATACATTTGAATCAGTTCTAATGAGTGGATGAAACTGGGGCCTATTATACAGAGTGAAATAAGCCAGAAAGAAAAACACCAATACAGAATACTAATGCATATATATGGAATTTAGAAAGATGGTAATGATAACCCTATATGCAAGACAGCAAAAAAGACACCGATGTATAGAAAAGTCTTTTGGACACTGTGGGAGAAGGAGAGGGTGGGATGATCTGAGAGAATAGCACTGAAACATGTATATTATCATATGTGAAACACATCACCAATCCAGGTTTGATGCATGGTCAGGATGCTCAGGGCTGGTGCACTGGGATGACCCAGAGGGAAGGGATGGGGAGGGAAGTGGAAGGGGGGTTCAGGATGGGGGACACATGTACATCCATGGCTGATTCATGTCAATGTATGGCAAAAACCACTACAATATTGAAAAGAAATTAGCCTCCAATTAAAATTTAAAAAAATTTTTTTAAAGAAAAAACAAAAAAAATAAGGTAGGCTTTACAATCATAGAAGCTTTGTCTTATAAAAAAGACAATCAGACAGCAAGACAGTGCCTATCTCTTTATATTGCATGGAATAAAAATCCAGTGAAGGCATCTGTCTCTCAGGATGAAGAACACAGAAATTAATCAATCTTAATTTTTCTCAAAACTTTTCATCTTTGTTGACTGTTCAACTATCAAAGGCCCTTTGTTTGCTCTATTAGATCATAAATCTAATTTAATAGCATCCAAAAACTAAGTAATTTTAGGTCCAAGTGGACTGTTTACTAGTTTTCCTTTAATTAATGATTTTCTTCTTAAAGGAGACTCCTGCTTCTGATTTTACATTTTCTTTCTCAAAGAGGGAGCTGATATTGTTTCTACATACAACTTACATACTGGCAGTAGCAGTACCCAGCTTTACCAGGCAGTAGCCTTCAAGCCTGGTGTTCAAGGTGCTGGAGGCTCCGTTTTCATAGGGAATGGGATCTGAGTTAACACAGCAGGTCACTGAGGCTGTGGAGTGCTAAGAATGTTTCTAGAGGACTTCTCAGAACTATCTGGCCTTAGTATTCTGCACAGAACTTGTCCCCTTCACCCTACCCTTCAGAGCACCAACATTTCTCCAAAATCTGGCATTTGCAGCCCTCAAGATTTAGATTCCTACTTGACATTTATCTGTGTTTTCCCAGTATCTAATAGAACTCATTCCCTAAACAAAACCATATTGAGCATCTCCACTGTGTTCAACAGACACTGTGATAAGTGTTGGTTTGAAGGCACTGAACAAGACAGACCCAGCTGCCATTCTCAAAAGAGTTCATTCAATAGGGAGAAATAGAAGAGAAAAATACTTAAGCCCAATTTCAGTCAGTGTGAGACCAGTGAGGAAAATCAAGCACAGTAATGAAATAGCAAGTTACGGGGGCAAGAGCTTAGGTTGGGTGAACAGGGAAGGCTCCACTGAGGACGAGGAATTTAAGCTTAAATCTCATACAGAGAAAGAGCTGCCATTAAGAGAGCAAGGGAGGTGTGCACCAAGAAGAGAACTCCAAATTCAAAAGAACTGAGGCAGAGCAAGTTTCATTCATGAGAGGAACAAGCAGGAAGCTAGTCTGGCTAGCATCTAGGGAAAGGAGGGCCAGACAACATTAAAGAGGTAGACTGAGGCCAAATCATGCAAGATCTTATAAGAAGGGAGCTCACATTTTATTTTAAACATGGATGGGAAGATGCCAAAGCCGTACTATCACTGTCTGAAGAAGCTATCATCTCATCTATAAAACTTAGGAAGGATGATTCTGGTCTGTACCATTTTACTTCAAGGCACCTCCAGCACTTAGGTTTCCTAATGGACACAGCTCCAGGGTATCTGAAGGTCTTAAAGATGCTCAAAGCCCTGCAGTAGCTTCATGAATTACAGGCAAGCCAATCAGTCCTTCTATGTTCATTTCTCATCTAAAATACGTGTGCTTTCCCTTTACTTTTGGAAGATATCACAAACTTTAATTGTGGTTCAAGAAAGTATAGCCAAGTTCCACATTCCCAACTGCCTCCACAAGTACCCCCATGCTCAATCTCAACCCACTCCCACCTGTACTTCTCCGAAACCCACCTCCCCCATAGCATCCTGCATCCAAGGACCAACAAATTCACTTCTCTAGTTTCAAAAGCCAGGTATTTGGGAATTATCTAACACCTTGCACACCCTCACCTCCTATTTAATCCTCACCAAGTCCCCATAAAACCCTCAATTTCATCTGCTTCTCTCCAGCTCAGTCACCATCGTACATCAAGTATCTCTGAACTGATCTTCTCACAGTCACTTTTGTTCCCCTGCAATACACTGCAGCCTGAAAGGTCTTAAAGATGCTCAAAGAGCTCTGCAATAGCTTCTCGATATGCTTAGGACAACTACTGAGCCAGTCTACCAGGGTCTGTGTGGTCAGGCCACGTTACTCACTCTAGACTCCTTTGTATATCTGTGCTCCAGCCACCCTGGCCCCAATCCATCCCTCAAATGATCTCGGGGTCTCTGCCCTTATTTTTACAACCCATATCTTTGCTTTACTCGGTTAATGCCTACTGACTTTTAGATCTCACCACAAACATCACTTCCTTAGGAAAGCTTTCTTGGGTTTCCCTATTTGATTTTCTCACAGCTTGTATATTCATTTAGCTCTTATGAAAATAGTGGAAACACTGCACAAAGCTAATTGTTTTTATTTCACTTCCTGATACACACACATTCTAGCAAACAGGTTAACTGATGAATAAGGAAGGACTGAAAGGAATAGGAACTCTAGGTTGTCTAGTCTTTCCTTTTGTTATCATTCTCAGTGTAAGCAACTGGCTAATGAAGGGAAGTAACAAAAGTGAAAATGGACAAGATAGACTTCTCTGGTGTCTGACATTTCTTAGAATGCTATTGCTAACTTCCACCACTCAAAGCAAGTTCTGATTCAAATGCAAAGTGTGACTTCGTGGGTAGGGTTGTCAGAGTTTGCAAATAAAAAATACAAGACATTTAAATCTGGATCACAGATAAATAACAAATCATTTTTCAGTATAAGTACATCCCAGATATTGCAATGGGACACACTGTATCTTACAGCTGTAGGTGCTCTCTACTTCCTCAGTCCTAGGTATAACCTTTTCTTTTAATTGTGATAAAATACATGTAACATAAAGTTTACCATAACATCCATTTCTATGACTCAGTTGCATTAACTACATTCACATTGTGCAACCATCACCACCAAACATCCACAGGATTATTTTTATCTTGCAAAACTGAAACTCTAAACCTCTTAAACACAAACTTCATTTTCCCCTCCCCAAAGTTCCTAGCAACCACCATTCTGCTCTGTCTCTAT
Source organism: Antilocapra americana (assembly GCA_007570785.1). NCBI lineage: Eukaryota > Metazoa > Chordata > Mammalia > Artiodactyla > Antilocapridae > Antilocapra > Antilocapra americana. The sequence goes on along the minus strand of ML663563.1, from coordinate 1,027,033 downwards.
GAATTTGGCTACTCTAAGTGCTTCAAATGATTTAATCATAGAGGTTTGTGGGGGGTTTTCACAGTATTTTATAGACAGTCTATTTCAGTTAGCATGATGTCTTCAAGGTTCACCTATTTTCACCTAGTGTATGTCAAGATTTCTTTCCTTTTTGTAAAAAAAAATTTTTAATCTTTTTTCAGCTTCGTTGATGTATAATTGACAAAAATTGTGTATTTCAAAGATGTACAATTGTATATTTCAAAGGTGTACAATGTGATAGTTTCATGTAAGTATACATTGTGAAATGATCACCAAATCAAGCATTCATTACCTCACATAATTACCTAGCCTCCTCCCACTCTGGCCACCATCTGTTGTTCTCTGTATTTATGATTCTGTTTCTGTTTTGTTATGTTTGTTCCTCTATTTTTTAGACTCCACATATTAGTGAAATCATACCATATTTGTCCTTCTCTGTCTGACTTACTATCTGTCTCACTTAGGATACTACCTTCTAGGTCCACCCATGTTGTCAAAAATGGCAAGATTTCATTCTTCTTTATGATTAATATTCCATTACATACACCTACCATGTCTTCTTTATTCATCTGTCTATCAGTGAACACTTAGGTTGCTTCTACATCTTGGCCATTGCACACAATGCTGCAATGAACCTAGGGGTGCACACATCTTTTTGAAATAGTGCTTTTCTTTTCTTCAGAAAAAGAGCCTGAAGTGGAATTGCTTTATCACATGGTAGTTCTATTTTTAATTTTTTGAGGAAACTACATATTGCTTTCTTTAGTGGCTACATCAATTTACTTTCCCACCCGCAGTACGCAAGCACTCCCTTTTCTCCACATCCTCACCAAGACTTGTTTTTTGTTGTCTTTGGGTGATGGATTCTGAGAAGTGTGAAGTGATATCTCATTGTGATTTTGATTTGCATTTCCCTGATGATTAGCAATATTGAGCATCTTTTCACGTGTCTCTTGGCCATTAGTAAAGATGCTGGGGAAATGTCTATTCAGGATCTCAACCCATTTTTCAATTAGGTTGTTTGTTTTTTGATGTTGAGTTGTATGAGTTCCTGGCATATTTTGGATATTAACTCTTATCAGATATATCATTTGCAAATATCTTCTCCCATTAGTAGGCTACTTTTTCATTTCATTGATAGTTTCCTTCATTATGCAAAAGCTATTCACTGTGGTATAGCCCCATTTTGTTTCCCTGAGGAAACAGATCCAAAACAATATTGCTGAGATCAAGGTCAAAGAGCATACTGCCTACGTTTTCTTCTTAGAGTTTTATGGTTTCAGGTCTTACCTCTAAGTCTAATCCATTTTGAGTTTAGTTTTTTACCTGGTATGAGAAAGTAGTACAGTTTGATTCTTTTGCATATAGCTGTCCAGTTTGGGGGTTTCCCTATTGTATAGCTTCACTGCATTGTACCTTTCCTTTATATTATTTATCAAAGTTTGTGAGTATATTTTAAATTGAATTATTACATTATTCAATCAAGCTTTCCTACAAGTCTGTGAGCTCCATGAGAATAAGGGTGTTGTCTTCTTAGTTAGCCATCACCATGATCATCTAATATTGAGCTGAGCACCTAAAAGATGTTCAACAAGTGTTTGTTGGCTGAATGAATGGATTGTAACACCCAAGATTGCAATTGCATTCACATTCTATGCATAGCACAAACTAGGTGCTATGGTGATGTGAAGGAACTAAATGTGACCCTACCCTCAAGCAGATTTGGACATGAAAACAGACACATAGTAAGAGAGAAGATGTGAGAAGCACACGAATAACAGAAGTAGCCAGAGAAGGGAGAGATTAATTCCCTAAAGGAGATGGAGGCAAAGTTAGGAAATATGGCCTGAATCCCCAACTTTCATCTAGGCTTTCTTCAATCTCCTAACAGATTTTACATCCTACTCAATACTTTAGCTTTCCAAAATGAAGAGCTAATTCTTTAATCTATTAATTTGTATATTGGACCAAAGTATTTAAAGATGAAAATGGAAAAAAATTATCACTTTCATTTTCAAACCTGATATAGTCCTTCTTCTCCATTTAAAGCTGCTTGGAATGCCATCAGAAGATCTCAACACCAATATCTCTGGTCCAAACCTGCTGTATGTATTAGTCAGATCAGGCTGCCATAACAAAATACTATAGACCAGGTGGTTTAGACAACAGACATTTATTTTCCCACAGTTCTGAGGTCTGTGGGATCAAGTTCAAGATCAGGTTGCCAGGATGGTAAGGCTCTGGTAAGAACTCTCTTTCTGGCCTGCAGATGGCCACTGCAGGGGAAATTCACTATTTTTACCTCTATCCTCATGTTCTCAACACTTCAGATATCAGATACTTAGGGCTTTTTTCCCGATCAGTTTTCCAACCCCAGCTGAGTATCCTACAACACAATTCTGACACTAATTGGAGTTACCACTAACTCCAGAGGATAAAGATTCAGTCCTATAAGACTGCCTCCCTCCTCAGATGAAAATCGCAAGTAGTAGGTCCCCAGGTTACTACCTACACCTCTGTCTGACTTGGCTATAAATCATAAGTCTCCCGACCTCCATTTCATGTTTGAGAATTTGCTAGAGTGACTCATAGAACTCCAAAACCAGTTTACTTACTACAGCCCATTTAGTATAAGTAGTATTTTAAAGGATACAAATGACCCATCAGATGAAGAGACACTTAAGTGAACTCTGGAAGTGTCTTTCCCTATGAAGTTGGGGTGTACCACACTCCCAGTATGTGAATTGTTCACCAGCCTGGAATCTCTATCAACCCTATACTTTGGGGGCTTTTATGGAGGTTTCATCACATAGGCTTGACCAATTATAAACTCAACTTCTAGTCCTTCTGCCCTCTATGGAGAACAGGGGATGGAGCTGAAAGTTCCAAGCTTCTAGTCATGGCTTGGTCTTTCTGGTGACCAGCCCTCATCCAGGAACCCATCAAAAGTGGCCTTATTGGAACAACAGATATTTCTATGACCTGGCAAGATTCCAAGGCATTTTAGGAGCTCTGTGCCAGGAACCAGGGGCAGAGACAAGTAAATTTTCTGTTATTTCACATCTCTTTTTTACCCTGTGTCCTCACATGGTGGAGAGAGAGAGAAAGAGGTCAGGCTCTCTGGTGTCTCTCCTTACAAGGACAGTAATCTTACTGTATCAGGGACCCAGCCTATGACCTCATTTAACCTTAATTACGTCTCTGTAGTCCCTATCCAAATATAATCATATTGGCAGTTAGGGCTTCCGCATATGAATTGGAGGCTGGGGAACACAATTCAGTCCATATTTCTGTAATCTTGATCAAATGCCAAACTACTCTGGTCTTCATCTTCAACCAGAGCCCATAAGCTTCTTGTTTTTGTGTATGAAGTTTTATTGGAATGCAGCCATGCCCAATCATTTACATGTTGTCGATGGCTGTGTTTGCACTTCAAAGGTATAGTTGAATAGTTGCAACAGTGATTTATCTAACCGCCTGCAAAGGCTAAAATACTGACTACCTGGCCCTATACAGAAAAGGTTTGCTGACCTTGTACTTTGGTGATCCCTCAGGACTCTTTCAGCTTTAACATTCTAGAATCCTATTCATGCCTTCGACCTAGAATAATTTTTAGTTCACGTCTTCAGGTTCCGTAAAAATCATTAGTGACCTAATGACTGTTTTAGTGAGTATTAAATGCTTATACTAATGGAGATGTTTTCTTTAATCTCACACTGTAGCTAACCTCTGCACTGTTATTAAGTGAGCTTAAGTAGACATGGAACAAAGTCCTTCCACATAGTAAATGCATTTTATATCTCCATAGCCAAATATATTCCCGCTAAATCATTGTTGTAGGGGCTCTGTTGAGTGCCTAATGTAGCAAGAAAAAACAGAAGTAGAAGTGTTCTGGCCTCACTGGTTTCCCCTCCCTGCTCTTGTATAGCCCCTCTAATCTGCACCACACAATCTGGGACAGAGATATGCACCATTTTGAACTGCTTTCTTGTTAGATCATGTGCATTATTAGCCTTGTATCCCACACTAGACAGTCAGCAGCTTTGGATCAGGGATCATGCTTTCTGAATTAAAAAAAAGTACAGAACTATAGAATTAAAGAGCTGGAAGAGATATTAATAATCATAATCCAACTTTCTTATTTCACACATGAATAAACTGAGGCCCAGACCAAACAAATAGCTTATCTTACTTCTCGTTAACTGCCATAGTACTTATCAAGTGCTTGATTCAGCATTTCTGTATGACAAGGACTTGCAAAATGATTAGAGAAGGAAATTAAGAGGAAAAGGAAATTTCCTGGGTCTTGACTTGAAAGACTGCTGGTGGTATGTTCTAGAAAGCAATCTAAATTCTACATTTTCATGTACCTCTAGCACAGCATTTTCTAACATGTAGTCTGTGGAACACCAACCCCAAGAGATACTTCAATAAAATATGGTCTGATAATTAAGCAAGTTTAGAAAAGGCCTCATACTGTATACCTGCCTGAAAATGATAAGTGTATCATTATAGCAAAGCTCTGAGAAGCTCTGAGGTAAATATACCAGGTTTACACCAAGATGCACAAACACCTGGCAACAAAGCAACTTCTTTTTCCTAGAAACATAGAGAAATATACAAGAAAGACAAAGCCAGACAAATGTGGAGCTTGGTTAAACCAGGGGATAACTGCCCACTACTTAATAACAAGTGAACTCTTTCAAGTCAGGCCAGTACACTGAATAGATTCTCACTCCCACAACCTATGTACAACTGAAACACTGACGTTCAGTTCAAAGAAGGCAATCTTCTTCTTCTCAAAATGAGTGCAATAATATCTTTCCAATTAAAAGTAGAATCCACTCTATCGGCACCCTGCTAAAGAGTAAATTGAGTTGATGAAGACAGCTATCAGTAATAACCATGGGTGTCAAATGGTAAAAGTAACAAATTAATGGACTACTTTTTGAGAGAAGAAAAGATCTATTTAGGAACCACATGTAACTTGCTCTTCAGGCTTGGTCACAGTACTAGTAAGCTGGTGTTTATAACACTCCCAGAGACTCCCACTGCTGGCCAAGACTGGATAGAAGGGACCAGATTTACCTTTCCAACTAAATCAAAAAGTGGACAAGTATATGAAATAATAGTTTTCAAGGCATAGGACATAGGCAACAAAGAAGAATGATTCCTGAAACACAGAAAACAAATGAGGTTAACCATACATTTGATCTAGCTTACTGCCTTGGAAAAGCTCCATGACACAACACAGAGAGAGGGAATCATGGCAGAGCCCAGTAGACAACCTGAGACAAAGAAAGAGAGCTAGGAGTATGGGAAGACCAAGACAACTAGAATTCATAGGACAGGGTATTGGAGAGAAGAGATTTGAGACATAACTACAGATATCTGAAGAAACCACCTGAAAAGATTAAAGGGAGCAATGTCCAGCTGTTCCCACCATCCAGATTGGAAAATCTCATGATTCATGGGGCATTGAGTAGAATGACTTGCACAGAAGTGACTCGCACTGACAATAGGGAATAACTGTTTAGTCGCCAAGTCATGTCTGACTCTTTTGCAACCCCATGGACTGTAGCCAGAGGGAATAATTAACCCAAGACTAAATGCTGCCCTGCTCCTCAAAATAAACCTTAAAAGCAAGACCCCAAAAAAACAAATGTTTTCAAGTAAGTTAATTATTCCCATGAACAAGACTCAAGAATATTAATAGTTATACAAAAATATCCAGTGTGTAACGATGTAAAACTCAGTGTCTTCCATTCAAACAGAAAATTACCAGATATGCAAAGAACCATAAAAATACAACCAAAAATGAGGACAAAAAGCAAATTAGAATTGACACAGATGTTAGCATTAACAGATAAGACATTAAGAAGAATGGAATTGAAAGAATCAACCTACCTGACTTTAGGCTATACTACAAATCCACAGTCATTAAGACAGTATGGTACTGGCACAAAGACAGAAATATAGATCAATGGAACAAAATAGAAAGCCCAGAGATAAATCTACACATCTATGGACACCTTATCTTTGACAAAGGAGGCATGAATATACAATGGAGAAAAGACAATCTCTTTAACAAGTGGTGCTGGGAAAACTGGACAGCCACTTGTAAAAGAATGAAACTAGAACACTTTCTAACACCATACACAAAAGTAAACTCAAAATGGATCAAAGATCTAATCATAAGACCAGAAACTATAAAACTCCTAGAGGATAACATAGGCAAAACACTCTCCGACATAAACCAAAGTAGGATCCTCTATGACCCACCTCCCAGAATATTGGAAATAAAAGCACGAATAAACAAATGGGACCTAATTAAAATTAAAAGCTTTTGCACAACAAAGGAAACTGTAAGCAAGGTGAAAAGACAGCCTTCAGAATGGGAGAGAGTGATAGCCAATGAAGCAACGGACAAACAATTAATCTCAAAAGTTTACAAACAACTCCTGCAGCTCCATTCTAGAAAAATGGACAACCCAATTAAAGAGTGGGCCAAAGAGCTTGGCAGACATTTCTCCAAAGAAGATATAAAAATGGCTAACAGGCACATGAAAGGATGCTCAACATCACTCATTATCAGAGAAGTGCAAGTCAAGACTACAATAAGGTGCCACTTTACACCAGTCAGAATGGCTGCCATCCAAAAGTCTACAAGCAATGAATGCTGGAGAGGATGTGGAGAAAAGGGAACCCTCTTGCACTGTTGGTGGGAATGCAAACTAGTGCAGCCACTGTGGAAAACAGTGTGGAGGTTCCTTAAAGGGCTGCAAATAGACCTGCCATGTGGCCCGGCGGTCCCACTGCTGGGCATATACACCGAGGAAACCAGAATTGAGGGAGCCACGTGCACCCCAATGTTCATCGCTGCATTGTTTACAATAGCTAGGACATGGAGGCAGCCTAGATGCCCATCAACTGATGAATGGATGGGAGAGCTGTGGTGCATATACACAATGGAATATTACTCAGCATTAAAAAAAAATTCATTTGAAGCAATTCTGCTCAGATGGACGGAACTGGAGCCCGTTATCCAGAGTGAGGTAGGCCAGAAGCAAAAACAACAATACAGTATATTAACACATATATATGGAATTTAGAAAGACAGTAATGAGAACCCAACATGGGAGACAACAAAAGGAACGCAGGTGTATAGAATAGACTTGTGGACTTTGTGGATGGGGGTAGGGGTGGGATGATATGGGAGAAGGGCATTGAAGCATGTTAATTGTCATGTGTCTGATCAATC
>ML663563.1:600000-1019651 GCA_007570785.1 Antilocapra americana | reverse complement strand
GGGGGGGGTTCCGGAGGGGAGGCATGTGTAGGCCCATGGTGATATCATGACAATGTATGGCAAAAACAATAATAAAAAAAAAAAAGTGGGCCAAAGAACTTAACAGACATTTCTCCAAAGAATACATACAGATGGCTAACAAACACATGAAAAGATGCTCAACATCACTCATTATCAGAGAAATGCAAATCAAAACCACAATGAGATGTCACTTTACACCACTCAGAATGGCTGCAATCCAAAAATCTACAAGCAATAAATGCTGGAGAGGATGTGGAGAAAAGGGAACCCTCTTACACTGTTGGTGGGAATGCAAACTAGTACAGCCACTATGGAAAACAGTGTGGAGATTCCTTAAAAAACTGCAAATAGACCTGCCATATGACCCAGCAATCCCACTGCTGGGCATATACACTGAGGAAACCAGAATTGAAAGAGCCACGTGTACCCCAATGTTCATCGCTGCATTGTTTACAATAGCCAGGACATGGAAGCAACCTAGATGCCCATCAACTGACGAATGGATAAGAAAGCTGTGGTACATATACACAATGGAATATTACTCAGCATTAAAAAAAAATTCACTTGAAGCAGTTCTACTCAGGTGGACGGAACTGGAGCCTATTATCCAGAGTGAAGTAAGTCAGAAGGAAAAACAACAATACAGTATACTAACGCATATATATGGAATTTAGAAAGATGGTAACGAGAACCCTGCCTGCGAGACAGCAAAAAAAACGCAGATGTATAGAACAGACTCGTGAACTCTGTGGAAGAGGGCAAGGGTGGGATGATATGGGAGAATGGCATTGAAACATGTTAATTATCATATGTGAAATCAATCGCCAGCCCAGGGTTGATGCTCGGGGCTGGTGCACCGAGATGTCCCAGGGGGAGGGAATCGGGAGGGAGGAGGGAGGTGGGTTCTGGAGGGGGAGCATATGTAAACCCATGGCAGTGTCATGTCATTGTATGGCAAAACCAACACAATAAAAAAATAATAAGTAAATAAATAAAAAACAGTTATTACAACTGTGTTTCATGTGCTTAAAATGTTAACTGGAGACATGATAATACAAAAAGACCCAAATTGAATTTCTATAGATGCATATGACAATGTCCAAAATAAAAAAATCATTTGTGAAAACAACTGGAGTCATTTTTCTAAATTCAAATCTCTACAAAATCAACTGCTTTCTTAACTAAGAAAGCTATTACTCAGCCATTAAAAAGAATACATTTGAATCAGTTCTACTGAGGTGGACAAAACTGGAGCCTATTATACAGAGTGAAGAGCCAGAAGGAAAAACAACAATACAGTATACTAACACATATATATGGAATTTAGAAAGATAGTAACGATAACCCTGTATGCGAGATAGCAAAAGAAACGCAGATGTATAGAACAGTATTTTGGACTCTATGGGAGAGGGCAAAGGTGGGATAATATGGGAGAATGGCATTGAAACATGTAAATTACCATATGTGAAATGAATCGCCAGCCCAGGATTGATGCATGAGACAGGGTACTCAAGGCTGGTGCACCAGGATGACCCAGAGGGAGGGAGGTGGGAGAGGGCTTCTGGAAGGGGAGCCATGTATACCCATGGTGGATTCATGTCAATGTATGGCAAAATCAACACAATAATGTAAAGAAAATAAATAAATAAATATATTTTTTTTAAAAAAGAAAGCAATTGCCAGCATTTTCAATTTACCAATGAGTTTACAAATTCCAGAAGTTTTACTTGGTCAGTCCTAGTGTGGAATTAAGAACTTATTGCCCATGAAAACAATGTTCTTATTTATTGATTCATTCAGCAAACTTCTAGAAGATTGCCTATAATATTGAATCCTTTGAGGATTCAGAGTGTGCAGGACATTGTTCCTATATACAAAGAGTATTTTAGTAGAGAAGATACAGATATTCAAAACATAAAATAAAAAAATATATATATAATATATGTTGATATATGTTAAGTACTAAGAATATTATTTAGATCAGTGTTCCTTAAAATTTGGTCTATGAGCTAGTGAACACCCCAATTTCCTAGGACTTGCTTAAAATGTAGATCCTTTAGTCTTTCTCCAACTCTCCTGAACCCAGATCTCTGGAAGTTATTTTTATAAACACCAAAGTTTCAGGGTAATGGCATAAGTGATACAAGCAATATACAATAGAAAAAAAAATGTTTTTAATCCCTTTCAGCTGCTATGGTCAGGGAAAGATTTAGAAATTCAGAAATTGATTAAAAGAATTTCATTACATGGAAACTGAAACTCAAAGCATTTTATGCAAGGATTCTGACTTCTGAATAACAGAGCACATGCGTGTGTGCTCAGTCACTAAGTCATATCTGACTCTTTACAACCCCATGGACTGTAGCCCCCCAGGTTCCTCTGTTCATGAGATTTCCCAGCCAAGAATACTGGAGTGGGCTGCAAGGATCTTCCTGACCCAGAGATCAAACCCAAATCTCTTGCATTGGCAGGTGGATTCTTTACCACTGAGCCACCTGGGAAGCCTGACTGACAGAGTAGGGAACTCTAAAAATCCACTCCTCCCATAAAAAAGCAATGAGAATACTAGCAAAAATTGTCAAAATTATTTTTCAGAACTCTATAAATTAGCCAAAGTTTTTAACAATCCAAGGTGTGTTTATTCAAAACAGTAGCTGAATCTCCATTAAAAAAACTAGCCCTATTCCCATTCCTCTCTCTCTAGCTCTGCAATGATCTTGAAAACCAACAGCCTTGCAACACAATAGTCATGAATACCAGCAACCTAGCAATCGTTAGAAGGGGAAGAATGGATTTGGGGCTATTCAAAAGCCCCATTCCACTATTTGACCCACCTGGCACATCCCTAAAACCCCCACTTTCAAGGTTCATCTTTATTCCTCCTGATTCAGAGCTCATTCAGCAAAAACAACCTTTTCCCCTTGAGTCATTTTTCAAAAACAATCAGCAGCAATTGCTTAATATTAGTTCACTGAGGCAATAACAGCTGAGACAAATGAGATGCTAACCAAAAACTTAAGAGGAAAAGCTGGAGAATGCAATGTCCAGAGGAAACTGTGAAGGGTTGTGGCCTATTTTTGGATGTTTAGAAGGTTTTTTGCAGGACTGGGTATAATTCTCACCTCTGGCTGACCATGAAGCTCTGGACAAGCAGGAAATAAAGACTAAGGTAGTGTTGTAAACTGTCTGCCACAGCATTAAAAACATTTTCTGACACACACGAACACACACACACACCCTTGCCGAGGCTTCAAGATTTATTAGTGCAAAGCATTTAAGGAAATCTCTGTCTTATAATTAACTGACCACTAAGCTAACTGAGCAGAGACTGCAGCGACCACACACACAACAAAGAATGCAAACTTTACAGAATTAGTTCAGGAAAGTCACTGAACAAGAAAACAAACAAACAAACAACAACAACAACAAAGCCACAGCAGCAGCAACAACCAAAACAAACAGCAATAGCAAATCCAAGTGAGTATGAGTAGGGAGTGGAATCTGACTTCCAAAATTCCTATATTACATTTTTTTAAATGTTACAATTTTAACAAAAAATTATGAGACATGCAAAGAAACAGGTGAATAAGGCCCATATAGGATGTGAGGGGCAATAAATATCAACTGTTCCTAAAGTAGCTGTGTATCAGAATTACTAGACAAAGACTTTAACTTAAATAAAGATGTTAAAAGAGCCAAAGAAACTTACGTCTACAGAACTAAAGAAGAATAGAAGAACAATGTCTAAAAAGACAGCAATTATTAAAAAGAACCAAAATTATTGAGTTGAAAAGTACAATAACTGAAATGAAAAAGTCAGTAGAACACTTAGCATATTTGAGTATACCGAGGAAAGAATCCATGACCCTGACAATACAACAATTGAAATTATCCAGTCTGACAATACTACAAAGCTACAGTAATCAAAACAGCACATTGGCACAAAACCAGACACAGGGATCAATGGAAGAGACTAGAGAGACCAGAAATAAACCCACACACCTACGTCTATCAACGTTCAACAAAAGACACAAAAGTATATAATGAGAAAAAAGTCTCTTCAGCAAGTGGTGCTGGGAAAGTTAGACAACTTCATGTAAAGCAGTAGTTAAAACACACTCTCCTACCATACACAAAAATTAAATCAAAATAACTTAAAGATTTAAACAAAAGATATTACACCATAAAATTCCTAGAAAAGAAAATACGAAAAACACTCTCTGACATAAACCATGCCAGTGTTTTCTTAGGTCAATCTCTCAGGGCAATAGAAATAAAAACAAAAATATATGAATGGGACCTAATCAAACTTACAAGCTTTTGCACAGCAAAAGAAACCATAAACATAATGAAAAGACAAACTACAGAATGGGAGAAAGTATTTGCAAACTATATAACCAATAAGGGCTTAATTTTCAAAATATACAAAACTCAAAACAATAAGCAACCTATTTGAAAAATGGGCAGAAGACCTAAACAGATATTTCTCCTAATGGAGAAATACAGACAGCCAATACGTACGTGAAAAAATGCTCAGCATCACTAATTATCAGAGAAACACAAATCAGAACTATAACAAGGCACCACCTCACATGAATCAGAATGACCATCATTTAAAATTCAACAAATAATAAATGCTAGAGAGGGTATGGAGAAAAGGAACCCCTGCTACATAGTTGGTGGGAATGTAAATTGATGCAGTCACTGTGGAAAACAGAATGGAGGTTCCTCAGAAAATTGAAAATAGAATTACCCTATGATCCAGCAATCCCACTCCTGCACATATATCCAGACAAACCTCTAATTCAGAAAGATACATGCATCTCTGTCTTCATAGCAGCACTCTTAACAATAGCCAAGACATGGAGACAACCTAAATGTCTATTGACAAATGAATGGATAAAGAATATATGGAGAGAAAAGGTAAGATAAGAATATTTGTAAAAATAACAGCCAATTGTAAAAGAAAAAATAAACATTAATCATATTAATCATATCCAAGAAACTCAACAAACTTCAAATGGAATAAACTCAAAGATATTCTCACCCACACACATCTTAATCAAACTACTGAAAGCCAAAGTATTCAGGACAGGAGACAGTAAAGGATCTGGATTAGATATGCATAGAGTTCCAGGCTAAGTAGGAGAAAGCACAGTTTAAAAAGTTCATTTGGGCTTAGGCTACCAAAATAGTACTGGCTTGAAGCAATAAAGGCCTGAACCAAAATAGCAGCATTGAAAAATGGAAAGGAAGGAATAAAATAGAACATTATAAAAGCCAAATCAGTAGACCTTGACACTGATGTCATTGGCAGTGTGTATGGGGGGCACTCAGAAATGACCCATGCTTTCAAGTCTCAGTCACTGCAAGATGGCAAAAGTAAAGAAATCAGGAATCGTTGGTTAGAAAAGGAAAGAAAATATATGAAGAGTGTGATATAGGATATGTGGAATCTGAAGCCCTGAACAGACACAGAAACCACTAGAAAGGGGTTGAAAATGTGGAACTGAGAGAGACTGGAAAGGCTGCAGCCCTGGTTTACTCCTACTGCCCTGACATCACATCCAGGTTAGCATTTGTGCCAGGCAACAGTGTCGAATTTGGGCAGTAAATTATAGGACCACATAATCTCTGAAGGAGAAAGTAAAAAGATGAGCTAAAAAGCTCACAGCACAGAACACTGGGGAATGCTCACAGAGAGGTGAGAAGAGAAGGAATGAAAATGAGTCATGAAAACAGGAAAACAGAATCGGAGAAATAGGAAAGAATCTTCAGAGAAGAGAACAAGGTGTATGACTGGGGGAAGATGGTTGACTTTGATGTAATTTTCAGAAATCCTAGGAGAGCAGATTCAATCAAGTGGATTATGAAATGTGCTAATTTTTTTAATTTTGTCATTCAGTTCAGTGTATTCACTCAGTGGGGTGTGATTCTCTGCGACTCCATGAACCGCAGCACACCAGGACTCCCTGTCCATCACCAACTCCCGGAGTCCACCCAAACCCATGTCCACTGAGTCAGTGATGCCATCCAGCCATCTCATCCTCTGTCGTCCCCTTCTCCTCCTGCCCTCAATCTTTCCCAGCATGAGGATCTTTTCAAATAAGTCAGCTCTTTGCACGAGGTGGTCAAAGTATTGGAGTTTCAGCTTCAACATCAGTCCTTCCAATGAACACTCAGGACTGATCTCCTATAGGATGGACTGGTTGGGTCTCCTTGCAATCCAAGGGACTCTCAAGAGTCTCCTCCAACACCACAGTTCAAAAGCATCAACTCTTCGGTGTTCAGCTTTCTTTATAGTCCAACTCTCACACCCATACGTGACTACTGGAAAAACCCTAGCCTTGACTAGATGGACCTTTGTTGACAAAGTAATGTCTCTGCTTTTTAATATGCTGTCTAGGTTGGTCATAACTTTCCTTCCAAAAAGTAAGTGTCTTTTAATTTCATGGCTGCAATCACCATCTGCAATGATTTTGGAGCCCCCAAAAATAAAGTCTGACACTGTTTCTACTGTTTCCCCATCTATTTGCCAGGAAGTGATGGGACAGGATGCCGTGATCTTAGTTTTCTGAATGTTGAGCTTTAAGCCAACTTTTTCACTCTCCTCTTTCACTTTCATCAAGAGGCTCTTTAGTTCCTCTTCACTTTCTGCCATGAGGGTGGTGTCATCTGCATATCTGAGGTTATTGGTATTTCTCCCAACAATCTTGATTCCAGCTTGTGCTTCCTCCAACCCAGCATTTCTCATGATGTACTCTGCATATAAGTTAAATAAGCAAGGTGACAATATACAGCCTTGACGTACTCCTTTTCCTATTTGGAACCAGTCTGTTGTTCCATGTCCTGTTCTAACTGTTGCTTCCTGACCTGCATATAGGTTTCTCAAGAGGAAGGTCAGGTGATCTGGTATTCCCATCTCTTTCAGGATTTTCCACAGTTTATAGATATCCATGCAGTCAAAGGCTTTGGCATAGTCAATAAAGCAGAAATAGATGTTTTTCTGGAAGTCTCTTGCTTTTTCGATGATCCATCAGATGTTGGCAATTTGATCTCTGCCTTTTCTAAAACCAGCTTGAACATCTGGAAGTTCACGGTTCACATATTGCTGAAGCCTGGCTTGGAGAATTTTGAGCATTCCTTTACTATCGTGTGAGACGAGTGCAGTTGTATGGTAGTTTGAACATTGTTTGGCATTGCCTTTCTTTGGGATTGGAATGAAACCTGACCTTTTCCATTCTTGTGGCCACTGCTGAGTTTTCCAAATTTGCTGACGTATTGAGTGCAGCACTTTCATAGCATCATCTTTTAGGATTTGAAATAGCTCAACTGGAATTCTATCACCTCCACTAGCTTTGTTCATAGTGATGTTCCCTAAGGCCCACTTGACTTCACATTCCAGGATGTCTGGCTCTAGGTGACTGTGAGTGATCACACCATCATTATTATCTGGGTCATGAAGATATTTTTTTATACATTTCTTCTGGGTATTCTTGCCACCTCTTTTTAGTATCTTCTGCTTCTGTTAGGTCCATACCATTTCTGTCCTTTATTGAGCCGTAACAAAAGAAAGGAACAGAAAATGAAGGTGTTATCATTCCTTGCAATTAGAAATGGCCCTTATTTATTGAGTGTAAATGCGCCTGACCACTTGGATTCAAATTCAGCTCTGCCACCAGTTCTGTTATTTCAAACAAGTCGTCTGACCTCTCTGTGCTTCCATTCCCTCATCTGTAATAAGAATAATCATATCATTATAGTAAGGTTGAGTGTACACAAGCAAAAGTGCTTAGAATAGTAACACTGAGTGCTTACGTAATAAGCACTCAATTGTTATTATTTGCCTAGTATTATCTGAAGCTCCCTAAATATCCCACAATTAAATGAAATCAGAGTCGACATAATCTGCTGGAAGCTAGGATTTGGGAATAGTGTTGAAAAATACAGATCGAGAAGATGAGAATGCTAGAATTCTACAGAAGGCAAAATTAAAATAACTAATATATTAAAATCATGGTTAAGGGAGAGACTCCTAAAACCAAAGAAAGTTTATGGTGACTGGTACGTGATAAGGATGAAGGGAAGTCTAGGTAGGTGTCAAGGAACATGAACAGAAGAACCCAGCAAGCTAAATGATGAACTCTCCAATATTCCTACATAATGAAATGCCCTAATTATCCCCACAAGGTCTGGGAGATCGTATTAAGACGACATATTACAGAAACGCACTTGTCAATTATGCACACACATGGAAACCAGAGGAAGATGCAGAAAACTTCTTTGCTTTCTCATAAAGTTATCTTTCAGTTAATTAGTCCACCTCAAATAAACCACCTGAAGTTTCACATTCTCTTTCTAGATTTCTTCCCTCTTCCATCTCTCCCTGCCCCACCTCAACTCACTGGTCCTTTTCTACCCCTTTCCTCTACTTTCAAGCCCCAGCTCCACCCAAGAGGAGCAATATTCCTGTGTAAAGAGACTCCAAGACCTTCAAATCTTTCTCAATTAACATTGACATTATCTTAGAGTAAATTTGCCTGACTCTTCGTGACCCCATGGACTAAAGCCCACCAGATTCTTCTGTCCATGGGATTCTCCAGGAAAGAATACTGGAGTGGGTTGCCATTTCCTCTTCCAGGGGATCTTTTCAACCCAGGGATGGAACTCATGTCTCCTGCAGCTTCTGCCTTGGCAGGTGGATTCTTTACCACTGAGCCACCTGGGAAGCCCAGAGCAAACTTACTACTATATTAACAAAATCACTATCTCTGTATTTTAATTTAGAAAACACATATCTAAGATGAGAAAAGAAACAGAAGGTGGCAGAGGCAAAGAAAATCCTGTCCTGTCAGGTGAGCATTTTATTTTTTTTTTTCTCATTAAACTTTTTTTAATGGGTCTCAAATTCTGTGACAGATTTTTGGTCAAGTTGTTTTCATTAAAAAGAACTGATTTTAAAAACTAATAACTTAAACTGCCACACACAAAACATATGGTCCACAAAAACATTCTCCTTTCCTTCTGAAGGTTTTACGATGCATTGTTATCATTAACCAGTCTTTTACTAAACTTAAATGGCCAATTGAGACAAACAGTTCTGAGACCGTTCTTCCACCACTGAGTAAGACTGGGGTGGCAGGTATTGGGGGTAATATTCATTTAGCCTTCTGAGCTTTCTGGGCAGACTTGGTGACCTTGCCAGCTCCAGCTGCCTTCTTGTCCACTGCTTTGACGACACCCACAGCAACTGTCTGTCTCATGTCACGCACAGCAAAACGGCCCAGGGGAGGGTAGTCAGAGAAGCTCTCAACACACATGGGCTTGCCAGGAACCATATCAACGATGGCAGCATTACCAGATTTCAAGAATTTAGGGCCATCTTCCAGCTTTTTCCCAGAACGACGATCAATCTTCTCCTTCAGCTCAGCAAACTTGCAGGCAATGTGAGCTGTGTGACAATCCAGCACAGGTGCATAGCCAGCACTGATTTGGCCTGGATGGTTCAAAATAATCACCAGAGCTGTGAAGCCAGCAGCTTCCATGGGTGGATCATTTTTGCTGTCACCAGCCACATTGCCACGATGAACATCTTTGACAGACACGTTCTTGACACTGAAGCCCACATGGTCCCCAGGAAGGGCTTCACTCAGTGCTTCCTGGTGCATTTCTACAGACTTAACTTCGGTTGTTACACTGACTGGAGCAAAGGCGACCACCATGCCAGGTTTGAGAACACCAGTCTCCACTCGACCCACAGGGACAGTACCAATACCACCAATCTTATAGACATCCTGGAGAGGCAAACGCAAGGGTTTGTCAGTGGGGCGAGCTGGTGGCAGGATGCAATCCAGAGCTTCACGCAGGGTGGCTCCACTGGCATTGCCGTCCTTACGGGTGACTTTCCATCCCTTGAACCATGGCGTGTTAGCACTTGGCTCCAGCATGTTGTCACCATTCCAGCCAGAAATTGGCACAAACGCTACTGTGTCGGAGTTGTAGCCAATTTTCTTAATGTAGGTGCTGACTTCCTTAACAATTTCCTCGTATCTCTTCTGGCTGTAGGGTGGCTCAGTGGAATCCATTTTGTTAACTCCAACATTAGTTGTTTCACACCCAGAGTGTAAGCCAGAAGGGCATGCTCACAGGTCTGCCTGTTCTTGGAGATACTGGCTTCAAATTCACCAACACCAGCAGCAACAATCAGAACAGCACAGTCAGCCTGGGATGTCCCTGTAGTCATGTTTTTTATGAAGTCTCTATGTCCTGAGGCATCAATGATGGTAACATAGTACTTGCTGTTCTCAAATTTTCACAAGGAGATATCAATGGTGATACCATGCTCATGTTCAGCTTTCAGTTTGTCCAAGACCCAAGCATATCTGAAGGAGCCCTCTCCCCTCTCGGCAGCCTCCTTCTTGAACTTTTCAGTTGTTCTCTTATCGATCCTGCCACATTTGTAGATCAGATGGCCAGTCGTGGTAGACTTCCCTGAATCTACATGCCCAGTAACAACAATATTGATGTGGGTCTTCTCCTTTCCCATTTTGGCTTAGGTTTAACTGTGGTTTTCACGACACCTGTGTCCTGGTGGCAAACCCGTTGCGAAAAAGGAGGTAAGCATTTTAAATACAAAGTTTGTCCTAGCCTCCAGAACAGTGTCTAAACATGATCGTCCCCTAACTAATTTCTGATTTATGAATAAATGAATAAACACAAACTTCAAAGTAAAACATGACTGCTTTGAACAGTAATGACTGTTGTCATCTATGATAGTCTTTCCTGAACTTTTTGTTTGCTAACTCACTGTTAGACCTGATTGCACTGAGTCCCAATGTTTCTCACTTCCCTGTACCCACACCCTTGGCTAGTTGTCTTCTCCTCTTGACACTGGGCATGGCCATTTTATTTGCTTTGGAGAATGAGAGAAAGCAGTCAATTTAAGCAGTCAGAAGCTTAAAAAGATGCTTGTATATTAACTATCATGAACATGAGAACAAGCCTGAGATAACCTAGTGGAGGAATGTAACAAACGCAGGAAGGACAGATGACATGTCCTTGTCAAGTTCATCCTAGCCTCACCAGCCACCAGCCTACTCACCAGCTGATTACATCATTGAGATCAGCGGAACCACCAAATTCATGAAATATAATAGTTTTTGTGTGAAACAACAAGGTTTGAAGTCATTAAGCAATAATGGCTAAATTGTTCCAAATCTCTTCCCCTGCCCCCAGTTGCATCAGACTGGCAGCCCCACTGCACCACTCTGAAGGTGGGGGGACCATTCACACCATCATCTATGTTGTGCAATGCAGGGCCTTTCAGGCTGCACACAGCAGCACCGCTGGGGAGCACCAGAGTAAATCAAACCCTCTCTCTCCTGCTTGCCCTTCACCTTTAATGACAAAGGGAGAAAGCAAAAAGAAAGTTAAAGGCAGCTTGAGCTACCAAAACTAACTGCATATTGCAAAAGGAACCATTTCACTTGACTGAACAGTTCAAACAAATTTCAGCTCCTGAGCATTTTAAACACAGAGAGGAAACAATATAAATAATGTATGTGTGTGTGTATGTGTGTGTACATACATACACATACATATATATCTATATGGCTGTTAATGAATCATTTGCAAGGGACATTTTGAATGTAAAACGGTGTGAATTTCTATACTCTTTCTTTCTGCTTTCCAGGCACAAGTCCCATCAATCTCTAAACCCTGACACCAGGCAGTTTATTGTTTTTCAAATTTATGACATTTTTCAGTCCATTGTTTTTAAACTGTCACCCTCAGTGGGTAGCTGGCACAACTCATTGCTACTCTCAGCTCCCACTGAGCTCATCACCCTAGGAGTGATGTGCCAGCAAAATTTTCAGTTGACTGATCTCCAGGATGGTAAACACTCTCTGTGTGTTTCCTCTGATGACACCATTTGTTTTGTCCTCCAACCTTATCCAGAACAGAAATAATTAAGATTGTGATTGTCCATCCCAAACACAGATAATGAAAATGAAGGTAATTGAAAATAGAACCAGTCATTCTATTCAATCTCTTGGTGGGATGGAAGACTAACTCTCGCAGACATCCCAGTAGTTTTATGTCATCGTTGCAAAAACGTCTCTAATACTGCAGGGTCTATCTGGTCTATATAGAGACTATTCTGTATCTGGTTCTTCACTGAAACAGGCTTATTTTGATCTGCTGAGTCTTCTCATTTATTTTATGAAGTGCATGACTTATGTACTCAATTCTCATCTCAAGAAACAATCTGATTTCTCCCAGAGGTCTCAAACTAAGTACATGGAATTAAGTGAATGTGGAAGTCAATTTCTCCCCTTTGTCCTCAGTTGGACATTAGGGTGGAGTATGTGCCTGAATGGGCTTCCCAGGTGACTCAGTAGTAAAGAATCCGCCTGCCAGGAAGGAGATGCGGGTTCAATCCCTGGGTTGGGAAGATCCCCTGGAGAATGGAAATGGCAACCCACCCTAGTATTCTTGCCTGGGAAACCCCATAGGTAGAGGAACCTGGAGGACTACAGTTCATGTGGTCACAAAGAGTTGGACATGACTGAGCGACTGTTAGGTAGTTAGGATAGAAAAAAGGAGTTCAAAATGGTGGTGGCTAAAAGACAAAGAAGGGGAAAGCCCTTGAAAATAGAACAAAGGAAGGTCCACAGGACACAGTGAGGACCTCAAGTAAAACAAATATCCCTCCTCGCTAGCCCAATTTACATAGGGCAGGCCCAGGGGGAGGAGAAAAGAAACATATAAAAAGAGGAGCCAAAACTAAACCAGGAGCCTCTCTTCTCTTCGAGTCTTTTGGGTCGGCATGATGCCTCGAGGATGCATTTTCCTTTACTTTCTAAATAAACCTGACCTGTAACTCACAGCTGTGACACTGGTCCATTCGAGGGTTGTAACACCGGTCCATCCATCGCTTCAGATTTTTGTCAGAAGACAGAAGCGAAAATATTACACACTCCCCCAATACGACTGAAAAAACAACATGTGCCTGAGTGAAGGAATCAGAAAACCAGGATCAGCCGCTTCTGCCCCAAGCAGGGGTGTAGCCTGCACATGTCACAGTCATGTCTGATCCTCAGATTCGTTAGCAACAAAACAAGGGGTTGAATGATTTCCAAAGCACTGAAAGCTTATATATTGGGTTGGGCAAAAAGTTCATTCGAGTTTTCTCAACAGATCTTACGGAAAACCCAAATGAACTTTTTGGCCAGATCAATATTATCCACAGATTTTTGTGATATTTCCTTTCACTTTTCTAGAGAGCATACACTTATTTCAACCTCTATGGCATTTCCAATCAATATACCTCCTTTTTAATTGTTTGCCTGGATAAAACTTTCATGAGTATATTTTTAGTCTCCCCTTCAATCTTGGGGTTGAAAGGATCTGAAAAGTAATTGTGCAACTCACTCATTCAACAAACATTTAGTGAGCACTTATTGTGTGCCAGGCTCTAGGCTAGGGGCTTGGGAAAATAAAATGAAAGTGATTATAATACTGATGTTCCTAATTATTTCTCTTCATAAACACTGAGTGAGAGACTTGATCTCAGCCTCAACCCAAAGTATACATTTATTCTAAGAAAATGTTTAATTCAAAAGATCACTATGTTATACCAGACCCAAGAAGAGACTAAAACCTTTTACTAACATAGTATTGGCAACACATACCCTCCAGTCCATTTTAAAGAGATAGTGTGAAAGTGATTTGAGTTCTGAAAGTGTGTTAGTTGCTCAGTCATGTCCAACTCTTTGCAACCCTGTGGACTGTAGCCTGCCAGGCTCCTCTGTCCATGGGATTCTCCAGGTAAGCATACTGCAGTGGGTTGCCATTGCCTTGACTTGTCTAGCCAGTGCCTGGTACAGTAGAGAAAAGCTATTGTAAATTTTATCTTCCTACCCCGCCTTCCTTTCTTTCCATCTCTTTTCCCCTAAAATTAACTTGACTTCTCTCTCACTCTTCCTACCCCAGCTGTACTCAAAGGGTATGTCATCAAAGCAGCAAGATCAGCAAGCATATTCTTCATCCCCACTTTCAACACTAGTGAGCTGACAACTGCCTTCTTTGCTTCTAACCTGACCACATTCCCAACCTTTTGTTCGGTACATGCTTACAGAAACATAAACTGGAAACCAAGTAGGTGAAAGGAAATCTGGTATTATCCATAGTTTGCTATGTTATTAAGAAAGCTGCAGAGTCTGATATTAACCAGGAAGTCAAATAATTCACATTTGTAGGAAAATTCTAAATCTGCTGTTCTCTACTCCCTAACAAGGCTTGGTAAGATTGAACCTGTTGCGTGACCACATATTTACATAACAAATTTTTCTCTGCTTTTTTATTGCTTTAGCTAACTGATTTAGAATGTAACTCTAATCTCCAGTGCCCCTCCCACCAGGAACTAAGTCTATTAGAATGCAAGAATAATGAAGACTCATTAGTAGTGATGTATAAGTCATTAGAAAAGATAATTTGCCACACAAAGAAAAGAAATAATTAAAAAGGTTTTCAAACACAGTGTTTGGTCACTTTTTTAATCAAATATATCCTAAGAACTAATAACATGGACCACAGGTTTGTCTAACTCAATGAAACTATGAGCCATGCCATGTAGGGCCACCCAAGATGGACGGGTCATGGTGGAGAGTTCTGACAAAATATGGTCCACTGGAGAAGGGAATGGCAAACCATTTCAGTATTCTTGCCTTGAGAACCCCATGAACACTATGAAAAGGCAAAAAGATAGGATATTGAAATATAAACTCCCCAGGTCGGTAGGTGCCCAATATGCTACTGGAGATCAATGGAGAAATAACTACAGAAAGAATAAAGATATGGAGCCAAAGTAAAAACAACAACCAGTTGTGGATGTGACTGGTGATAGAAACAAGATCCGATGCTGTTAAGAACAATTTTGCATAGGAACCTGGAATGTTAAGTCCATGAATCAAGGCAAATTGGAAGTGGTCAAACAGCAGATGGTAAGAGTGAACGTCAACATTTTAGGAATCAGTGAACTAAAATGAACTGGAATAGGTGAATTTAACTCAGATGACAATTATATCTCCTACTGTCAGCAAAAATCCCTTAGAAGAAATGGAGTAGCCATCATAGTAAACAAAAGAATCTGAAATGCAGTACTTGGATGAAATCTCAAAAACGCAGAATGATCTGTGTTCATTTCCAAGGCAAACCATTGAATATCACAGTCATCCAAGTCTATGCCCAGACCAGTAATGCTGAAGAAGCTGAAGTTGAACAGTTCTATGAAGACCTACAAGACCTTCTAGAATTAACACCCAAAAAAAGATGTCCTTTTCATATACAGAACTGGAATGCAAAAGTAGGAAGTCAAGAAATACCTGAAGTAATAGGCAATTTGGCCTTGGAGTACAAAATGAAGCAAGGCAAAGGCTAATAGAGTTCTGCCAAGAGAATGCACAGGTCATAGCAAACACCTTCTTCCAACAACACAAGAGAAGGTTCTACACATGGACATCACCAGATGGTCATCACTGAAATCAGATTGATCATATTCTTTGCAGCCAAAAATGGAGAAGTTCTATACAGTCAGGAAAAACAAGACCAAGAGTTGACTGTGGCTCAGATCATGAACTCCTTATTGCCAAATTTAGACTTAAATTGAAGAAAGTAGGGAAAACTACTAGACCATTCAGGTATGACCTAAATCAAATCGCTTATGATTATACAGTGCAAGTGAGAAATAGATTTAAGGGGCTAGATCTAATAGACAGAGTGCCTTAAGAACTATGGATGGAGGTTCGTGACATTGTAGAGGAAACAGGAATGGAGACCATCCCCAAGAAAAAGAAATGAAAAAAGGCAAAAATGTTGTCTGAGGAGGCCTTACAAATATCTGAGAAGAGAGGAGAAGTAAAAAGCAAAGGAAAAAAGGAAAGATGTACCTATTTGAATGCAGAGTTCCAAAGAACAGCAAGAGATAAGAAAGCCTTCCTTAGTGATCAGCACAAAGAAAGAGGAAAACAACAGAAATGAAAACACTAGAGATCATTTCAAGAAAATTTGAGATACCAAGGGAACATTTCATGCAGATGGGCTCAATAAAGGACAAAAATGGTATGGACTTAACAGAAGCAGACGATATTAAGAAGATGTGGCAAGAATACACAGAAAAACTATACAAAAAAGATCTTCATGACCCAGATAATCACAATGGTGTGATCACTCATTAGAGCCAGACATCTTGGAATGTGAAGTCAAGTGGGCCTTAGGAAGCATCACTATGAACAAAGCTGGTGGAGGTGATAGAATTCTAGTTGAGCTATTTCAAATCCTAAAAGATGATGCAAAAGTGCTACACTCAATATGTCAGTAAATTTGGAAAACTCAGCAGTGGTCACAGGAATGGAAAAGGTCAGTTTTCATTCCAATCCCAAAGAAAGGCAATGCCAAAGAACGCTCAAACTACTGCACAATTTCACTCATCTCACAAGCTAGTAAGATAATTCTTAAAATTCTCCAAGCTAGGCTTCAACAGTATGTGAACTGTGAACTTCCAGATGTTCAAGCTGGTTTTAGAAAAGGCAGAGGAGCCAGAGATCAAATTGCCAACATCCTTTGCATTATGGAAAAAGCAAGAGAATTCCAGAAAAACATCTACTCTGCTGTATTGACTAGGCCAAAAACCTTGACTGTGTGGATCACAACAAACAGGAAAATTCAAGAGATGGGACTACCAGACCACCTTACGTGCCTCCTGAGAAATCTGCATGCAGGTCAAGAAGCAATGGTGAGAACTAGACGTGGAACAGACTGGTTCCAAATAGGGAAAGGAGTACATCAAAGCAGTATATTGTCACCCTGCCTTTTTAACTTACATGCAAAGTACACCATGCAAAATGCCAGACTGGATGAAGCACAAACTGAAATCAAGGTTGCTGGGAGAAATATCAGTCACCTCAGATATGCAGATGACACCACCCTTATGGCAGAAAGTGAAGAAGAACTAAAGAGCCTCTTGATGAAAACGAAAAATGAGAGTGAAAGAGTTGGCTTAAAGCTCAACATTCAGAAAACTCACGGCATCCAGTCACATCATTTCATGGCAAATAGATGGGGAAACAGTGGAAACAGTGCTGACTTTATTTTGGGGGGCTCCAAAATCACTGCAGATGATGACTGCAGCCATGAAATTAGAAGTACTTGCTACTTGGACAAAAAGTTATGACCAACCTGCTGCTGCTAAGTCACTTCAGTTGTGTCCAACTCTTTGCAACCCCATAGACAGCAGCCCACCAGGCTTCCCCATCCCTGGGATTCTCCAGGCAAGAACACTGGAGTGGGTTGCCATTTCCTTCTCCAATGCATGAAAGTGAAAAGTGAAAAGTAAAATTGAAGTCGCTCGGTTGTGTCTGACTCTTTGCAACCCCATGGACTGCAGCCTACCAGGCTCCTCTGTCCATGGGATTCTCCAGGCAAGAACACTGGAGTGGGTTGCCATTGCCTTCTCTGATAATCAACCTAGACAGCATATTAAAAAGCAGAGACATTACTTTGCTGACAAGGTCCATTAATCAAAGCTATAGTTTTTCCCGTAGTCAGGTATGGATGTGAGAGTTGGACCACAAAGAAGGCTGAGTGCTAAAATATTGATGCTTTTGAACTGTTGTGTTGAAGACTCTTGAGAATCCCTTGGACTGAAAGGAGATCCAACCAGTCAATGCAACCAGTTAAAGGAAAACAATCCTGAATATTCATTAGCAGGACTGATGCTGAAGCTGAAGCTCCAATACTTTGGCCACCTAATGCATCAGAAAAGACCTTGATGTTGGAAAAGATTGAAGGCAGGAGGAGAAGGGGACGACAGAGAGCGAGATGGTTGAATGGCTTCACTGACTCGATGGACATGAATTTGAGCAAGCTCCAGGAGATGGTGAAGGACAGGAAAGCCTGGTGTGCTGCAAGTCCATGGTGTCACAAAGAGTCAGACACAAGTAAGCAACTGAACAAAAAACCAAGCACGTGAAATATATGTTTGGAAATGAGAAAGGTGAAGGGAAGGAAATGAAGTTGAAGAATTAAGCAGGAGTTCGTATACTGAATACTTTCTCCCAAAGAGAATGTGAAACCATCGGAGGATTTTAAGTGTGATCCTATTTGCCTTTAAGAAAGGAAACATTGACTGTTTACGAAGAGGAGACTGGAGGGACAAGAGAGTTCAGGGCCACAAGTTAAGCGGTCGGTGCCTATCCCAGCCACTAGGTTCTCTCCACAACACCAGTATCAAGACATTTTGAGGCTCCTTCACAGCCTGTATCCCTCTGCTTTGAAGCATTTACGTACATGTTTTCTCTCTCCTTCCAGAACAATCTTCTTAAGGGTGGGAACTAAGTCACATAGCCTCATAATAGCTAGCAATTGACACTTAGGATATACTGGCTCCCTAGGTATAATGCAGGAGACTCCGGTTTGATTCCTGGGTAGGGAAGATACCCTGGAGAAGGGATAGGCCACCCACTCCAGTATTCTTGGGCTTCTCTTGTGACTCAGCTTCTAAAGAATCCACCTGCAATGCAGACCTGGGTTCAGTCCCTTGGTTGGGAAGATCCCCTGGAGAAAGGAAAGGCTACCCACTCCAGTATTCTGGCCTGGAGAATTCCATGGACTGTGTAGTCCATGGGGGTGAAAACAGTCAGACAGGACTGAGCGACATTCACTTTCACTTTTAGGTACAAAACGTTTAACTCCACAGTAACCACATGAGATAGCTATTCTTCCCCATTTACCAATGAAGAAACTCTCATTCAGAAATATTTGCCCAAATAAGCTGGTAAATGGTGGCACTTGGATTCCCACTCAAGTCTGCCCTGCTCCAGGTCTCTTTTCACCCCTGCAGTGATCAATAAACACACAAACTGTTGAGTTGCAAGATGTCTGAATCCAATCTTGTCAAACTACAGATTTTCTTTTGATGTGTGCTTGCTGACAGATGGGTAGGAAAATGTTAACCATATTTCAGGCTTTTATTTTTTTTCTAGAGTATGCTATACCAGGGGGCTTTTTATTCTCACAGTAAATATGAAGGTACAATTTGGGGGTTTTCTAAACAATACCATAAAATTTAAAAAAAAAAAATTTTAATACCATAAACAGCCTTAGCAACAAGGTCGGATGAAAAGGAAAAGGATGCTGGAACCAAAGAGGACAGCCAAGGCCAGCCAAGAGCAACAGCAGCAGGCTCTATGTAGTACCAGGAAACATTAAAGGCTGGCATCACTCCCCTCTTAATCCATAATGTGACTGAGCTGCAACCCCAGTGGTTTTGAGAAAAAAGAATCAGCAGAATTTTGCAACTTTAATAGAATGTATAAGCAACTAAAAGTTTCAGAGATGCCTTCTCTTCATTACCTCAGCAGTCATACTCTGACCTTGTGGCCGCTCTTTGTGAAAAGCCCTTTTATGTTTTCTCACTTAAGTAGAATTAACATGTTTCCCTCTGTGGCGTGAACTCATTGTAGACGAAAGCTTTCGTAGATAGCAAGTAGTTTTTCAATGTCACATTCCTATCACAATGTTATGGAACAAAACTAATTGTCATCAGGATTGAAGGCAATGCTAGTCACAGCAAGATAAATTGGATTTCTAAACTGTGGTTTCCATTGTGTTACCTCTGTGTATCATGAAAGTTATCCTGATGTGCACAGCAGTCAGGCTACTTACTTATACAGTGAGGTCCAGCTTTATGCTGAGTCTGTCATCTTTTGCCTCCCAAGGGAGGACAGAAGCACAACAGAAGCATAATTGTAGACCACCATTCAGTGGAAGGGGTTAATGAGGATACACTGCTTTAAATACCAGTGTGAACATTCAAAGACTACAAGAAAATAGTCCATTCCCTTAGAAGAGTAGGCATCCTTGTGAATTATCCATTTCATCACTGTGGAGTTTTGTGTGTATGTGAGGTTCTCTCTCTCTCTCTCTCTCTCTCTCTCTCTGCTTTTTTAATAATACTTTTTTAGATATATGCATACAGTATAACTGGGCTTCCCAGGTGACTCAGTGGTAAAGAATCTGCCTGCCAATGCAGGAGACACAAAAGACAAGGGTTCGATCCCTGAGTCGGGAAGATTCCCTGGAGGAGAAAATGGCAACCCACCCCAGTATTCCTGCCTGGGAAATCCCATGAACAGAGAAGCCTGGAGGGCTACAAGTGATCACAAAGAGTCAGACACGACTGAGCGGCTGAGAATAGCATACAGTATAACTATTTCAAAATGTAAACCACCATCAATAAAAATATCCCATCTTGAAATCTGTAAATTTGGGCTCCACTAATCTTAACTTTTAAAATATTGAGCAATGTCTTGGGTGGCATTTTCAAAATCTTTTAGAAAAAAATAAGATTTTCTAAGTGAATTAATAAATTAAAAATATTATGGAAAATAAGATGGACAGTGCAAATGTTGGTGCTGTTGTCATTAAAAGGCAAACTAGGACTTGCATGGTGTCCAGGTGCTAAGACTCTGAGCTCCCAACGTTGGGAACCCAGATCTGATCCCTAGTCAGGAAACTAGATCCCACATGCTGCCACTAAGAGAATAAGTGCCACAACAAAGATCAAAGATGCTGCATGCCACAACTAAGACCCAGTGCAGCCAAATTTAAAATATATATATATATATATTTTTTAAAGGCCTCCCATTTTAAAAAAAATAAAAAGTGGCAAACTGGGGATAGTAAAGCTTAGAACCATGGACTTCAGAGTCAATCCTCTGGGTTCTAATCTTGTCTCACCACTATTGTGCTCTGGACAAATTACTAGACCTTACTGTGCCTCCATTTTCCTATCTGTAAAATGTAGATCATAATAATACACACTTCATAGGAGACTGTCATGAAGATTAGAGCTACAACATACTTAGAAAAATTCCTGGCACACACTAAACACTCGGTGGTACAACTTATTATTACTACTATTATTATTATCTGAAAGCAGCCTGTTTTTTTAAGTGATAAACTACCCATAGGTCTATCTTAATCACTCCAGCAGGTTAACTTAAAACCTCTTGCAAGCAGTATCTTGTTGACTCATTCATATTTCTAAGCACCTTTGAAAATAGAACACTGCAGTCCTAAAAGAGAGAAAAAAAAATAACTTTTTATAGTTTACTTTTCCCCACTTATTTTTTATTGATGGTAATTCTTTATGTTGAAAGCAAATCCAAAAAAAAAAAAAAAAGAAAGCAAATCCAAGTTATCCAGCCCATTGCTGTTGTTCAGTCACTAAGTCATGTCTGACTCTCTGCATGCACGCCAGGCTTCCCTCTTCTTCACTATCTCCCAAAGTTTGCTCAAACTCATGTCTATTGAGTAAGTGATGCCATCCAATCATTTCATCCTATGTTGCCCCCTTCTCCTCCTGCCCTCAATCTTTCCCAGTATCAGGGTCTTTTCCAGTGAGTTGGCTCGTCACATCACGTGGCCAACATATTGGAGCTTCAGCCCTGGAGCCAAAAAAACAAAATCTGCCACTTTTGTTTGCACTTTTTCCCCTTCTACTCACCATGAAGTGATGGGACTGGATGTCATGATCTTCGGGTTTTTTTTTAATTGGAGGCTAATTACTTTACAATATTGTGGTGGTTTTGCCATACATTCACATGAATCAGCCATGGTTGTACATGTGTTCCCCATCCTGACCCTCCCACCTCTCTCCCCATCCCATCTCTCAGGGTCATCCCATTTTTTGAATGCTGAGTTTTAAGTCAGCTTTTTCACTCTCCTCTTTCACTCTTATTAAGAGACTCTTTAGTGCCTCTTGGCTTTCTGCCATTAGAGTGGTATCATCTGCATATCTGAGGTTGTTGATATTTCTCCTAGCAATCTTGATTCTAGCTGGTAAGTCATCCAACTTGGCATTTCACATGATGCATATAAGTTAAATAAGCAAGGTGACACTATACAGCCTTGATGTACTCCTTTCCCAATTTGGAACTGTCCTTTGTTCCATGTCTGGTTCTGACTGTTGTTACTTGAACTGCACACAGATTTCTCAGAAGGCAGGTAAGGTGGTCTGGTAATCCCATCTCTCTAAGAATTTTCAAAAAGAAAAAAGAATTTTCCACAGTTTGTTGTGATCCACACAGTCAAAGGCTTTAGCATGGTCAATGAACTAGAAATAGACGTTTTTCTGGAATTTCCTTGATTTTTCTATGATCCAGAGGATGTGGGCAATTTGACCTCTGGTTCCCTGCCTTTTCTAAATCCAACTTGTACATCTAGAAGTTCTTGGTTCACATACTGCTGAAGCCTAGCTTGAAAAATTCTGAGCATTACCTTGCTAGCATGTGAAATGAGTGCAATGGTGTAGTTTAAATATTTTTTGGCATTGCCTTTCTTTGGGGTTAGAATGAAAACTGACCTTTTCCAGTCCTGTGGCCATTGCTGAGTTTTCCAAATTTGCTGGCATATTGAATGCAGCACTTTCACACCATCATCTTTTAGGATTTTAAATAACTCGGATGGAATACCACCACCTCCACTAGCTTTGTTTGGTGTCCAGTCAATACCTGGGCCTTGTTCCTTTGTGTCCTTTCAAATATTTATAGGATCTTGGAAAATATCACCACCTGCAACATTCCCCACTATAAGACACAAGGTAAAATTCCTTTGGTTTTGGCATGGGTCATTTATGTATACTGAAAATTATACAATCATATGTCTTATTTGCTAAATACTAAAGGGAAAGGAGACATTATACCTTAGAGTGTTTCAGAAAGAGGTAAAATAAAGAGAATGCGAACAACTAACAGTTTCCTAGTTCACTTGGATTAAAGAGAATGATGAGGTTTTCATAACAGCAAGTTAGAGAACTATATTTTTGGGTCAAGGCAAAAATGCCAAATGATTTTTCCTAAAATTTAAATTCTGTCTAACAGAACTGATTTTCTTGAGTCCAAGGAGGGTATATTATTCATTCAGTCAGTATCTAGCAAATATAGAGTGTACAATATTTATTGACCTAAGTAAATCTGAATGGCACAGCACTGGGCTCAAGGGAGACACTCAAACATTTTTTTAATGAAATGAATGAAACAGAGGAAGACTGATGGAAACTGGTTCCAGGTGATCTGTCTTGCTGGTTGTAATCCAGATTAAGATAGAAATATAGGAGGGCAGAATGGATACCATCTCAAAGCAACACACACACATAGATGTCTAATACAGAAAGTCCCCTCCATATGAATGCATTCCATCCTGATACCACGTTCCAGTTGTTCAGTTGATTGTCAAGTCCAGCAAAGGTAGCCTAGGTACCCAACTAACACAACTGGATATATAGTACTGTACTGTAATAGGTTCATAATACTTTTCACAGAAATAATACATTAAAAAAACACAAAAAATAAAGAAAACTGCTTAATCTTTCAGTACAGTACCTTGAAAAGCACAGTAATAAAGTACAACAGTAGTACAGGAGTAGGCATCAAGTGAACAGACAAGAAGAGTTACTGACTAGAGGAAGGAGAGGAGGTGGGAGATGGTAGAGCCAAAGGATCATCAGCAATAGGAGATGGAGGGCAAGCTTCAATTTCACTCGTGCCTGACATTGATGGCATAGGTTCTGGTTCCTTGCTGAAACCAGATGCACATTTCCTACCTTTGAAAGTTTGCAACTTGAAGGTTCATAGGTAGCAGACTTGCTGTATATGCATTCACATACACAGCCTGAAGCAATCTCAATAATTAACATTCAAAATTAACAGGAACCAGGACTTCTCTGCTGGTCTAATGGCTAAAGACTCCAAGCTCCCAATGCCAGGGCACTGAGTTCAATTCCTGGTCAGGAAACTAGATCCTGCTTTCTGCAACTAAAAGATCCCACATGCAGCAATGAAGATGGACGATCTTGCGAGTCACAATTATTATATAAATAAATAATAACAATATTAAACAAATCACTTGGATATAAGCCACCATTTACAATAGGTTTGATATGTTCTTAAGGTAGAAAATTTCCCCAATTTATATAGTTTTGGCTTTTAAACATGAAAAAAAGGAAAGAAACTTTCTGAAGTGTCTACTGAGATAGATCTACACTCCTGCATCCCTGTTCATCACATTCAAGTCTAGGGTAACCATGTGTCTTCATCATTCTCCAGCACTGGACCTGAGAACTGAGTTCAGTCCTGCCACATGACATCATTATTCCTAAAATCTTTCAAGGCATTTCAGAGCCCCTCAAACTCTCTTATCCTTCTCAGTCTCTGTCCAGTCCAACCAGGAAGGCAGACAGTTGCCAGAACCGTTAGGTCAAGGATTGAAACAACTGGGGAATACCTCTTTCTACAATGATGGGTATATTCAAAGACAAGTAGATAGAAGTAAATTTATATTATAATCAAGGGTACTGCTCTCCATAGTAGAAATACGCAAGACATTTCCTCCAGATTTTATTTCATATGCCATCATTTCTCAACACTGATTTCTGTTCATAAACAAGTTTCACTGGGAAATTTCCATTTAAGACAGTATGATTAAAGTAACCAAAAGAGAAGCCATTTACATACTCTGCTCTAGTTCTGAGTAAGGTCAATTCCACTGAAGAATATGGCAAAATTTTAAAAATACTTAACAGTCATTGAAAAAAGTTTATAACCAGAGGAGATCATATGCATGTTCACCAAGGAGATGCAGATGTTACACTGAGATTTTTCAGGTTGTCAAGGAAAACAACTCAGGGCCAGGGCTAGAAAGAAGGAATTCTCGTCTCCTAAGGCTAACCAAAGTAAGGGGAAGCACCCCAGCTTGCCTCTGCCAAGAATGCTATTCCATAGCAATTAAAAACTCTGGATGGAATATTGAAAACATCTGTTTTTTTAATGCAAGTATGGGCTCATCAAGAAAACAAAGAGTCCTCAAAACCCAAAAATCAAGAGAAAGGGGAAAGACAGAGAAGCAGAGCCCCAAAACTGACACTTACTCTGACGGCATTTGCCAAACCCCAGAGTCCTTAGACTTCATTTTCTGACCTTAAAGATCATAAGGGTCAGTCTAAAGTGGGAGGCTCTCTAAGAGATTCCCTCCCTCCATAACGTGGAACCACAAAAGGCCACACTCACAATATCAGAGTGAAATAGAAATCAGCCAGCCCCAGTTCAAACAGGCAGCAAATAAAATTGCCTGCCTGCCCTAAATGCTGTTTCTAGATTGGGGGTGGGGGTGGAAGGGGTGAATCTCCCTTGAGAATTCTTAACACAAGTTGATTCTTTCTAAAGCTTGTAGCCCAGACAAATAATACCTTGGAGTGAGAAACCTTAAATAGATACTTCAGAATAAAATGATCTCACATTGGTAATGCCCCGGATATCTAGCAGAAACAAATGAAAGCCCTGGAAGAATCCACCTTCAATGTAGGCCTCAAAAATTCTCATGGATAAAAATAGGAAATCAGAGTCAAAATCCGA
The DNA here is from genome assembly GCA_007570785.1 of Antilocapra americana. NCBI lineage: Eukaryota > Metazoa > Chordata > Mammalia > Artiodactyla > Antilocapridae > Antilocapra > Antilocapra americana. Next base: position 994,158 of record ML663563.1, on the reverse strand, counting down.
AACCAGGGAAGGATTTAACTCACTGTGAAAAGCAGCAGAAAGAGCAGACGATATAAACTAACTTGTAAACTTCAAATAAAGGAAGAAACCTACAAGTATGTTTACTTCTGTTGAAAAATTTAAAAGGGAGGGTTGAAACTGTGACTAAGAAGAAAAAGACTTCAGTAGTCACAGGAAGAAGCGGAGTGTCTGGAGTTACGGCAGGAAAAGAGGGACAGAAAGGGGCAGGGCCACCTCACCCACAGTCAGCCATCCCCAGGCTCCCAGAATGCAGTGGCTGTTGCCCCACAGGGAGCTGAAATATCAAGGGTAGATATCTGAATGGGTATCTGAATCGTCTAGTGGTTTTCCCCACTTTCTTCAGTTTAAGTCTGAATTTGGCAATAAGGAGTTCATGGTCTGAGCCACAGTCAGCTCCCGGTCTTGTTTTTGCTGACTGTGTAGAGCTTCTCCATCTTTGGCTGCAAAGAATATAATCAATCTGATTTCGGTGTTGACCATCTGGTGATGTCCATGTGTAGAGTCTTCTCTTGTGTTGTTGGAACAGGGTGTTTTCTATGACCAGTGCGTTCTCTTGGCAAAACTCTATTAGCCTTTGCCCAGCTTCATTTTGTACTCCAGGGCCAAATTTGCCTGTTACTCCAGGTATTTCTTGACTTTCTACTTTTGCATTCCAGTCTCCTATAATGAAAAGGACACTCTTTTTGGGTGTTAGTTCTAGAAGGTCTGGTAGGTCTTCAAAGAACTTTCAACTTCAGCTTCTTCAGCATTACTGGTCGGGACACAGACTTGGATTACTGTGATGTTGGATAGTTTGCTTTGGAAGTGAACAGAGATCATTCTGTCATTTTTAAGACTGCGTTCAAGTACTCCATTTCAGATTCTTTTGTTAAGTATGATGGCTACTCCATTTCTTCTAAGGGATTTTTGCCCACAGTAGTAGATATAATTGACATCTGAGTTAAATTCACCTATTCCAGTCCATTTTAGTTCGCTGATTCCTAAAATGTCGACATTCATTCTTGCCATCTCCTATTTGACCATTTCCAATTTGCCTTGATTCATGGACCTAACATTCCAGAGGTTCCTGTGCAATATTGCTCTTTACACCATCAGACTTCACTTCCGTCACCAGTCACATCCACAACTGGGTGTTGTTTTTGCTTTGGCAAACAGATGAGGAAACAATGGAAACAGTGAGAGACTTTACTTTCTTGGGCTCCAAAATCACTGCAGATGGTGACTGCAGCCATGAAATTAGAAGACACTTGCTCCTTGGAAGAAAAGTTATCACCAACCTAGATGGCATATTAAAAAGAAGAGACATTACTTTGCCAACAACTGTCCGTCTAATCAAAGCTTTAGTTTTTCCAGTAGTCAGGTATGGATATGAAAGTTGGACTATAAGAAAACTGAGCACTGAAGAATTGATGCTTTTGAACTGTGGTGTTGGAGAAGACTCTTGAGTCCCTTGGACTGCAAGGAGATCCAACCAGTCCATCCTAAAGGAAATCAGTCCTGAATATTCATTGGAAAGACTGATGCTGAAGCTGAAACTCCAATACTTTGGCCACCTGATGTGAAGAGCTGACTTATTTGAAAAGATCCTAATGCTGGGAAAGGCAGGAGAAGGCACTGACAGAGGATGAGATGGTTGGATGGCATCACCGACTCAATGGACATGAGTTTGAGTAAACTCCAGAAGTTGGAGGTGGATAGGGAGGACTGTCATGCTGCAGTCCATGGGGTCGCAAAGATTTGGACATGACTGAGTGACTGAACTGAACTGAACTGACAGATTTATCATGTCCTTCATTGTGACTTCCAAAGAATGACCACACCCTCATCGGCTCATTGTCAGTATTCCTAACACAGGCGTGCTACAGACTGAGAGGTGAATTTCCTCTGCTGACACTCAAACATGTTTTCTGAAAGGGTATTGCGAGGAGTTGCTGTGGTTTATCAATCAAGGGATCCACAAACATTAAGGAGATGCCTTCCAACCAGGTTGAAAATCTAGGATGCCCATGGATCCCAAGATTTCTTGGATAGCCTGGAACTCTTCACCAGAAAAGAAGGGGGTGAAGGCCCAGTTTACAGGTTTCAGTGGAGGCTTTTGGGGCTCCATTTACAAAGATGTGGATTCAGATTATTCAGATCAAGGAATAATCAACTTTGAAGGTGATGGACACGATCAAAACCAGCCCTGAAAATGAAAGAATCATCCTGTCCACTTGGAATCCAAAAGATCTTCCTCTCCTAACCTGCCTCTGACTCCGCCTCTGTGCCATGCCCTTTGCCTCTTCTATGTGGAGAACCATGAGATGACCTGCTGGCTGTACCAGAGGTCAAGAAACAGGGCCTCTGTGTGCCCTTCAACATCACCACATGGTCTGTGAATTTCAAGAATGATATATAACTATTCCCACAAATTTGAGCAAGCTGAATAATACCATCAGTCATAATAATGGCTAATGTGGTTATGAACACTTAATGTTTATTTGTTTTATATCTTGCTGTAATAAAGAAGTGTTCTTCATTGAGAGAAAGGCTTTAGAAAAATTTTAGTAGAATCCTTAGAAATTAAAAATTTCATAATCAAAATTTAAAACTCAGTGAACAAGTTTACTGTGTGGCTAGACCCACTGAAAGAGCATTCGAGAAATAGACTACAATGCTGAAGAAGTCAGCAAGAATGTGGAACAGAGAGACAAAGAAATTGAAAATAATGAAATAATCGTTAAAAAGCAAAGAAGATAAAGTTAGATGCAATGGGAGATCTAAGTCAGTGATGTTCAAGCTGGTTTTAGAAAAGTCAGAGGAACAAGAGATCAAATTGCCAACATCCGCTGGATCATCGAAAAACTAAGAGAGTTCCAGAAAAACATCTATTTCTGCTCAATATTGACTATGCCAAAGCCTTTGACTGTGTGGATCACAATAAACTGTGCAAAATTCTGAAAGAGATGGGAATACCAGACCATCTGACCTGTCTCTTGAGAAACCTGTATCCAGGTCGGGAAGCAACAGTTAGAACGGGACATGGAATAACAGACTGGTTCCAAATCGGAAAAAGAGTACGTCAAGGCTGTATATTGTCACTCTGCTTATTTAACTTACATGCAGAGTACATCATGAGAAACACTAGGTTGAAGGAAGCACAAGCTGGAATCAAGATTGCCAGGAGAAATATCAATAACCTCAGATATGCAGATGACACCATCCTTATGGAGAAAGTGAAGAGGAACTAAAGAGCCTCTTGATGAATGTGAAAGAGGAAAGTGAAAAAGTTGGCTTAAAGCTCAACATTCAGAAAACTAAGATAATGGCATCTGGTCCCATCACTTCATAGCAAATGGATGGGGCAACAGTGGAAACAGTGGCAGACTTTATTTTTCTGGTCTCCAAAATCACTGCAAATGGTGATTGCGGCCATGAAATTAAAAGATGCTTGCTCCTTGGAAGGAGAGTTATGACCACTCTAGACAGTATATTAAAAAGCAGAGACATTACTGTGCCAACAAAGGTCTGTCTAGTCAAGGCTATGGTTTTTTCAGTGGTCATCTATGGATGTGAGAGTTGGACTATAAAGAAAGCTGAGCACCAAAGAATTGATGCTTTTGAACTGTGGTGTTGGAGAAGACTCTTGAGAGTCCCTTGGACAGCAAGGAGATCCAATCAGTCCATCCTAAAGGAGATCAGTCCTGGGTGTTCATTGGAGACTGATGTTGAAGCTGAAATTCCAATACTTTGGCCACTTGATGTGAAGAGCTGACTCATTTGAAAATGCCCTGACACTGGGAAATATTGAGGGCAGGAGGAGAAGGGGATGACAGAGAATGAGATGGTTGAATGGCATCACCAACTTGATGGACATGGGTTTGTGTGAACTCCAGGAGTTGGTGATGGACAGGGAGGCCTGTGTGCTGCGGTTCATGGGGTCGGAAAGAGTCAGACATGACTGAGCAACTGAACTGAAGTCAGTGAAGTAAGGCAAGAAAAAGAAATAAATGAATTTAAGTACTAGAAAGGAAGAAACAATTTTATTTGTGTATGATATATTATCTATACAGAAACCTCTGAAAAAAATCACCAGATTTTTTTTAATAAACAGCAGAACTTAACATGAGATCTTAATATAAAATCAATTGTCCTTTAAGAGTTCAAATGTGTAGTTTTTTTAAAAGATAAAATTTATGGCATTTTAAAAATGTGAAGAACCTAAAAATAAGCATACCAAAGATCTTTATAAGAAAAAAATTATAAATTTTATTAATAGACATTAAAATATCTAAATAAATTGAGGCCATGTTAATGTATAAGGAGAATCATTATTAAAAAGATGTCAATTCTCTCCAACTTAATTTAGATTCAAGACAGTCAAAACTGTAGAGAGTCTTCTGAGTCTTGACAAGCTAATTGTAAAATACATATGGAACAGAAAACATCCCATAAAGCCTAAGGTATGCCTGAGGAAGAACTAGGTGGGAGAAGTTGTTTTTTAAGTGATACATGAAGCTATGCTAATTAATATGTTGTGGCATTTGCATTGGAATAGACAAATACACCACTAGGACAGTATAGAAACCCAGAAACAGCCCCATGTGTTTGGAATACGATTTATATTAATAGCAAAGATGTGGGAGCACAGGGCAGTGGGAGAAAGCTGGATTTCCAATGGATTATGCTGCCCCAACTAGTTATCCATATTAAAAAGGGGAGAGAAATCTCACCATACCCACAAAACTCAATTCTATATGGCTTAAAAAGTTAAATGTAGAAGGCAAAACTGTAAAATGTTTGGGTGAAAATCTCAAAGATTATCTTTATGATATTAGGGTAGGAAAGAATTTCTTTAGTAAAGTGCACATTTGTGCGTACACAAACACACACACACACACACACACACACACACTCCTAACCATAATGATGGGTAAGTTTGAGTAGATTAAAATTAAGAAATGCTGTTCACCAAAAGATACCATTAAGAGAGTGAAAAGGCAAGGCACAGAGTAAGGACCTGACAAAATGACAAAATATTCAGATCTAGACTATATATGTTCAGTTCAGTTCAATCTCTCAGTTGTGTCTGACTCCTTGCAACCTCATGAACCACAGCATGCCAGGCCTCCCTGTCCATCACCAACTCCTGGAGTCTACCCAAACCCATGTCCATCCAGTCAGTGATGCCATCCAGCCATCTCATCCTCTGTCTTCCCCTTCTCCTCCTGTCCCCAATCCTTCCCAGCATTAGGGTCTTTTCCAATGAGTCAACTCTTCACATGAGGTAGCCAAAGTATTGGAGTTTCAGCTTCAACATCAGTCCTTCCAATGAATACCCAAGATTGATCTCCTTTAGGATGGACTAATTGGATCTCCTTGCAGTCCAAGGGACTCTCAAGAGTCTTATCCAACACCACAGTTCAAAAGCATTAATTCTTCAGCACTCAGCTTTTTTCACTGTCCAACTCTCACATCCATACATGACTACTGGAAAAACCATAGCCTTGACTAGACGGACCTTTGTTGGCAAAGTAAGACTATATATGGAATGAATACAAATAAAGAAGGAAAAGACAAACAATCTGAAAGAAAAATGAGCAAAGATGAACAGAAGTTTCATGGAAGAGGAAGATAAAAAATGTTCCACAAGCACAGGAAAAGAAACCAATCTCCTTAGTAATTTGATTCAGTTCATTCAGTCGCTCAGTCATGTCTGACTCTTTGGAATCCCATGGACTGCAGCATGACAGGCCTCCCTGTCCATCAGCAACTCCCAGAGCATACTCAGACTTATTTCCATCGAGTCAGTGATGCCATCCAACCATCTCATCCTCTGTTGGCTGTCTCTCACTGTTTTCATTGATTCCCCATCTATTTTCCATGAAGTGATGGAACCGGATGCCATGATAATCATTTTCTGAATGTTGGGTTTTAAGCCAACTTTTTCATTCTCCTCTTTCACTTTCATCAAGACGCTCTTTAGTTCTTCTTCACATTTTGCCATAAGGGTGGTGTCATGTGCATATTTGAGGTTATTGATATTTCTCCTGGCAATCTTGATTCCCACTTGTGCTTCATCCAGCCTGGCATCTGGCATGTTGTACTCTGCATATAAGTTAAATAAGCAAGGTGACAATATACCGACTAGACGTATTCCTTTCCCAGTTTGGAACCAGTCTGTTGTTCTTCAGTAATTAGGAAAATGCAACAAGTTTTGACTGAGAGCCATAAGTTATGACTTTACTCCTGCCAGATTTGCAAAAATTTAAAAATAATGTTATCAAATGTTGGCAATGGTGTGGGATAACAGAAACAGTGATATCTGCTGATAGGGAGAGTAAATTGATAGAAATCACTCTGACATTTATATAGTTTGTCTGATGGTGCACACAATGTAGGACCTATCAACTTCATTTCTAGATAAACTTGAGAAGCTTTTGCACATGGGCACAAACTAACAATGTTCAGAGCACCACTATTTGCTAGGGAAATGGATAAATTATGCTATTTCATGTAATGGAATTCTTTGTTGACATGAGCTATAGCTATATGCAAAAAAAGTGGATGAACTTTAGAAACATGTTGAAAGTAAGCAGTTATCAAAGAAAATTTACAATATGATTACATTTATATGTCAGAAACATGTAAGCCAAGTACTATATTATTTGTGGACACAGATTTATGTAGCAAAACCACAAAGAAAAATAAGGGAATAATAAACTCAAAATTCAGGGTTGTGATTGTTCTGAATGTGGAGAAAAGAGGTTGGAATCAAAGGGACACATGCAGGACTTCATGAGTAATGAGGAAGTACAATTTTTTAAACTGGGTCATGAATTCCTGGCAATTTATTCTATTGTCAGTCTTTGGAGATCAAACACATTTCATATATACTGTTTTATATCTGCAATATTTAATTTAAAAATTTTTAAAGATGATAAGACAAATAAGTGACAGAAAATATCTATCATATGTGTAAAAACAGACAAAATGAAAAGCACCAAGTAAAATAATCTTCTACCAATTACTAAGAGAAAATGAAAACACAATAGAAAAATGAGCAAAGGGTATTGTGCAAATCACACAATAAGAAATACAAATGGCCAATAAATATATAAAAAGACATTTAATTTTAATAGTCGGTACAAATTAAACAGAACTATATTTCACCCATCAAACTGGAAGCATTTTTTAATGTGCTAATAGCAGGATTAGTAATGGTATGAAAAATGAACTGACAAAGTCTTGTGGAGGACAATCTGATGTTATCTATCAAATTTTAAATATAAATGCTCTTCTGCTCAGCAATTCTATATCTAAGAACCCATCTGATAGAAATATACATACATTTTGTTCATGATGTATGTAAAATGCTCATTGTAGCATTGTAATAATGGAAAATTGGAAATGACTTAAATGTCCGTTAATTAAAAATAGTTTATTTAGAATACGACTATATTTTATCATTTTGAAATGTCTTCAACTACCAGCAAAAATTGTGCCTTAAATAAATACGGACTCTTTTTTTTTTTATCACATAACAAGCTCTGAATAAAACTCACACCACCGTTCACTCAGGTGCTCCACTTTGTCATCAAGCACCCGACATCTTTCCACCCCTCAGCTCCCCCATCTTTGAGTACTGACTGGACTACGTTCTCAGCTCTCCACTCTCTTTGTCTGCAGTGTAACCTTGCAGTGTGCTAGAGCGGGCTGATGTTAGACTAGGCCTTGCAACCTTGATCGTCCAGTTGAATGAGAGGCAGTGACTGCGTACATGCCAGTTCTAAGCCAAGATCATAAGTATCTTGCATTTCTACTCACCTTCTTGCACTCCTCGATCCTTCATGAAAAGAGCTACATTAGAGAGCTATGATGCAAGGAAAACGAGGAAATACGTAGAACAGACCTGAACCTGACACCCAACTTGGAGCCACACCCAGCCAGGCTCAAATGAGCCCAGCAGAGCCAGACATAGCTCGCATACCTCTGAGCGTGGAAACAAACGTTTACACTTGTAATCCACTGTGATTTCAAGGTGGCTTCTTAGAAAAATGAAATAATAAGCTTGGCATGTTGACTTTGCAGCCTTATGCCTGTGGCCTTGTGGCCTCAAGATAGTTTCAAGTTCCAGAAACTGGAACTGACTTCGAAGCAGGAAGTGGAGGATGTGAGAATGGTCAGTGCAGAGATAAACCTTCTGGTGATGTTTTTGCTTTTTTCCAAGGAATAGAGATTCCCTGGACACCTCTCTGCCACTTCTCCTCACATTTCCTAGTCCAGATTGTGTCCCACCGTCTCTCTAGTTATTACAAAGGGTGGAAAGTACATACTTGCAAAGGGGACTAACTGGCTGGAAAAAGGGCCTACCTTCTCTGAGAACAAGAGATATTTGCCCTTTCAGTCAGTTCAGTTCAGTCGCTCAGTCGTGTCTGACTCTTTGCGACCCCATGGGTGCAGCAGGCCAGGCTTGCCTGTCCATCACCAACTCCCAGAGCTTACTCAAACTCATGTCCATAGAGTTGGTGATGCCACCGTTTACCTGGACAAAATCAAAGTTATAAATACTGGCAAAGTATGTATAACTGTGATTTCTTCCACACACATTATGTAACACTGAGCAAAGCTCAGATAGAATAGGTAGATTTATATGTAGTGACGTGAAAAAATTTTAAGATCATTCAAAAAGAATAGCAAATTGCAAAACAATAAATGTAATATTTTCACTCATGTTAAAAAATAAGAAATTCAAGTTAGAGTGCATACATAAGTATGTAAATATACAGGAAAGGGTCTGAAAAATACACATCAAACTCTCATAGCAATCAAGGCTGAGGAAGAAGTGGTTTGGGAGAAGAATACATTTAAAAGACCCTTCCTGAGAACCTTCCAAAAAACAAATATCATGTTTTAACATATATATGGAATCTTGAAGAACCAACCTATTTGCAGGGCAGGATTAGAGATGCAGACATAAAGAATGGACTTGTGGATATAGCATGGGAAGGAGAGAGTGGGGCAAATTGAGAGAGTAGGGTGAGAGTCAATTCCTAGGTAGGTCAATAAGAAGTCCGGGAAGCCCAGGTCCCCAGGAGAGAGGGGCCTAGGATTCTTGAGGAGATAGGGGTCTGGAATTCTCGAGGAGGAAAGGACAAACATCTTTTCTCTCTACATTCCTTAGTCTTAGTCACAGAAAACGTTTTTAAGCCCCAAACTGATGATTGATTACACAACAAACAAATCAGTTCAAACTCTGTTCTAAGGATTATATAACAACAATGTATCCTGCTTGAGGACAATTTGTCCTTCCTGAAAACCTTCTGACTAATCCTGTTATCTTAAAATGTACAGTATGGAAGTGGGTGTGGTAAAATCTTTACAACCTTGAGACATTCTTTTGATTTATTGTAATAAACAATTTAAAAAGTAAATAATTCCCATGGTAAAGGCGAGGGGGGGGGGGGGGGGGGGGGGGCACTGTCCATTCATTCCCCTTCTGGTGTTTGCATCAGAAGCTTTCTCTGTTCCTTTTCTTACTTTAATAAAACTCTACTACACAAAAGCTCTTGAGTGATAAGTCTGGTCTCTGGTCCCAAAGCTAAATCTTCTTCGGAGATCGCAAATCAGACGACATTCACTGTAAGCTATCAATAGCATTGACATATATACACTACCGTGGTAAACTAGATGGTTCCTGGGAAGCTGCTGTATAACAAAGGGAGTTCAGCTGGGTGCTCTGTGATGACCAAGAGGGTTAGGAATTGGGGAGGAGTGGGAGGGAGGCTTAAAAGGGAATGGTAGGTTTTAGTCACTCAGTCCTGTCCAACTCTCTATAACCCCAGCATCTGTCCATAGAATTCTCCAGGCAAGAATACTGGAATGAATGGCCAGTCTCTTCTTCGGGTGATCTTCCTGACCTAGGGATCAAACCCATGTCTCCTGCACTGCAGGCAAATTCTTTACCATATGAGAATATATGTATACTTATAGCTGTCTTACATCGTTGTACAGCAGAAACTAATAAAACATAGTAAAGCAATTAACAGTCAGTTCAGTCACTCAGTTGTGTCTGACTCTTTGCGACCCCATGGACTGCAGCATGACAGGCCTCCCTGTCCATCACCAACTTCCAGAGCCTACTCAGACTCATGTCCATTGAGTCAGTGATGCCATTCAACTATCTCATCCTCTGTCATCCCCTTCTCCTCCTGCCCTCAATCTTTCCCAGCATCAGGATCTTTTCTGATGAGTCAGTTCTTCACATCAGGTGGCAGCTTCAACATCAGTCCTTCCAATGAATATTCAGGACTGATTTCCTTTAGGATGGACTGGTTGGATCTCCTTGCAGTCCAAGGGATTCTCAAGAGTCTTCTCCAGCACCACAGTTCAAAAGCATCAATTCTTCGGTGCTCAGCTTTCTTTATAGTCCAACTCTCACATCTTTACAAGACTATGGGATAAGCAATTATATTCCAATTTAAATTCCATATAAACAATTATATTCAATTTAAAAATAAATTTTTTAAAAATTAAATTATACTAAAAAATAAAAGGACTTTCTCTTGTAGCTCTATGCCCTTACTTCTATATTGCTTGAATTCTTAAGAACATACAATAATTTATAGATTGCTTCTTTAAAATTTTACTTTTCATTAAAAACTAAAAGCTGCATAAGTGAGAAAACTTAACATTGAAAGAGAATATGAGCTACAAGATCTGTAAATTATTTCTCACTCAAAAGAAGAAAAAAATTTTTTTCTCTATAATATAATCAATTTCTGGCTCCTAGGAAGAAAACAAAATCACTCAGAGAGATGTTTTGTTTGCCCTTTGTGAAGTCAAGTGGGCCTTAGGAAACATCACTACAAAGAAAGTTAGTGGAGGTAATGGAATTCCAGTTGAGCTATTTCAAATCATAAAAGATGATGCTGTCAAAGTGCTGCACTCAATATGCTAGCAAATTTGGAAAACTCAGCAGTGGCCACAGGACTGGAAAAGGTCAGTTTTCATTCCAATCCCAGAGAAAGGCAATGCCAAACAATGTTCAAACTACCACACAATTGCACTCATCTCATAAGCTAGCAAAGTAATGCTCAAAATTCTCCAAGCTAGGCTTCAACAGTATGTGAACCGTGAACTTCCAGATGTTCAAGCTAGTTTTAGAAAAGGCAGAGGAACCAGAGATCAAATAGCCAACATTGACTGGATCATTGAAAAAGCAAGAGAGTTCCAGAAAAACATCTACTTCTGCTTTATTGACTATGCCAAAGCCTTTGACTGTGTTGTGTGGATCATAATAAACTAGAAAATTATTAAAGACATGGGACTACCACACCACCTGACCTGCCTCTTGAGAAATCTGTATGCAGATCAAGAAGCAACAGTTAGAACTGGACGTGGAAAAACAGACTGGTTCCAAATTGGGAAAGGAGTACGTCAAGGCTATATATTGTCACCCTGCTTATTAACTTATATGCAGAGTACATCATGTGAAATGCCAGGCTGGATGAAGCACAAGCTGGAATCAAGATTGCTGGGAGAAATATCAATAATCTCAGATATGCAGATGACACCACCCTATGGCAGAAAGTGAAGAAGAATTAAAGAGCCTCATGATGAAAGTGAAAGAGGAGAATGAAAAAATTGACTTCAAACTCAACATTCAGAAAACAAAAGATCATGGCATCTGGTCCCATCACTTCCTGCCAAATAGATGGGGAAACAATGGAAACAATGACAGACTTTATTTTGGGAGGCTCCAAAATCACTACAGATGGTGGCTGCAGCCATGAAATTAAAAGATGCTTGCTCCTTGGAGGTATTGATGCTTTTGAACTATGGTGTTGGAGAAGATTCTGGAGAGTCCCTTGGACTGCAAGGAGATCCAACCAGTCCATCTTAAAGGAGATCAGTCCTGGGTATTCATTGGAAGGTCTGATGTTGAAGCTGAAACTCCAATACTTTGGCCACCTCATGCGAAGAGTTGACTCATTGGAAAAGACCCTGATGCTGGGAAGGATTGGGGGCAGGAGGAGAAGGGGAAGACAGAGGATGAGATGGCTGGATGGCATCACTGACTTGATGTTCATGGGTTTGGGTGGACTTCGGGAGTTGGTGATGGACAGGGAGGCCTGGTGTGCTGCGGTTCATGGGGTCGCAAAGAGTCGGACACGAATGAGTGACTGAACTGAACTGATACTGATGCTCCTTGGAAGTGAAGCTATGATCAACCTAGACAGCATATTAAAAAGCAGAGACATTACTTTGCCAACAAAGGTCTGTCTTGTCAAAGCCATGGTTTTTCCAGTAGTCATCTACAGATGTGAGAGTTGGACTATAAAGAAAGCTGAGCACCAAAGAATTGAACTGTGGTGTTGGAGAAGACTCTTGAGAGTCCCTTGGACTGCAAGGAGATCCAACCAGTCCATCCTAAAGGAAGTCAGTCCTGAATACTCATTGGAAAGACTGATGCTGAAGCTGAAACTCCAGTACTCTGGCCACCTGATGTGAATAACTGACTCATCAGAAAAGACCCTGATGCTGGGAAAGATTGAAGGCAGGAGGAGAAGGGGCTGACAGAGGATGAGATGGTTGGATGGCATCACTGACTCCATGGACATGATTTTGAGTAAGCTCCTGGAGTTGGTGATGGACGAGGAAGCCTGTCATGCTGCAGTCCATGGGGTCGCAAAGAGTTGGACACAGCTGAAGGACTGAACTGAACTTGCCATGTCTTTAAAATTGAAATCCTTTGTAAAGTCTTATCTCGCTTGTTAACAAGTTTCATTAAGAATGTTAGACTACCCAGCATTAATCTCCATATACCCCAGCCTTCCTAACTGGGCAACTCAGAGACTGGCTTATTTATTGTGTGAAATATTCATTGTAAGTGCATGCTCTCATACTCACATTGCCAGCACACGTAAGCACTTTCATGTAAGTTCAATCTGCCTCAGATGAAATCATCCTTTACTTTTCATATAGTGAGTATATAATCAAAGATGTTACCAAATTCAAAGGTCACTGAGGGAAAAAGAAAAAAGACAGTATAGTTCAAAACATAGCTTTTATAGAAAGTATTTCTATATTCTGAGCACTCTTTATAATGTAAGAAAATTTTCTGTATAAAATAAATAAAAGAGTAGGGAACTTGTTTCTTTCATAAAAGATTTTATAATTCATATGGAAACTTCTTTATTTTACTATATATATAAACACTTGAAATTATAAAGTAGTGTCATTTCAATTCCATTTATTAAGAGCTGAACTTGGAATGAAACTGGGATCTGGGTTCCAAAAAGATGAGTTAGTTGTGCTTCCTCCCCACAAAAAGAAAGTAAGAAACATAGAAGTAAAAGTAGATGAATTTAATCAAATGGGTAACCAACTTTAAAAGGGTAGAAATGTAATAAGAGAAAATTGTGTTTTTCCAGAACTCCTCTCAAGGTTAACACATGAGGTTGGAAGACAGACTTGGGGAGAATAAAGGAGATCAGGGAAGGAAGGAGATGAGAACCAGAGGGAGCAACTTGATTGGAGACAGGTGATGGATTACTCACCACCCCCTAACCCACACTGCGGCCTCATTCAGTGGTGTGTGTGGCTGGAGGTGTTAACTCCTAGTGGTCCTGCCTTTTGTTCTCCTCTCTGGGCCCTCAGTCTCTCCTCCAAACCTGTGTGGACAAAGTATCAGGAGAGAGAGATTGTAGATGCAGGGTTTTGTGTTTTGTTTTTTTTTTTTGAAATATAGTGATTGACAATGTTGTGTTAATTTCTGCTATACAACAAAGTGATTCAGTTATACATATATATCTTCTTTTTTTTATTCTTTTTCATTATGGTTTGTCACCAGATATTGAATGTAGTTCCCTGTACTATATGGGCTATTGAATGGGCTTCCCTGGTGGCTCAGATGGTAAAGGAATCTGCCTGCAATTTGGGAGACCTGGGTTCAATTCTTGGTAAGGAAGATCTCCTGGAGAAGGGAATGGCAACCCACTCAAGTATTCTTGCCTGGAGGATTCCTTGGACAGAGGAGCCTGGCAGACCACAGTTCATGGGGTCACAAACAGTTGGACATGACTGAGTGACTAACACTTTCACTTTACTTTTCTTGCTATACAGTAAGACCTTGTTGTTTAGCCATTTTATATATAATAGTTTGTATCTACTGACCCCAAACTCCCACTCCATCACCCCCAATCCCCTCCCCCTCGGCAACCACAAGTCTGTTCTCTATGTCTGTAAGTCTCTTTTGACTTCATAGGTAAGTTCATTTGTGTCATATTTTACATTCCACATATAAGTGATATTATATGATTTGTGTTTTTCTGACTTACTTCACTTAGTTTAATAATCTCTAGTTCCACCCATGTTACTGTAGATAGCATTATTTCATTCTTTTTTATGGCTGAGTAGCATTCTATTGTATATGTGTACCATATTTTCTCTATCAATCAATGTACATTTAGGTTGTTTCCATAATTTGGCTATTGTGAATAGTCCTGCTGTGAACATAGGAGTGTATGTATCTTTTTGAATTACAGTTTTGTCTGGATATATACCCAGGAGTGGGATTGTTGGATCACATGACAACTCTATTTTTAGGTTTTTGAGGAACCTCCATACTGTTTTCCATAGTGGCTGCACCAATTTACATTCCCACCAACAGTATGGGAGAGTTCTCTTTTCTTCACACCCTCTCCAGCATTTGTTATTTAGACTTTAATGACAGCCATTCTGACCAGTGTGAGGTGGTACCTCACTGTAGTTTCAATTTGTATTTCTCTAATAACTAGCGATGTTGAGAATCTTTTCATGTGCCTGTTGGCCATCTGTATGCCTTCTTTGGAGAAATGTTTACTTAGTTCTTCTGCTCATTTTTCTATTGGGTCATTCATTTGTTTTGTTGTTGTTGAGTTGTGTGAACCGTTTGTATATTTTAGAAATTAAGCCCTTGTTGGTTACACAGTTTGCAAATATTTTCTCCCATTCTGCAGGTTGTCTTTTCACTTTGATTATGGTCTCTTTTACTGGAAATCACTTTTATTTTAATCATTGCTGCAAAGGAACCGCAAACTGAGTGCAGAAACACACTGAAATCATAATGTATAGACAAAATACTTTAAAAAAAAAAAGCATTAAGTTAAATTGGTGAATTTCCACTACACCATCTCTTCCCTGATAGGCTGGCACTTCTCTACTGAGCTCCAGACCTACATCAGTCATCACCAGAGTCAGTCTCCTCATCTTTGCCCAGCAAACCTGCCTTCCTTATATTAGCAGATCAAACACCATCAACTACTTTCAGTTCAGTTCAGTCACTCAGTCATGTCCAACTCTTTGCAACCCCATGAACTGCAGCACGCCAGGCCTCCCTGTCTGTCATCCAAACCTATGTCCATTGAGTCAGTGATGCCATCCAGCCATCTCATCCTCTGTTGTCCCCTTCTCCTCCTGCCCTCAATCTTTCCCAGCATCAGGGTCTTCTCAACTGAGTCAGCTCTTAGTATCAGGTGGCCAAAGTATTGGAGTTTCAGCTTCAACATCAGTCCTTCTAATGAACACCCAGGACTGATCTCCTTTAGGATGGACTGATTGGATCTCCTTGCAGTCCAAGGGACTCTCAAGAGTCTTCTCCAACACCACAGTTCAAAAGCATCAATTCTTCTGCGCTCAGCTTTCTTTAGAGTCCAACTCTCACATCCATACGTGACTACTGGAAAAACCATAGCCTTGACTAGATGGACCTTTGTTGACAAAGTAATGTCTCTGCTTTTTAATATGCTGTCTAGGTTGGTCATAACTTTCCTTCCAAGGAGTAAGCATCTTTTAATTTCATTGCTGCAATCACCATCTGCAGTGATTTTGGAGCCCAGAAAAATAAAGTCAGCCACTGTTTCCCCAACTACTTTACCTTCAGCAGAAACAGGGAAGTTAGGCTTCACTCCTCTACAGTGAGTCCCTGTCTGATCAGTTCTACCTACTGAGCATCTTTCAAATGCAACTCTGTAATCTCGGTACTCCCGGTCACTGCCTTAGTTCAGATCCTTTGCCTTAGTTCAGATCCTTAGCATAGCCCGCTTCCTTCCACAGTAGCTCTCTGTGGTGTCTCTGCTCAAGTCTCATCAGCCTCTAGCTGTTCATCTTTCTATTGCTGCCAATGACCTTTCTAAAATGGTCACTTGATTATGTTATATTACAATTCTTCAGTGCTATCATCCACCAACACAAAGTTCAAACTTTTTAACATGGTGAACAAAGTGTGTGATGATCTTTTTCTGCCAGGCTTTTCAGTCTCATCTCCCATCACTTCCTACCTGCAAATCCTATCCTTAACATGTATTCTGACTCTGAGAGCCACGTGTACTTTTGCTAGGTTAAATGCTATAGTGAACCCTAGAGACACAAGAGTGAGCCAAGAGAGCAGGGCCCAGTCCTCCTGGATCTTAGAGTGCCCTTGCAGGACCCTAAGGGAAGCACCCTCTTCTTGCCCTCTGTCACTCTGCACCTGCTTTTTACCTGCCCCACATCCTGACTTGTCAGAGGCATAGCCTTGCTGGCCCAGCCAATGGCTGACTGGGTGAGGGAATTACTTAACTCCTCCAGGCCTCAGTCTTTCATCTATAACATGACTAAGTAGCCCATATGATCTTTAAAATTTCTCCCAATTTTTGCGAGTTATAAATCCAAAGAATACTTCTAAATTTCCAAATTAGAGAAGAGTCCTCAGAAATGTCCCAACAAATAGTGATGTTTAAACTCTTGTAAGCAGCACTGTGAACATGTTGAAACTGCCAAGTTTTCTTTTGCCATAAAAGAAGGGATCCAGATCTCAAGCAAGATATGTTCTCAGCTGACTCTTAAGCTCCGACCCCTAATTAAGGTGTAGCTTTATTTAACCAACACCCTTTGTAAATTAAAAAGCACAAAGAAAATGTTTCTGTCATTCCTTTAACTGTGTGTTGTGCTATTTTTCTTGAAGTCATTATATAAGTGCATTCCCTGAATTTCAAGGGAAAGGAAGGTGACCTCACCTCTGAAAACCTGTTTCTTTTGTGTCTAACAAAGGGAAAGTGGGCCTTTGGCATTTTTTTTTGCTGGACACCTCAAATCCAAATTTATACCTTTGAATTACAAATAAGTCTCCTGGAATAGGATCAGACAGTGCCAAACTGTCTTCAACTCAAAATAAAGCTAGCTTTGATGTATTTTTAACCTGGGTTCATAAATTAACTTTCAGAGAAAAACCCATATTTCAAGCTGAAATAAAACTGTGAAACACATATAATTAACCAAATCATGAACAGTTTTCATTTTGATTCTTTCACTTGACTTTTAAAGGGAAAATGTTATCAGATAAGTTTTAAAATGTATTACTATTGTGCTGGTGTCAATTTCCCAGTTTTGATATTAAACTAGGGTTATATAAGATGTTTACTTCAATAGCTAAGGGAAGTTGGATGAAGGATACATGAAATTCTCTTTACAATTTTTGCAACTTCCTATGAGTTTATAGGAGGCTTCCCTGCTGGCTCAGATGGTAAAGAATCTGCCTGCAATGCAGGAGACCCGGGTTTGATCCCTGGGTCTGGAAAATCCACTGGAAAAGATAATGGCAGCCCATTCCAGGATTTTTGCCTGGAGAGTTCTGTGGACAGACCCTAGGGTCACAAAGAATCAGACACGACTAAGTGACTATATAGGATAGGAAGAGTTTATAATTATTTCAAAATAAAAGCCAGAGTCCACCTAATGAATTAACAAATCTAATCAGGGATCCCCAATGGTTGTTAACATAATTGGGTATCATACATCTCCTAGTAGAAGCATAAGTCCATCCATGAATAGTGAGTGAAAGTCATTCAGTCGTGTCCAACTCTTTGTGACCCCATGGATATACAGTCCATGGAATTCTTCAGGCCAGAATATTGGAGTGGGTAGCTCTTCCTTTCTCCAAGGGATCTTCCCAACCCAGGGATGGAATCCAGGTCTCCTGCATTGCAGACAGATTCTTTAGGAGCTGGATTCTTTAGGAGCTGAGCCACCAGGGAAGCCCAAGAATACCTGAGTGGGTAGCCTATCCCTTCTCTAGCAGATCTTCCCAACCCAGGAATAGAACCAGTGTCTCCTGCATTGCAGATGGATTCTTTATCAGATTCCTTACTCATCCATGAATGAGTCTTACCAAAAGGCAGCCGTGAATATAATCCAATCTCCATCCAATGACCAATTTGTAGGAAAATAAAGAGCAGAAGAATAGACTGAGAGATATCACAAGTGGGTACAATCAGCAAGATCTGGATAATCAGAAAGTCTACAGAACAAATGATCTTGTTTCTTCAACAAATAAGTTGCAAAGAGAGACAACAGAGACAGAGATGGGGAAAATATGGGGATAAGATCCTTAAAGACACGTCAACCAGCCTCAATGCATGGGCCTTATTTAGATTCTGCTTTGAACAAACTGTTAAAACTAAAAATCCTATTGGATTTAAGAAATGATTAGGCATTTTAACACTCATTGAATATCTTATAATTTTTTAATGTTAACTTTTTTAAAAGTCCACACTTTATATGTATAATACTTTTATTGAAGTGTATTAATGGCATCTTCCTAAGTGTTTAACTGTTTTTGTATGGAGGGTGCAGTCCCTGAATTGTGGTAACTAGACACAATAATGACCTAAAGCCCTGGCCTGCAGGGAGTACCTTGGCACCATGCAGAAAAGAAAACAGGAAGGTTGAGAATTAGACACTGACTTAAATTTGTCCTCCTCTTCCAGTGAGGTTCCACAACTCTCCACTTGAAATATTCAACACTAGGCAAAACTAAATGCTGGATAGGTTTCTTTCATCAGCCTGGGTGGTTCCAGGTGTGCAGGAGTGAAGAATATCCAAATAGAAAACAGTCTGCTCCATTAGCCTGAGATATGGTTGTGAAGAAACTTCGACTACCATTCCTGTTCTTAAGTGTTTATTATCTGGACAAATTATCACTTCCACCTAAGTCTCCTATAGTTCTCAGCAAAAAAAAAAAAAATATATATATATATAGTGAGTGTTTTAGGGCAGTGCTAACTAAATTTTAATTTTAGAAGTCTCAATATGTTAAGTATGTTTTGTTCAGGAATTTTTCAGCAAGACTTTGTTGACAACTACCTCTTTCAGAAATATTTCTCTGTGTGATACTCAATGTCCTTTGGGAATTGGAGAGTAGAGATGAAAGTTTACTAAACCTAGTTCTCAGGAAATAGTTGAGATTTTATAGACACACCAAAACTTCCCAAGGGTAAACTGAATTGGGGTGAGTCCCTAATCCTTCCTTTTAATGGGGCTGCTCAGCTGTAATAAAAGGATGCAAGATCCCTTGGGATGGCAGCAAGAGAGAAAAAAGGAGGTGGCTCTTATGGTTGGTTTTTTAAATCTC
Source organism: Antilocapra americana (assembly GCA_007570785.1). Taxonomy (NCBI): domain Eukaryota; kingdom Metazoa; phylum Chordata; class Mammalia; order Artiodactyla; family Antilocapridae; genus Antilocapra; species Antilocapra americana. The sequence goes on along the minus strand of ML663563.1, from coordinate 974,726 downwards.
AGAGAGGTACATAGATTTATATGGAATTCATCCATTTGCCTATAAACCCAAATATCAGTCTCTGCCACCCACCCCACACACCCCCACCTTCCCTCCTGCCCCACTCAAAGGGAACCTCCCTCCAGTATAATAATTTTCCTTTTATCAGCTCCTGCATGGAATTTAAGCTGCAGCTTTTCTGTACCCCAGGAGCAACTGTCATTCATTGCCAGCCACAGCCTGCACCCTTGGACCTCAACCTGCTGCTCAACACAGCATCAGTGGGTTGGGGAGTGGGGCAGCCACATCTCCCTTTGCTGTCCACCCCTTTATTCCCTCGAATCATCCCTAAACCTGATTCTATGAGTCTGTCACATCTTTCTAAAAGGATTGCTTGCAACAACACAAACAGTTAGCAATTAAATATTAAATATCCTGACCATCAGCCACTTCACTTAAATTCGTGCATAAAGAAATGTGTATTGATCATCTACCATATGCCAGATACTCTGATAAGCTTAAGGGTTGTACTGGTCAGAGTTAAACTAAAGATAACAGATATTATACCAGCTAGTTTAAACAGAGAATAGTTTTCAAAAGAATTTAGATGCTCCCACAAAAGTCACTGGAAAGACAAGAGAAGCCTCCAGGCTAAGCAAAGCAGTCAAGAGGATGTGTGCTCAGATCTTTTTTGGAGAAGAAACTTGCTTTGAGGAGCACAGTTAGCTGACAGCAGCCACTTGCAGGAACCACTGCAGGGCACAGACAAGGCCACATGTTCTCCAGGCTTCCCCCAGCCCCTGACTGAGCCCAATGGGGGTTCTAGATCAGGCTCCTCCTGCCCAGTGCTACTTCTTTTAGTGAGGAGTCTTTACTCAGGGACTCCCAATCAGCCTGGCCGAGATTTTCTCAGAACTACGCTACAATCTGAGGGTCCCCCTTCCTTCCCTCCAGGAATCAGAACTTCGTCATGGTCTGAAACTCTCCCCACCCACTCCAGCGGCCTCCCCCTTGGTTCTTCACAAGCACTTCCTCCAGCAAATTTCTTGCACATTTAACTCCATCTTGATACCTGCTTCCCAGCCCACCTGAACTGATTCTCTGGCCCTCCAGGAACAACTCCCAGAATAATGCAACAAAAGTGGTCCACCAAAAGGGCCACACATGATCAGGAAGCCAGGGAATCAGACTACTCCAACAGCTAGGTTCAAAGAACCACCTGTCTAAGTCACCACATCCTGCTTCTCAACACACAATGCCGGGGAAGAGTCTCCACAACAGTTACCATGAGGGAAAAAAATTCCACCCATAGGACCATGCCTGCCAGAAAAAGAAAATAACAGGAATGGCAAAAATGTGGCCTCTTCCTCACAGTGTTCATGCTGGCATCTCAGGTCATCTTCCATGTTCAATCTCTACTGAGGATAGATAGCAGGCCAGAAAGTATTTCTCAAAAGGAATACTGATCTGGAGAGGATGGAAGAGCTTTGTTCAAAAACCTAAGGGCTTCTCAAGTATTTATGACGGAGTTTGCCAAGAACACTTCCAGAACCATTGAATAAGTTGGGTCATATGTTTATATTTTTCTTATCAATTTTATGAAGTGCATGTGTGTGTGTGTGTGTGTGTGTGTGTGTGTGTGTGTGTGTGTATCAGTTCAGTTAGTTGCTCAATCATGTCCAACTCTCTGTGACCCCATGGACTGCAGCATGACAGGCCTCCCTGTCCATCACCAACTCCCGGAGTTTACCAAAACTCATGTCCATTGAGTCAGTGATGCCATCCAACCATCTCATCCTCTGTTGGCCCCTTCTCCTCCTGCCCTCAATCTTTCCCAGTGTCAGGGTCTTTTCAAATGAGTCAGCTCTTCACATCAGGTGGCCAAAGTATTGGAGTTTCAGCTCAACATCAGTCCTTCCAATGAACATTCAGGACTGATCTCCTTTAGGATGGACTGATTGGATCTCCTTGCAGCCCAGGGGATTCTCAAGAGTCTTTTCCAACACCACAGTTCAAAAGCGTCAATTCTTTGGTGCTCAGCTTTCTTTATAGTCCAACTCTCACATCCATAGATGACCACTGGAAAAACCATAACCTTAACTAGACAGACCTTTGTTGGCAAAGTAATGTCTCTTCTTTTTAATATGCTGTCTAGTTGGTCATAGTTTTTCTTCCAAGGAGTAAGAGCCTTTTTGTTTCATGGTTGCAGTCACCATCTGCAGTAATTTTGGAGCCAAAAAAAATAAAGTCTACCACTGTTTCTCCATATATTTGCCATGAAGGGATGGGACTGAATGCCATGATCTTAGTTTTCTGAATGTTGAGCTTTAAGCCAATTTTTTTCACTCTCTTCTTTCACATTTATCAAGAAGCTCTTTAGTTCCTCTTCACTTTCTGCCATAAGGGTGGTGTCATCTGCATATCTGAGGTTATTGATATTTCTCCCAGCAATCTTGATTCCAGCTTATGCTTCATCCAGCCCAGCATTTCTCATGATGTACTCTGCATATAAGTTAAAAAAGCAGAGTGACAATATGCAGCCTTGACATACTCCTTGCCCAATTTGGAAACAGTCTGTTGTTCCAAGTCCAGTTCTGTTAGTTCTTGACCTGCATACATATTTCTCAAGAGGCAGGTCAGGTGGCCTGGTATTCCCATTTCTCTAAGAATTTTCCAGTTTATTGTGAGCCACACAGTCAAAGGCTTTGGCATAGTCAATAAAGCAGAAATAGATGTTTTTCTGGAACTCTCTTGTTTTTTCGATGATCCAGTGGATGTTGGCAATTTAATCTCTGATTCCTCTGCCTTTTCTATTTTTTTTCCCCTATTTTTTCTTTTTTATTAGTTTTGACTCTGCCTTTTCTAAAACCAACTTGAACATCTGGAAGTTCATGGTTCACGTACTATTTAAGCCTGGCTTGGAGAATTTTGAGCATTACTTTACTAGCGTGTGAGATGAGTGCAATTGTGTGATAGTTTGAGCATTCTTTGGCATTGCCTTTCTTAGGGATTGGAATGAAAGCTGACCTTTTCCAGTCCTGTGGCCACTGCTGAGTTTTCCAAATTTGCTGGCATATTGAGTGCAGCACTTTGACAGCATCATCTTTTAGGATTTGAACTAGCTCAACTGGAATTCCATCACCTCCACTAGCTTTGTTCGTAGTGATGTCTCCTAAGACCCATTTGACTTCACATTCCAGGATGTCTGGCTCTAGGTGAGTGATCACACCATCGTGATTATCTGGGTCATGAAGATCTTTCTTGTATAGTTCTTCTGTTTCATTCTCCTGGGTCCTGGTGCACAAGATTCTGTTGTGCCCTCCAGGAGTCTGTTTCTCAATATACATATATATATATACACACATATATTCTGGACATTAAGCCTTTATCAGTTACATAGGATTGAAATTATCTTCTCCTGCTGCTGCTGCTGCTAAGTCACTTCAGTCATGTCCGACTCTGTGTGACCCCATAGACAGAAGCCCACCAGGCTCCCTCGTCCATGGGATTCTCCAGGCAAGAATACTGGAGTGGGTTGCCACTTCCTCCTCCAGTGCATGAAAGTGAAGTCGCTCAGTCGTGTCCGACTTGTAGTGATCCCATGGACTGCAGCCTACCGGCTCCGCTGTCCATGGGATTTTCCAGCCAAGAGTACTGGAGTGGGGTGCCATTACCTTCTTCATATCTTCTCGTAGGTTGTGGCCTATCTTTTCATATCATTTATATGCTTTTCTGATGGGCAAAAGTTATTTTTAATGTAGTTGAATTTATCAGTCATTTCCTTTGTAGTACATGCTCTTTGTGTCTTGTTTTAAAATCCTTTTCAAACCTGGAGGCATAAAGATATTCTCCAACATTTTCTTCTAAAATTTTAAATGTTTACCTTTAACATTTTAAGTCCTTAATCCTTCTAGAATTGGTTTCTGTCTATGATACAAGTAGTAATCCATTTTTTTCCAATAGAGACAGCCTATTTCCTAACACTTTCTATTGAATACTCCATTTTTCACTACAGATCTGAAATATGCCATATATCCTTCCATGTACAAATGGGTCTATTTCTGGACTCTCTTTTCTGTTTCATTAACCTGTTTATCTCTCCATGTACCAATTCCACACTATCAAAATACTACACATTGCACAAGATTTATAGTAGGATCTTTCCCATCTCATTATTCTTCAGCAATATATTAGCCATTTTTAATTCTTTGCTTCTCAATTTAAATTTTCGTGAAAGTTTTTCAAGGTCACCATATACTCCTTTTAGGTTTTTTACTGGAATTTTATTGAACCTAATTGATCGATTTGGGGATAAATTACTTTTTAATGTTATTCCTTCTATTCTTGAAAGTAAAATTTTCAAGAAATAAAAATGACTCCTCATTTTTAAATGTCTTCCAGTAAATTTTTATTATTTTCTCCATGAAAGTTCCACATATCTTTGGTGAGGTTCATATCTAGGAACCTTTTATTTTGTTAGCTAATATAAATGTTAGACATTAAAACTTTGGTTTTTTAACTATCTGCTGTTGATGTATAGAAACATGTATGATTTTTGTATAATAGTTTTGTAACCAGCAACCTTATAAAATTCTCTTATTAACTCTAATAATTTTCTATAGGTTCTTAGAGGCTAAATAATCATATAATTTGAAAATAATTACAATTTCCCTACGCCCTTTCAAATTCTGTATTTTCTTTTTCTTGGCCTGTTATTTGGATAAGATATCTAGAACAAAGTTGAACATAAGTGTAATAGCATAACTCTTGCCTTTTAAACAGAATATTTTTAACCGTTCATCATTAAATATTGTGTCAGTTCTTCGCCAGATCCACCCCTTCATAGTCTGCTCTGTGATGCCAAGGCTGGGAACCTATTAATACATACTACACTTCCCAGACACCAACTTTTTGTTAGATTCCGCCAATGAGAAATTGGAAGGCAAGAGAAGGGAAGATAGGACTTCCTGTTTTCTAGTTCCTGTTGACATTCCTCCTATAGATGACAGCTTCAGCTTCTAAGTAAGACTTTTGACAACTCAAGCACTAAACCCCAGATGCCTCCTCAGTAAACAAAGAACTCGTTCTGCAGCACCACCTCTCAATCACTGACTGTACAGGCCCCTTATGAGCCGGAAGGTGGCCTTACTTACAGATATTAAGATACGCAAGTGTATTAAACGAGTTGAGAACATTCCCTCTTTTTCTATTTCTAAAATAGTCTAAATGTGATTAATAACATTTTACTTGAATGTTCAGTAGAATTTGCCAGTGAAGCCATCTGGCATGGTGTTTTCCTTCAGGGACAATGTTGAACTACTGATTTAATTTCTTAAATCATTATAAGACCATTTAGGTTTTCTTTCTTTTCATAGAAAGAAAGACTCTCTTGAGAATTTGTGTTTTTCAAGAAATGTGTTCATTTCAGTTAAAAAATTTATAGGCAAAATATTTTTCATCATAGTCTTAAATTTTCTTTTTAATCTCTACATCATCTGTGGTAATAGTCTCTTTTTTTCTTCCAAATATTTCCTTTTTGTGCCTTCTCTGCTTTTTTAATATTCTTCTCAGAGGTTTTTCATTTTATTAATCCTTCAAAAATACAGTTTTGTCTCTTTTGATACTTTCTATGATATCTTTGTTTTCTATCTGCTATATTTTTATAGCATATGTGCATTCATGACTATATTTTTTCACAGTACTGTTTTGGCTTTATCTTACAAATTATTTGTTTTATGTTATTATTTAGCATTTGTTTTTATTATAATTTCTTCTTTAATCCACAAACTATCTTTAGATTTGTGTTTTTTTAAATTTTACTAGATTGTGGGTACGATATTCTACTTATGTCCTTTAGACCAAGATTGTCAATTACATTGCTAAAATCTGCAATTTTGATTTTTTTATCTGCTTGATTTATTAATTACTGGGAGAAAGAGGTTAAAATCTTCAACTCAGTTACCAGATATGCCTGGCAGCTCAACCTCTTGTCTCTTTGCCTTTCTGTCAATTTTGCTTTATATATTTTAAAGTATGTTGTTAGTATATATCGGCTGAGAATTTTCATATCTCCATGGTGAACTGAACCTTTATCATTATGTGGCAACACTCTGTCTCTAATAATAAATATGCTTTATCTTAAAGTCTCTTTTGTCTTACTGGATATAGAATATCATCTTCTCCTGATTCTGTGAACTTTATTATATTTATCAGTCTACATAAGGAATTGAAAATGGTAGCCATATTCCAGTCTCTCTGATCAAGAGGCCCAAATGACTCCAGCACCTTTTCCTTTCCTTCCTAAAGCATGATAACGTCCAAATGAGTATGAGTGGTTTCTCCTTGCAAATACTTTCAAATAACTACCTTTGCCCCCATGGCAACAAGAAAGACTTTCCCCCTCCACGCTTCCATTCAGTGGCCCTATAGCAATATAGATGCCTATATGCACTACATTACAAATGTAGGCATTGCTCCTTTACTGCTGGTGGCCAAATTATCACTGTCTGAAAGCTGCATCGGATGAGGTTCCATCTGCTCTGAGTAGCAAGGCCCCTAAAAGGGTCCTATACTTATAGTTGTCTTTTTTATCAATTAAAGCATACAAATAACCTCTTCAAAATATCTTAAGTTGAAATACTATCCTGTTATTAACTCATCTTTCAAGATTATTATCAACATAAATCTACTAATCTTACCGAATAAGATGGCTATCATACCTAATTAAATGAATGTGTTAGAAGATAGTTGACTGAAATCTAAATCGCTTTGGACATCAAAAAGTTTTCTTCTAATCATGTGTCTTTCATGATGACATGCAGTGAGTGTAAAGTATAGCAGAGATGACGCAATAAAGTGGAGGGGAAAGTATGCTTCAGAACAAAGTGTCAGTTCTCTGATTTGGCAGCTGTATGACCTTGGGCATGTTAAGCACTCTCCCTTTCCTAGAGTTCTTCATCTGTAAGATGAGGATAAAAAGATATACCTCAAGGGACTTCCCTGGTGGTCCAGTAGTTAGAGCTCTGCACTTCCACTGCAAGAGGCACGGGTTGATCTCTGGTTGGGGAACTAAGATCTCACAACCACATACCTCACAGCCAAAAAAAAAAAAAAGGATACATCTCAAAAGGCTGATAACGGACCAGCTCCACTCCTTGCCTGTCTTTACTGAAATAAGTCCAGATTATGCCTGAGCATAACAGCACAGAGTTAAAATCCAATGACGTCTTGCCATGTCCATAGGACTGAACTATTAGCTCAAACTTGAATCATCAAGTTTTAAGTTAAAAAACAAAAAGACTCTGCTGGTATTCCTCAATGCTAAATAAACTCCACACTCATGTTTTTGAATTGATAAAGCTAAAAAAATCTAATAGCTATGACATGGCCTGAAACCTTGGCGACTTTAAGTTAGGATTCAGAAGATGTTAGAGAGCAGCACCTGCTGGCGAATTGAGGTACTGCATCCCACTGGGTCTTTGAGTGAAATAGAGAAGCCAGTGAAAACGCTTTGCCGCCAAAGTGGTCCTACATGCATCCAGAAGGGCAATCTTCCCGCCTGTCTCTCAGTCACCCCTCGGTAACCAAGACCTGCCTGTCTGCATCCCAAACAGCTCTCAGAGTCTTCCACCTTCCACACTTGGTCCCCGTGCTCACCACCCCAGCCCAAGCTGCCACCATTCCTCCTGGATTCCAGGAACAACCTCCTCAGTGATTTCCCAGATTTCAGTCTGTTTTCCACTGGAAATCGTCCTTGTGTGCGGTCCTTTCTTGCACAGCACCATTATGATCCTGTCACTCCCTAAGCAGCAGTTTCTTATTGAAGAGGCTAATCTTTTACTGAGTTACCAGATTTTTCTCCACTGTGGTTGTACTTCTTCCCTCCAGCATCATCTCTCCACACCACTTCCCTCCACTCTCTGCTCCAGCCCAGTGAATGTCACTCAGTTCTGGTCACCTCACACACACACCCTGCATCCTGCTCTTTCCTCCACACCCTACTATCCCCTTTACCTTAAATCTCTTCATCCCCATCCCACTCACCTACCTCTTACTCACCCCTCGCCCTAACTTTCATTCCCCTGGGAGGACCTTTCTGACCTCTCTAGAATGGATCCGGTTCACTTGCTCTAAATTTGAAACTGTTGTTCGCCTAGTAAACCTGCTGTGTAATTGTCAGCCACCCCGTCTAGAATGTAAGCTTTGTGAGGACAGAACACGTTACTATTTTGTTCACCACGGTAACTTTAACACATACTAGTGCCTTAGCAGAAACTTAATAAATATTTGTTAAGGTGTTGAATTGAACTGAAATCTAGCTTTTATCAATTGAACTACTTAAAATAGCCTTTCTAAAGTCAAAATGGTCAAATATTGGCAATTATATATGTTCAACCTAATAAATGCTGCCTCTTTGGGAGAAGAAAGGAGCCTTAAACAATTGGTAGAGTTACTGAAAAAAATCAATAAATGTCTTTCTAAAAGGGTACTTTTAGATTTTCACTGAAATCCATATCCTGGGCCATCTGTGTGTGCATGCTCTGTCTCTTCAGTTGTGTCCCGCTCTTTGCGACCTTATAGACTGTAGTCCACCAGCCTCCTCTGTCCATGAGATTTTCCAGGAAAGAATACTGGAGCGGGTTGCCATGCCCTCCTCCAGGGGATCTCCCTGATCCAGGGATTGAACCAGGGCCTCTTGCATTGTAAGCAGATTCTCTACCACTGAGCCAGAGGGGAAGCCCGTCCTGGGCCATATACACTATTAGAAACCCATGAATTCAGAAAGTGACCTTCAAAAGCAAAAACCAAACATTTGTGCTAGCCCTTAAAAATGCAACTACCAAAAGTTAATTTTCTGACCTTCATGAGTATTTTGGCTAAAATTGACTTTCTGACCTCACTGTGCCAAAGTGCTGATCTTAACTGGCCACGTGCACAAAGGAGTTAAATCTAGAACATTTCCCACTCTGCCAAATGCTCATTGCAGCTATTACTTTATCCGTCATTCAGCATGTCTCCCAAGTGGACATAGTCACTCATCCTGTCCAGCCCCAGACCATTTCCTTCATCTGAACAGGCAATTCAAAAGAAGCAAGCCTCTGGTTAAATAAATGCATCTGTATTTCCCCTGGAATTTGTTCATACTTTCAGATAAACAAGCTCAGTGGGAGAGAACAGGGTAGCAAGCTCCAGGACAAAAGGAAGTCTGTCAGGCAGATGTTGCTTTGTGCAGCCGACTATGCCTTAAAAGCTTCACATAAGACTAACAGAAGGCAGAGGGCCAGGGTAGAAGGGAAATTTTTTCTAGCCTATTTAGTGCTTTCTCTACTTTTAAATGAAGAGGGAGCCTCGTCCAATTTCTAGGTACAATGGATTCCTCACAAACTTTTCAGTGATTTGGATACTTTTATGTATTATAGTCCATATTTTAAATTCCACATTTTAAATTATTTATTCTTGCTAAAATATACTGGCTTTCTACTTCTGTTTATTACTGTTATGGCTGAAAATAGATTTTCTTACTTAAGCTCTGTTCCCTGTGTCTTATTGGTCCCCAAATAATTATAGTTTATGCTAAAACTTATCCCACTTTCTTCCCAAGGGAAAGATGTAGAAAAAAGAAAGAAGAGCAAGACAAAGCCTTGGGGGTCACCAATATTTAGAGGCTGATTAGAGATGGAAAAGCCAGCAAAGGAGATGGAAAAGTAACAGCCAAAGTAAATCATCAGATTGTCCTAATTAATAGCATAAGAATGAAACCATCTAAATGTCACAAAATACCATATATTAAATCAAGAATGGAATACCTATATAACTGAAATTCATGAAGACATTAAAACGATTATAAAGACCTGTGTTTATTGAATTTGGAGGATAGTTATGAGACATTAAATGAAAAAGTGAGTCTCAAAACAGCATATATAGTATGATTTCATTTTTTTAAGTTAAAAAATCTGGAAAGATACATGCCAAAATGATAGTGATAGATTTTTGCAAATGTTCTGTTTCTGGTTTTCCTACAAAGAACATATATTGTTACATAATAATAAATTTCTTTTATTTATTTGATGGGGGTAAGGCTAGAAAGGGCTTCCCTGGTAGCGCAACGATAAAGAATCCACCTGCCATGCAGGAGACTCCGGTTCAGTCCCTGAGTAAAGAAGATCCCATAGAGAAGGAAATGGCAACTCCCTCCAATATTCTTGCCTAGGAAATCCCATGTTCTAGACTGGTGAACTATAATCCATGCATGCATGCTCAGGCACTTCAGTCATATCCAACTCTTTGCAACCTTATAGACTGTAGCCCACCAGGCTCCTCTGTCCAGCTGGAATGGGTTGCCATACCCTTGTGCAGGGGATCTTCCCGACCCAGGTATCAAACCCAAGTCTCCTGCACTGCGGGGGATTCTTTACCTACTGAGCCACCTGGTAAACCCTGGTAAGTCCATGGGGTCGCAAAAGAGTCGGACACGACTTAGTGACTAAACACCAACCATAAAGAATAGAAAAGGTGCTCTGTGCCTGCAAAGTTAAGGGCTTGTCCAGAGCAATGCCCTTAAATTTCAACCATGGAAGTTAAGCCTTGATTAGTCTTAATCTCCCTCACTGAGGCTTACATTTTGTAGGTTGCAGTAGAAGTTAGGAAAGTTGGTAAAAATTTAAAATGCAACTATGTCATCTAAGAGAATAATATTTTATACTGGTGTTTTTCAAATATTTTTAGCCACAGAAGTTTCATTTAAATTAAATATTTTAGGAAATCCAAAAGCAGGCTAAAATAGAACTACTGCAACTGAGAGGAGTAAGGAGAAAGTAGACTCCAACCAGTTTGAGTTCCCATGGGAAGAATAATAATATCACAATAATAAGAGAGAGGCAGTATCATGTAAGGGACAGAGCATATATCCAGGAGCAGATTGCCTGGGTTCCAATTCTGGCTCCACCACAACCAGCTCTGTATATTTAAGCACCTACTATCTGCCAGGCAATGCACTAAGTGCTTTGTGTATTGTCTCAGTTAATTATCAGAGGACACAGAGAAGTTGATTAAATTATTCTAGATCCCACAGAAGAGCAGGAACCTGAACACTGGCATCTAATTTCAGAGCCCATGATCTTTTTTCCTCATTTTTATTGAAGTATAGTTGATTTACAATATTGTGTTAATTTCTGGCATACAGCAAAGTGATTCAGTTGTACCTATATATTCTTTTTCTTCTCCAGTATGGTTTACTACAGGATATTGAATATAGTTCACTGTGCTACACAGTAGGACCTTATTGTTTTATCTATTTTATATGTAGTAGTCTGTACCTGCTAATTCCAAATTCATAATTTATCCTTCCCTACCTCCTTTCCCATTGGGTAACCATAAGTTTGTTTACTATGCCTTTGAGTCTGTTTTTGTAAATAAGTTCCTTTTAGATTCCACATATGAATGATATCATATGGTATTTGCCTTTCTCTGTCTAATTTACTTCACTTAGTATGATAATCTCTAGGTTCATCCATGGGGCTTCCCTAGTAGCTCAGCTGGTAAAGAATCTGCCTGCAATGCAGGAGACACTGGTTCAATTCCTGGGTCAGGAAGTTCTCCTGGAGAAGGGGTAAGCTACCCACTCTAGTATTCTTTGGCTTCCCTGGTGGCTTAGACAGTAAAGAATCCTCCTGAAATGCAGGAGACCTGGGTTCGATCCCTGGGTTGGGAAGATCCCCTGGAGGAGGGCATGGCAAACCACTCCAGTATTCTTGGATGGAGAATCCCCAGGGACAGAGCAGAATGGCAGGCTACAGTCCATGGGGATCGCAAAGAGTCAGACACGACTGAGCAACTAAGCACAGCACACAGGTTCGTTCATGATGCTGCAAAGGGCATTATTTCATTCTTTTGTATGCATTGAACTGCTTCGTTCATGGTAACAGGACAGTTACAACCATTTCCAAAGCTGCTAGCTTTTCTGTAGTTACACTGAGCGGTCATTATAAGTAACTGGAAAGGACCCAGAGAGGGAGCAGGACAAAAACAGGTTGTCTCCTCATAGTATTTTCATCTGTAGAAGGGCTCCAAGTAGACTTCCATCAACTTCATAAATCCTGAGAAAATGAAGTTACATTATTGTTGTATTTAATTAAGCTCTCTTACAAGTTCCCATCTCCCTTCTAAGCAGAAAGAGGGAACGAGACATTTTAGTTCAAGCCTATAATCTCAGTCCAATGCTCAAATCTGAACAAAGTCCTTAGATAATTTGATGTCTTTAGGAAAAATGTTATGCACTTTCCAGGTGGCACTAGTGGTAAAGAACCTGCTTGCCAATGCAGGAGACGTAAGACACACAGGTTCGATCCCTAGGTCGGGAAGTTCCCCAGTAGAAGGGCATCACAACCCACTCCAATAGTCTTGCCTGGAGAATCCCATGGACAAAGGAGTCTGGCAGGCTGTGGTCCATGGGGTCACAAAATTCAGACATGATTGAAGCGACTTAGCATGCACAGGATAAATATTCAGTTTTTCAAATGTCCTTGCTTCTTCTCTTCCCCAAAATGATGTTCAAGGAAGGGGAGCAATCCTTGGTTTCAGACGGTGTCCCCTGCTTCAAAATGCCCAGCCTGGACTTGTTCCTGAACTATAAGCTTTAGGAAGCAGACAGCCACTGGAAGGTTCTAGTGTCTCCTGTGGAAGACCCTCACTGAGCAGTTCCATGATGGCCTGGTGGTTCTCCCTGGCTGACTTGCATGAGCTCTGCCACATCCTTCCTCTGGCTGCCGGTCTGTGTGGCCAAAGGGGGGCCGCCCTCCTCTTGTTGTGCCAGATGCCAAGGCAGGCCCTGTGACTCTCATTCTCATTTAGTCCCCTTCCCCATCGGGTTGGGGGAGGCACATGGACCCTTCTCAATCTCCTCCATACCACATAACTTGATGCAGGAAATGCCTAGGAAAAGGAGATAATCCAGTCACCTTTCAGAGTCCCAAGACTAAAATGAACCATCACCCTCCATCCTGGTAAGTAATGACCCAGCACACCCATCTCCCACCTGCCTCCTTTTTTTCTTTCCACAATTCCTGAAGCCAGAAGAGGTGAATTTTTATTTACCTCCCTTTCATCACTTGCTAGGACTTGCCATCATCGCTTTCTTCTCCTCCTCCAAGATTCCAGGCTCATGGCTAAGCCGTCCTGGAGAATAGAATTCAAGAGAGGAAAAGATCATCTTTACCAACTAACATAAACCAAATTGGAAGTTTTATCATAAAGATGAACCTAATTATTCTGAGAAGAAAAGATCTCTACCAAATTCTCAGAGAGCGCTCTTAAAACCAGGCAAGGAACGATTTGAGGATATCCTTGTATGAAGTCAACACAAATGGCATTTGAATTTGTACATAATTGGGATGCGTAAGTATATCTGTAGCAACAAGGTATACAAAACTTGTGAATCCCAACTCGGACCTCAGGAGAACAGGATGTGACTATTATGCTAATGAGCTCATTAATACCATGAATACAATTAACAAATGAAGTTGATTATCACTGGCAAGCATTCATTACAAAGAGATAAGCTGCTGTGCTCAACCTCACAAGTAACTATTTTGCTGTGTTTGTCCGGAAGCATTCTTTTCATCTTTGCTCATTTATTACCATTAACTGGATAAATGCTTGGGAATGTAGGCTCAGCTCATTACTTGTATATATTACCTTGATTATAATTTGACCTCATGCACATTTCAGTTAGAAGAACCCTACAAAATATCACTTCTATTTATAATACAGCCGCATCTACCAAGTCTACAGAGAAATAACATCCTAATTGGAAAGAATAAAGGTTACCTTTGAGCGTAAACTGCACATTCATTTAGTCATTGATTTTATTCCTTTCTAATTATTGGTGGTTGTGCATCTCCTAGTAACTGAGATAGAGCTGTTTTTCCTCCTAACAACTTCTGAGAAATGGAAACCCTAATGATCAGATAAGTGGATTGGGAGGATGTAGTTTTAACATGCAGTTAATTGGGGCCATCGAAAATTAAGAAATATATAGGATTCAAACTTTAACTTCCTTAAGTTCTGTGGCCAAAAGTCTGTTTTTACATCACTTCTCTATCTGTGTTGTTAGGTGTACATCTTCTTTGCAGTTCAGAGTAAAATAATGTTGTTGCCAATACACCCAAAATTAAATATGCATGAATGCATGCTAAGTCTCTTCAGTCTTGTCCAACACTTTCCGACCCTATGGACTGTAGCCCTCCAGGCTCCCCTGTCCATGGGATTCTCCAGGCAAGAATATGGAGTGGGTCCCCATGCCCTCCTCCAGGAATCTTCCCGACCCAGGGATCGAACCCATTTCTCTTTATGTCTCCTACATTGGCAGGCAGGCTCTTTACTACTCACACCACCTGGGAAGCCCTAAAATTAAATACACATCTTGTCAATGGCAATTTTTCTTGCTACCCATCTATAAGAAGTGAAGATATGGTTCACAGCTGTGGGTTTTTAACTCTTTGAAGAAAAGAATAAAGTTCATCTCCACTGGGAAACTTCCCTATCACCAACCCTCAGCACCACCCTCTAGCACAGTCACCTAAATTGTCTCCCTGCCCATCTCATCCTGCCTCCCATTCACTGAATCACCCATTGTATTTAGTCTGCTCAGGCTGTCATAACAAAATACCACAGGCTGGGTGGCTTAAATGACAGACAGATACTCACAATTCTGGAGGGTGGAAGACCAAGACAAGGGTGCCAGCATGGCTGAATTCTGGAGAGAGCTCTCTCCTCAGGTGGTGGATGGCTGCCTCCTTGCTGTGTCCTCCAGTGGTGAAGAGACACCTCTGATGTCTCCTCCTCTTCTTATAAGGGCACCAATTCTATCAGATCAAGGCCCCAGCCTTGTGACCTCATTTAAACAATCACCTCCTTACAAGCCCTGTATCCAATACAGTCACACAGGCTTGGGACCTGCATATATGGATGGGAGAGGGATACAATTCAGCCCATACCTCCCCTGGCCTGGCATCCTTAATTACAGTCAATATCCTGAGTGGGGAGATTGGCTGGTAGGTAGTAAGGCTCAGCCAACTCACCATTTTTGCCATTTGGCTCCTGAAATAACGTCTCCAGGTGGCCCCTTACAGAGACCAAGACATAAATTTCTCAGGGAAATTGTAAGGGTTGATGGAGTATGGAAGGTGTCAGTTAGCCAAAAGACTTAGCTGTGATTATCTGAGCAAAAAATGGCTCTGACTATGGAAGGATGAACACAGGGTTACACTTCAGAGTGGACTGTCACCTGAATCCTAAGATCTGAGAAGCACTGGAAATGTCCTCTAAAAATGTCTCTCTCATTGGCCTGATGCTTTCACCATTAGAGATGTATTCAGTTGACTTAAGGAAAAGAGACCCAATGTAGCTGTCAGTTAATAGAACACGGAGGGAGAAGAAGAGACTGATTCTTAATTGTTGTTTTTTTTAATTGTAAGAGCTTCTAGGGAAGGAACAGCATTTTGCTCACCTTTGAGCCCTCACTTCACCTACCATGGTACCTTGCACAAAAATTGGTGCTCATTAAGTATATCTTGAGTGACTGCATATTACCCTGAAGGAATTGAATTTCTTTCACTTCCACAAGCCAAGTGCTGAGTAGAAACTATTCTCTTCATTGCTCTCTATGTCTCAGAATATATTTGCCCATTTCATTTTCAGTTCCTCAGCCAAACTGAATGTGAATGCCATACAAGGTCAAGCAATAAAACAACCTAAACAGTCACATATTAATACTCACTTATTCCTAGATTTCTCCCCACTTTGTGAATATGTTAAATAGAACACAAGTTAGTTCCTACTTGGTATGGATCTGTATAACTGGAAGTCATTGTGGGCCACAGGATAATCACAACCAATATGCCATTCACATTGCAAATAAATCTACTCTTTAGCATTCTAACCACTGATTCATTTATCATATTTTCTGGTTGTTTTTATATCAGACTGCTAAATTTTCTGCCTTCTTCAGTGTGTGGCATTGGAAAAATATTTCTGTTTTGAAATTGCATATCTTAGCTACAGGAGTTGGTACTAAAAGAATGGACAAGTTAACTTGGCCAGAAGGTCTTGCCCCCAAAGGCACAGACTTGGTGTTTCTGACAGGGAGATGGGGCAGCAGGAGAAGGTGTCAGGCCATGGCCAAGGGGAGGAGATGCTTGGTGACTTGGACCCCACATCGAGCTCTTCTCTAAATGCTAGTTTTTGACCCATCTGGTTGAAAGGAAGGAACAGAATCTCCCTCAAATTAGCTGAAGAAAAGCAGCTCTGTTCAAAAGGTTTATCTCTTGGGGAATCCAAGCACAAAAATAGGAAAATCAGAACAAAAATAAAAACAGACCTCAGAGAACAAAACCAGAGCTTGTTGGGGACCCTCTGCAGCACAAGTTCCCTGACCTTTACACCAACACCACAGTAAAAATGTCTGGGCTCTTACTCTGGTCTGTCTCTGTGACTTAGTCCCTTCAATTGCTAAGTGTGGCCCTGGGACATTCATCATTGCATCACCTGAACTTGTCAGAATGCAGAATCTCAGGCCCCACCCCAGCTCCTACTGAACCAGGGTCTGCATTTTAGCAAGATCCTTGGTTGAGGAGAGAGAGATACATAGAGAGATAAGGCGGGCTCCTTGGCAGTGAACTGACCACCCCTGAGGCAAGAGGTCACACTTCATTGAATTATCTTTAGGGTATATAAACCAAAGGCCGTGAGCAAGAAGAAAAGTGAGGTATGTCAGGCAAATTGGCTTACCTGCGTATTTGAAATGTGTTTCTGAGCTCAGTGGAGCCTGAGTACATTTTGAGTGTTTCGCCCCTGAGTCTCTGCTGTGGGCTGTTACCACCTTTGTGCCCGTTTCCTGAATTAGGCATCCTTGTTTCTCAGGTGGCAAGCAATGTCAAGTGTCATTAGCAGAGTGAATATTTGTGAGCACTGCTGTCCCACCAGAAAAATACATTCAACGCACACAGAAAATGAAAGAGAAAAGGGAGCTCTTTATAATTCTCACCACTTCAGTGATGCAGTAATGAGCTCTCACAGCCTCTCTCCTTTTCTAAAATCCAAATCCTTCCAAAGCAGGATGTGCACTGATGCTTTCGTCTTGGGAGTGGTTTCTATACCTGCAGGTACAGAACAGAGCTCGATGTCATTTTCTCCTCAGGCTTTAAACCTAACTTGAGGAGGTAAGCCTGTGGGTAGCTAATTAATAGATTTTTTTTTTTTACAATTGCATGTATCTGGAATTTTCTGATTAAATTTCTGAACCAATTAAAAACGAGACCAAAAAATTAATAAGCGTTTTCTTCCTGCCTTGTGGAGTTGAAAACTGGCTGGGGAAGCCCCCAGGCAAACTTCTGAGTTGGGAGACATGCCATAATAGAGTGGAAGGCTGTAGGCACAAGGGTTCAAAATAGGCACTGTTTCTCCCTCCTTCTCTATCTCTTCCTCTCCCTCTCCCCTCCCCCACCCAACAAAGCACTTATCTCTCTGTATCTGTGTAGTTTTCAGCACACAGAAGCTTTTTTCTTATCTACTAACAGCCAGAAATACAGAACCCTCCCCGTGCCCCACACCCCAGGATCACAGAATTTCTACTATACCCCAAAAGTCCATTTTCTGTGTCCTGCCAGTCAACACACATTCAATGGATCCTGCTCCCTGGAGACAGACAGCCTGCATCCTGCCCTATCCTCCTGGGGCTCCTGCCCTGAGCACACCCTCTCATCTTTTCAGAAGAGACATTGGCAACTCACTTTTGTTAAGACTGTTTAGAAGCAACCATGCGCTAAAGGGAGATTAGGACCTAACAGAGGCTCTCTCCGTGATGTCATTTTTGCAAATATAAGGAGTCAGAGGGAAGACAGCTTCAAAGAAAAATTGTAATAAAATGATGCCCAGAACAGCATCTGCAGGTTAACACTTTTTCAAACCATGTGGTTCTAGTGGGTGTTTTCAACATGTCCCAAACGGAGGGCGCCTGACCCAAGATAGGCCAATCATAAAGTCTCAGTCCTATCACTGGGATTGGATTGGCCCAGGAATAGACATGTGACCCAAGTCAAGCCTATCAGAATTTTACTCTGGATTTTTTCAAACCTGAGAGGTGGAAAGAGGCTTTCCTCTCCAGTCTTGGAAATGTAAATATGCCAGGTTGGAACTACAACAACAACAACCCCAGGTACATGAGAAGCCAGTCTGAGCAGTCAAGGTGATGCTCAAAGAAGCCAAGACAAGCAACGAAGAGCAGGAGGAGCCCTTACAATGCCCAAGTCCCTGGTGCCAGTTTTCCCCAATGCCCACTCTGGCCCCGCCCTTGTCTGCTAGTTCAAGTTCAGTTTCTTTCATTTGCCACCAGGAGAGTATTAGCTAATAGGTCCAAGACCTCCACTACTGCTATAGATGCTCTCAGTGAAACCCCCTCCCTCCCTTTTAAAACAGAAATGCTACCTTATGAACAGGCAGAATTGATAGAATTGTGAAGATTCACATTACAATGCAACCAGAAGATTTAAAGGGATAAGAAAAGATGAAGAAAAAACAAAAACAACTGTCCAAGCATTTTGTCAAGATCAAATTGCAATTTTACACAAGTCTCTATCATTAACGGAATATTCCTAAATTTTTCTATTTATATGGATTGCACACAGCACACTCACACTCAAGTATGTGTTAGTCGCTCAGTTGTGTCCAACTCTTTGCAACCCCATGGATTTCCCAGGCAAGAATACTGGAGTGGGTTGCCATGCCCTCCTTCAGGGGCTCTTCCTGACCCAGGGATTGAACTCAGGTCTCCTGAATTGCAGGCGAATTCTTTGCCATTAAGTCCTTGCCAATGCAGAGGATAGAGGATTGGACTGAACTGAACATCCCATGAGTTCAACAGAGACAGTGAATCAGCAGAGAACATGTGACTTTGGTGACCAGTCACTTAACTCTGGGACTCTGTTTTCTCATCTGCAAAAGGACTTTAATAAAGAAGGAAATTGTGGGCGGGGGGAGGGGAGGAAAGCTGTTAGAACTAATAAACAGGGACTTCCTTGGCAGCCAGTGGTTAAGACTCCACACTTCCATTGCAGAGGGTGCAGGTTCAATCCCTGGTCAAAGAACAAATATCCCACATGTTGCATGGTACAGCCAAGAAATAAAATTAAAAATAATAAAGTAAATGTAAAAAGAACTAATAAACTCAGCAAATAGCTAGATATAAAGTTAACACACAAAAATCAGTTGCATTTCTGTACACTAATAGTGACCAATCTAAAAAGGGAATTATAAAAATAATTTCATTTAAAATATTATCAAAAAATAAAATACTTAGGAATTGATCAAGTAGGTGAAAGATTTGTACAATGAAATCTACATAATATTGCTGAAAGAAGTTAAAGAAGACAAGAATAAATGAAAGCATCCTTTGGATGTGATAACTTCATGGATTGGAAAACTTAATGTTGTTAAAATGTCAGTTACCCAAAGCAATCCACAGACTCAATGCAGTCCCTATCAAAATCCTAAAGATATATTTTTAAGAAATAGAAAAATCCATCCTAAAATCTATATGAAATCTCAAGGGAGAATAAACCAAGTTTCATGCATTCTCAGGTCAACTCCAAGCCAGAACAAGCCCTTTTACAAAAATTTCTAAGGGACTTACAGCCAAGATGTCTAGGACTATTTCATCCCAGGCAGGCATCGCAATTTATTATAAAATCAAATTTATTGAAACAGGATGGCACTGGCCTAAGACTCACAATAAATCCATAGTCTAAAGTAGAAAATTATGAAAAAAATCTTAAATAAAAGTTAATATGGGAACTTTCTTGGGGGTCCAGTGGTTGAGAGCCTGCCTGCCATTTCAAGGGACACAGGTTTGATCTCAGTTCCTGGAGGACCCCACATGCCAGGGAGTGACTAAGCCCATGTGTCAGAACTACTGAGCCCACGTGCTGTAACTACTGAGGCTGACAGACCTAGACCCCATGCTCCGCAACAAGAAAAGCCACTGCAATGAGAGGCCAGTGTGCAGCCATGAAGACCCTATGTAGCCAAAAATAAAACCAAATAAATACAAATAATTTTTTTAAAGAATTAATGTGGCTTATTCCATAGACTTAGGTATAAATTTAGTTACAGCTCTTCTACTTTTCTAATAGCTCAAGTTTCCCACCTGTCTATTAGTAAGAAATTCATAATCTTCTTCAGATTTTCCTTCATTCCAACCAAATTGCTCAGGAACTGCAAGACCCTATAGTGTCCAAGAGAATTGGGGTTCAGTCTGCCACCCTCATCCTAGCAGAATGGGAACTGGGTCTAATCAACTCACTGTTTCCATTGTTTCACATTGTAATACAATAGTCTTACTGAAAAAAAAAGATCCTACATATTTTTCCAGCTTTTGCTAGCCCACTGCTACAACAAGATTTTTGTGGATCCAGATTTCTGCATAGGTAGCTTCTTCAAAGAATACTCTTTGTGCTAAGTTCAGTCAAGAGCACCAAATTCATTGTACAATGAAATCTACATAATATTGCTGAAAGAAGTTAAAGAAGATCTTAGGATCTCAGTTCCTAGTAGTTTGTTTTTTCCTTTCCCCTTAGAGCCACCTTCCAGGGTACCAGATAAACACATAACAGATTAGAAGGAGGCCAAAGTAGGTAGTATATAATAAAAGACTTTTGTTGGCTTTTGTCCCCAATTTCTAGGAGATGGCCTCCTAAATCTTCAGAATTTCCTAATGATACGAGTGTCTTTGTTATTTATGGTGGGCCCATCAGACCACATATGATTGTTTATTCTAACAAAGTGATTCCTGGTGGACCTCTAAGGTGACTGAAAATGGGGGCTGGCCGTACCAGAAAGAACCAACTCTGTGATTAGAGGGTTGAGCTTTAAAACACTTGATATTAGCCCAATCTCTAGGTAGAGAAGGGAGACTGGAGATTTAACCACATGGTAGTGATTAAATCGACCATGCCTGTGTATGATACCTTGATAAAAACACCAAAGCATGGTGAGAAATGGCCATGGGGGCCTGTGAATTTGCAGCTGGTGCTTGAAACTGAGGGCACTCTTGTAGACGACTGTGCTTTTACCTCAAATAAATAGAAGACTTAGAAGTAATGCAGGCTTTGTAAACCCATGGTGATATCATGACATTGTATGGCAAAAACAATAAAAGGGAGAAAAAAAAAAAGAAGTAATGCAGGCAAGAAAATGTGGCAGTAGAGATGGACAAAAGTGGACGTTCAAGTGACGTACAGTGAAATCAATAGGACTTAATGATGCATATTGCCATATACAATCCTAAAATGCAAATTTTTAAAAAATAATGAGTTATCAATCTTACTGTTATAGAAAAATTTTCAAATAGGAATTATAAAAACATGGTTTTTTAAATCATAACCAAATAATACCTATATGTGTCACTGCATAATAAGGATAAGGAAAAACAAATAACCCTAATCTTTATTTTCATGTGCACTATTTCACACAAATCACATCAGTCAGGGACTAATAGATATAACTTCAGGGAAAGCAAACTATAAACCATAATAGAGATTTGTTATTTTTTAAGTCATTAACATTATAAGCTCTGTGACATCTATCATAGGACTTGTCACTATCATACAAGCCTCAGAACTGTGCCTAATTGACTGTGTAGAAAATAGCTTTAAATTTCTATCTCCCTTTTTCTATGGTTGAAATGTAAATCAAGCCAGGATTACAGTGCTCACCAATGAGTTTTCCCAAAGGAAAAACCTTAAGAGAAGCTATCAATATAATGAAAGAGCTAGCACGAGAGCCAGAGGAAAACAGGGAACCCACTGCACAACACCACCTACAAATGCAACCTGTAACAGTGGCTCAAGAGCTTACTTTGTACTATGAAGTCGCAAAAAACTGAGGGCATAGGTCTTTAAACTGCAGAGGTCCTGGGACTCCCCCTGGTGGTCCAGAGGCTAAGACTCCACTTTCCCCGTGCAGGGGGCCTGGGCTCAACTGATGGTCAAGGAACTTGATCCCACATGAGCAACTAAAGATCTCACAGGCTGCCGCATGCCACACTGAAGACTGAAGATCCTGCAGGCCACAAGTGAGACCGGGCAGCTGCCAAAGAAAGAAAGAAATACTTTTAGAAACACCTTACTCCTGTCAAAATAAAATCAAAGCTAATAGTCCTCAATGGCTTTGAGAATCAACTAGCCAAAGAGGCAGATGGTCACATTATTTATATCCCATGGATATAATCAACAGGAAAGACGAAAGGTAGGCACTTGAGAAATTGTTTCTTCACAAGTAGGGGCATGGGGAACTGTAGGGAAAAGGAAATGCTCCCCGTGCAGCTTTCTTTAAACATCTTTATTTCTGTCCCTGAGTCACCCGGATGTCTGCAAACCGCACCAGCCTATGAGGTCAAGTAGCAACAACACCCGCATGTTGCTGCTTCCTAGCCTAGTGTTATTAGGCTATGCAGCTGCCACTTCAAAGCCTCACCCATCCTGAGACTCTCCGAGTGTTGTTATGCTCAGACAGAAGTCTGTTCATATCCCCTTGCTCCAAATGTCCACTGTCAAAGAGCCACTTGAGGAAGGTGTCCTGACCCTGCCAGAGCTGCCCATGGCCTCAGACTCTGAGGGGCACCCTGAGAGAATGACCTCATGCCCAGTGCTGACACCCAGATTCCCAAGCGGAGCAGCTGATTCGCCAAGGCTCGCAACATCCTTCATTGAAGTGACCCCTTCTCTTCTGCTATCTCCCTCCACTGCTGCCTAAAATACCTTTTACTTACTCTCAGAGTCAGACCAAGAGCAACAGATGGCCATGCCAAACCCAAGCCACAAATCCCTCGGGAGCCTGAGCAGGGCTCAGTTCTGTGCAGAGACACCAGGAATAAACAGAGAGAGAGGGATAAAGTAAAGTAATAACACTTGATAAACCTGGAAGACAAAGCTTATACATCCGTTCATTGTTCTAGGATTTCCATTTTTCTGTAGATTTGAAATATTTCAAAATAAAAAGCTAAAGGAACAGTTTAAAAATAAAAGGACTACAGAAGATAGAAATCAAATTGCTTTAATGATTACATCCTAAATATGTTTCAATATATAGGGCTTCCAAGGTGGCTCAGTGGTAAAGAATCCGCCTGCAGTGCAGGATATGCAGGAGACATGGGTTTAATCCTTGGGTCGAGAAGATCTCCTGGAGCAGGAAATGGCAACTCACTCCAGGATTCTTTTTTTTTTTTTTTTATTGAAGGATAATTGTTTTACAGAATTTCGTTGCTTTCTGTCAAACCTCAGCATGAATCAGCCATAGGTATACATTTATCCCCTCCCTTTTGAACCTCCCTCCCATCTCTCTCTCCATCCCACCCCTCTATGTTGATACAGAGCCACTGTTTGAGTTTCCTGAGACATACAGCAAATTCCTGTTGCCTGTCTATTTTATATATGGTAATGTAAGTTTCCATGTTACTCTTTCCATACATCTCACCCTCTCCTCCCTTCTCCCCATGTCCGTAAGTCTAGTCTCTATGTCTGTTTCTCCATTGCTGCCTTGTAAATAAATTCTTCAGTACCATTTTTCTAGATTCCGGATATATGTGTTAGAATACAACATTTATCTTTCACTTTCTGACTTACTTCACTCTGTATAATAGGTTCTAGGTTCATCCACCTCATTAAAACTGACTCAAATGTGTTCCTTTTTATGGCTGAGTAATACTCCATTTTGTATATGTACCACAACTTCTTTATCCATTCATCTGTCAATGGACATCTGGTTTGCTTCCATGTTCTAGCTATTGTAAATGGTGCTGCAATGAACAATGGGATACGTGTCTCTTTCAATTTGGTTTCCTCAGGGTATATGTCTAGGAGTGGAATTGCTGGGTCATATGGTGGTTTTATTCCTAGTTTCTTAGGGAATTTCCATACCCTCTTCCATAGTGGCTGTATCAGCTTACATTCCCACCAACAGTGGAAGAGCATTCCCTTTTCTCTACACCCTCTCCAGCATTTATTGTTTGTAGCCTTTTTGATGATGGCCATTCTGACCAGTGTGAGGTGATATCTCATTGTAGTTTTGATTTGCATTTCTCTAATAATGAGCGATGCTGAGCATCTTTTCACGTGTTTGTGCTATCTGTATGTCTTCTCCACTCCAGTATTCTTGCCCAGAGAATCCAATGGACAGAGGAGCCTAATGGGCTACAGTCCATGGGGTCACAAAGAGTCAGCTACAACTTAGTGACTGAGCATGCACCTGGCACACACATAGAGTGTATAATCATTAAAACGAGAAATGGGGATGGCCTTGGCTAGGGCAGTGACTGAGCGTAGAGGCTAGATTTGAGAGAGATATGTCTGGCTGGAAACAAGAGGATGTGACGTGGTATGAGAGAGGGAGGAGTCAAGAATGACACTATGATATACAGGTTGGAACAGATGACTCAAGAAGAGGACAATGCATGTAGACTCGGAACAGAGGAAGAGGGTGGGATGAATTGGGAGACTGGGATTGAGGTATGTGTGGTGTCATGCATAAAACAGATAGTGGGAACCTGCTATATAGCACAGGGAGCTCAGCTCGGGGCTCTCTGGTGACCTAGAGCAGTGGAATGAGAGGGGAGGGAGGCCCAAAAGGGAGGGACTATATGTATACATGTAGCTGGTTTGCTTCATGTGCAGCAGAAACTGGCACAGCATTGTAATGCAACTATACCCCAATCAAAAGTTAATAAAAGAAGAGGATAAGAAATCAATTCTGTTTGGACAAGACATCCAGGTGGGAATGGTTACAAGGCACACTGGACCATGAACAGAGCTGAATTTATGAGGAGTTAGCAGTCAGTAGAAGCTGGAGTTGGTGCATGCATCAGGTCCTCCACAATAAGTAAGAAGGAGAAGAAGAGGGGGAAATGAGGACAACCTGCTCAATGAGGCTGAGGGGAATCCCTCGTTTCCAAGTCAAAGCACTCTGTGTTAATCCCACACTCTATGTCGTCTCCTGGTATAATTCACTCCTGGGCAAATTCCACTCCTCATTAACATTTCTTCTTTCCTTAGATTGTTTTTTATTATTTCAGTTTTATTATGCTGGTACAAAAGCCAAGTACTCCTCCTAATAAATGCCCTTTTTCATCTGTTATGTCACCCAAAAGAATTCAAGCACTTATAATTAGCAAGGTTTACATAACAGCTATAATTTCTTGATAATAAAGTCAGGCCATTATCGTTGGTCTTTCTTAATGGGAGCATTTTGTTTTTGAAATAAACAGCAGGTATTAAGCAAAGATATCTGGATAGTAATAATATCCAACTCTGATCATAACCCCTTTGCTACTCTTTTGAAACTAATCATAATTCTACAACAAAATAAAAACATTAGGGGATTAATAAAAGCCATTTTATCAGACAAGGTTCATTCTTCTTTAGTGCTATATTTGTCACACGAGGGAAAATTACTTTATTACATGGATAGCAATGCATTTATGACAAGGCACTTGAAAAATAAGTTTGACACTCATTTTGAAATGAAATTCCATTTCTTAGTAGTCAAAAGCCATGCAGTCATCAAAATCCTTTAAAGAGAAAAAATAATACACCGCATGCTTTTAGCGCTTTTAAGTGCTTTGTTCTTAAATAAAAGGACTTAGTAGGTGCAAGTACTAACAGTTTAGACTGTTGATACATGGTTTAAGTTAAATCAGAAATGAAATTCAGCACTATGGTCATACCAGATCAAAATAATTAGGCAAAAGAAAGTATTTTTAAAAATTAATCAGTAATTTTATATAGTCAAACAGATAATTTCAAGGAAGGGGGAGGGGAGAAAAGCCACTTCTTCACTTAGAAGATAAATGGATAAATCATTGGTCTTGTCACCTATGTGTCACTGGCTTACCCACCAGCCACTCAGGAAACTCCAAGGCTCTGCAAAGTATCAGCTACCCCACCTCAGTTCCACCCCTGAACAAGTACGTCTGTTCAGGTGGAAGAGACTACCCATCAGAATGGTCTCCCATTTCATGATACAAAGTTGTAACTGGAAAGCATCCGCCCAGCCTGGAAAACCCAGTTCCCACTCCTCTTGCAGCTAGTAGAAACTCATAACCCATTCTCACTGTGAAGTGTGCCACTTCTGGACCTGGGCTTTTAAGAAGGCAGGCATCTCTGCTCTATACTCTCTCTTTTCCCTCCTCCATCAGCTCAATGCAGATGACAACTAGGTCCAAGGCAACTGCAGAATCTCCAGACGGAAGTCTCCTGGGCCCCTGAATCAACACATGGAGAACCATCCACTCTCTACTGGTCTGTATGTGAACAAAATATAAATTCTTATTGAGTCTGAGCCATTATGCATTTTGGGTGCATATGTTGCAGCAAGTTATCCTAAGATACCAGAGATGAAGTGTGTGTGCTACTCATAGACAAATCAAATCCACTCTCCAGTCAGCCACTGTGTACCATAGCTCTTATCTCTCTATTTTCTGCCCTATTCCTTGAACATGAGGCATCCCATTGTCAACTAGGTGCCACTACATCTACTGGGCTTCAGTCCTCACGACCTCAGTCAGGCACATCTACCGCTTCTCTTGGGATCACCAGACTGGCTGCCACAGCCACTGAGTACCTCTACCTCCACCAGTATTTCTGCATAATCTGGGTGCCACATATGCTCTGACCTGACACCACCACCCTTTCTGTATGCTGCTACCTCTTCAGCTAGAGCCCATGAAATACTGAAATGCCTCTAAGTTTTGTAGGAAACTTATTTATTTTGAGGAAATAAAAGTGAGCGGGATTTCACAGGTGGCTCAGTGGTAACGAGCCCACCTATCAATACAGGAGATACGGGTTCGATCCCTGGGTCTGGAAGATGCCCTGGAGAGGGAAAGGGCAACTCACTCCAGTGTACTTAACTGGAAATCCCATGGTCAGAAGAGCCTGGCAGGCTAAGGTCCATGAGATCCCAAAGAGTTGGGCACGACTTAGTGACTAAACAACAACAACAATATAAGAGAGTGTCTCTCTCCATTTCAAAGTCAAACTAATTTGGCTCCAGGCAACTGAAAGAGAAAACCCAGTTCATGGTGGCTTAAACAATAAAAGCATTTTCTTATCTTAGGTGACAAGAAATCCAAATGTGCTGAACTCCAGATTGGGTGCACAGCTCCCCAACACCATCAAACATCTTATTTCTTTCTATTTTAACTTTGTCATTCTCCTCTGTCAGCTTTTCATTCTTAGTTATCAGAAGATAACGGCCACCAGCCCAAGCAGTATATCATCATACAACATCAGTTGGGTAGAAAAAATAGAAGATGTTTTTCCTGGAAGCCCAACTGCAGATATCTCCCACCATAGCATTGGCCTTACATACATAGTCACCCTGACTCCAGAAAGCACTGGAAAAGGAAAACCCTGTACAAAGGAACAAGATTGCCAAGGAACTTCCCTGGCAGTCTAGTGGTTAGAATTCTGGGCTTCCAATGCTGGGGTCACAGGTTTGAACTCTGGTCTAGGAACTAAGCGGCTGCATGCCCCACAGTTCAGGTGAGAAATTCTTTTTTAAAAAAAAAAAGGAATGATATTGCCCATGATGATTTTAGTCCCTAACTTGGCACCACCAGCACTTCCCCCAGAAAAATTGTGTTTACCAAAAAGGAGTGAAATGGCTATTGGGGGTGGAAAGGGAACCCACAATGGCTGCCAGATTCTGATACCACCACACTGCCTCCCACACAGGCAGTGCAGTCGAAAGCTTCTCTGCCTTCTGTGACCCACACCTGTGCCCCTGGGGAACTGGCCAGGTACAAGATTAAGTGGTAGACATCTGCCCTCTGTGTTACACACACACATTTGCTGTGTCTATGATTTTGATAGTGGGTCAACCATTATTCAGGAGAAGGCAACGGCACCCCACTCCAGTACTCTTGCCTAGAAAATCCCATGGACGGAGGAGCCTGGTAGGCTGCAGTCCATGGGATCGCGAAGAGTCGGACATGGCTAAGCAACTTTACTTTCACTTATCGCTTTCATGCATTGAAGAAGGAAATGGCAACCCACTCCAGTGTTCTTGCCTGGAGAATCCCAGGGACTGGGGAGCCTGGTGGGCTGCCGTCTGTGGAGTCGCACAGAGTCGAACACGACAGAAGAGACTTAGCAGCAGCAGCAGCAACCATTATTAAGCCTGTCTCTCTCTTAATATGATAGCTCCCCTAGTCATAAAATGGCTTCCTCACAGCAGCACCCCGCCAGTTTGAGAGATGAACTCACCTCACCGTACCTGTGTATACTATACCTCATAATAGTCATCATTTGGGCTCAAGCCATAGATTACCAGCCCAGTCGTACCACTTCTCATTTTTGCCTTGACAGAGCTGGGCTTCAAATTGACAAGCATATCATTTTTGATACGTAGAAAAAACACTGATCAGAATGTGTAAGGGAAAAAAGGCCTTCTCCAAAAAGAAAATATCACTGGTATTCCAGTCGCCTTAACAATAAACACTAATAATGACAACAAATTGTTTGTTCAATATTAACTGCATTTAACTGTGAGACAAATCAAAGATCGCCATAGGGAACACACGACTTGTTAGGAATGGTATATTTTAATAATTCTGAGAGAAAAATTCTAATTCATCCACAACGTCAAAGGGTAACATTTCCCAGGGGAAATGAAATTAATTATAGCAAAGGAAAATGCAACTGAGTTAAATGCCTTTTGTTAGGCTATTAATACTTTTCTTCTACTTTCCTGAATGAATTCCCAAAGGGATGGGCTCTTGTTGGCAAAAAAAAAACTCCAGGATAATCTGAGATGAGGCTTTCTGATCACCCATGCTTCATATTTGGGCCAATTCACAGGCCTTTGAGGTAAGACAGACAGCGCCGCTGACACTAGGTTTCCAATAGAGAGAGTGAATGTTTTAAAACCCATTATCTATCGAGGTGGTAACAGGTAAGATGTCTTCAGGGCTTCAGTTTAGGTCGGTGATTTCTAATCTACATAAATTTCCTTGGAACTGACTGTAAACTAGTTAAATGGTTGGCTGGTGACAAAAAGAGGAGGAAAATAATGCATGCATATAAAGCAGCACAAAAGCTTTGGAGGGATTTGTATCTACTCTGTAATTATGTTGACACATGGGAAATTAAAATTCTTGTTGGCCTCTCCTTTTGCTTTCTCCCTCCCCCCAGGCCCCCTCACCTCTTCCCCAGTAAATGAGCTCTTGGAGAAAAAGGTAGTTTGAGGTGGAAGAAAACAAAGAGAAAGATGAGAGAGCAGGGTGAAAAGACAGCCCAGTGAGGGCCTCCCTGTTCCCCAGTGAGGCATGGGGCTCTCAAACAAGCAGGAAAGGCTGTTTTAATTAAAACTTGTGGTCGGCTCAAGGAAGAAAGTAGTTCAGATGAATAGTTTTCCTCATACATCCCTCATTACAACTTGCACTTTGGGCTGTTTAGGTTATTTCTCTAGACCAGGGGCAAACAGGGACAAATCCAGCCCAGCACCTGTGTTTGTATCACCCTCAAGAACGGTTTTTACATTTTTTACATAAAGATCTACATATTACTCTCAGTTTTTCCTCTTAGCCTGCCAAGTCTAAAACATTTACTCTCTGGCCCTTTAAGAAAAAGGTTTCCACGCTTTCCTCTAGT
The DNA here is from genome assembly GCA_007570785.1 of Antilocapra americana. Taxonomy (NCBI): domain Eukaryota; kingdom Metazoa; phylum Chordata; class Mammalia; order Artiodactyla; family Antilocapridae; genus Antilocapra; species Antilocapra americana. The sequence goes on along the minus strand of ML663563.1, from coordinate 945,051 downwards.
TGAGACCTCCAAGGGGCAGCACTGCTCAGTATATACCTTTTCTTTTTTTAATCTCTTGGATTCTATAATGCCTGATGGTTGGATAGATTTTTAAAAGTTCCAAAAGAGAATCCTACATGCAGAAAGACATTAAAAAAGAAGAAGAACCTAAGGCTTAGAGGTGCTAATTGGCTGGTCAAAAGTCAGTAAAGGGAGACAGAGCAGACTCCTACCTTGGAAGAATCTGTGTTCCAACTTGGAGAGGATAGTAAGAAGTTTTATAGTAATGGTGCAAAGAGGGTGTGATCAGCTTGTGGACGTTCTTCTGATGAATTGGTGAGGTAAGTAGGAATCAGCATCACCAACCTTCAGGTTCCAATTGGTCTGGGGTCTTAAATGCTTGTGGGCAGAGTACCATCCTTAATTCCATAAACTTCTCCCACCTGTAGCAGGTTTCAGAGATATTGTAGTTCAGGTGCAAACCAGCTCAAAGATATTGTTGTGTGTATCCATTGATAGGGAAGGGCTTCCCTGATGGCTCAGTGGGTAAAGAGTCTGCCTCCAATGCAAGAGACACAGGAGACGCTAGTTTGATCCCTGGGTTGGGAAGATCCCCTGGAGAAGGAAATGGCAACCCACCCCAGTATTCTTGCCTGGAAAATCCCATAGACAGAGGAGCCTGGCAAACAGGCCACAGTCCAAAGGGTTGCAAAGAGTAGGACACGATTTAGCAACTAAACACACTTTTTGATAGGGAACCAGGACCTAGCCCTAGAGGTGCACTATTGTTTCTCTTGACTCTTCCCCACCCCACCCCCACCCCCGGTCCCCCTCCTTTCCCTAATTAGCAACTGCATGAATATGCCATTGGAATTCAGGGAAGGTCGTGGAGGCTGAATGAAGACTTTCCAAAAACAAAAAAAACAAGGGACACAGGAAGGCTTTGTGCCCAGGAGCACCACAGGACCCTGCAGAGTGTACTTTGATGAAGAGAGGCCAGTGCATTTAAAAAAAACAACCGAATCTTATTCCTAAGGAGAGGTACAGTTTGAGACTCAATCCCTGGATAAGTGACAACGTGACATTGTCCTAAACAATATATTTATGATTATATGGGCCTGGGGAGGCACTGAAAAACACGTTTACCATGAGGTTCAAAACTGATTTGTGATGTACTTAATGGTAAACTGAGAGAGGAGAAACAACACATTGAGAAAATAAAATAAATTTCTTTCATTATGTTTACTAAGAATTACACCAGTGAGAAAATAATTTGCTTGGTACATTTTATGCCCATTTTGAACATCTCAAGTGATAAGAGCTTCTGACTCTTTCCTTGGGGGAGGTGGGGACTATCCCTAAGCTAATACTTTTCATTGTCATTCATGTTTTCTAAGGCAATAGCTCAAGGTCTAATATGTTTACTCACTACTCTACACAGATACTGAGTTGAAACCTTTCTAATAATACCCAAACTGTATTCTAATTTTTTGCTATACTTTCAAAAGCGTGGGGATATAAAACCTTGATGTGTATATTTTAACAAATATTGATGCTTTCTTTGGAATTTGGGAGGCAAGTGTCAATGGATTGGCTATAACTGAATGAATTGGATATAACTAAACACTTTGACCTATCATCTGGGCAGTTGTAATTAGCCTAATTCTATTGCATAGGTGAATTGTGCCTCTATGTTATCTAGACAGTGTTAGAGAGAAACCCTTCATTCCTCTCCCGCCTGCTCTTTTGAAAGTCTTGCTGCTCTAGTTAGTTCAATGCTATTTATTTTTACTTGTGTTCATTACTTTAGTCCTCAGGAGTAATGTTTAATGTTTAGCAACAATAAATTTTATTTCCCACGTGACAGCCTGGTTACAAAGCTGATACAAATCCCTCTAAAGCTTTTCTGTCGCCTAGTATGCATTCATTATTTTCTTCATCTTTTTGTCACCAGCCAACCATTTAACTCCTTTACAGTCAGTTCCAAAGTAATTTATGTAGATTAGGAATCAAGAGTAGGCAAAGCCCTCGGGCATCTCACTTGGCCCTCTCAGCTGTGGGCTGGACTCTTCCTCTATCAAACCAACCCCTCATCCACCCTCTTTAGAGCTGCAGTGTTGGCTTTATTTAACTTCCAACTTCAGAACACACACTCTCTAATCATAATCAATCGACCAACAATTAGTTACTTCTATCCATGTAATGCTCTCCTAAGGAGTTACCCTAGGTAAAAAATAAATAAATAAGACCAAAATAAATGACAACAGATGGCAAAAAGGTAATATGAAACAAGTGATTTTTCAGAATTGATTTAAGGAAGTCTTGTCATTTCAAAAGTGAATGTTGTACATACAGGGTAGAGGGAATCAAGTGGCCTTCAACTAAAATGTCTTTCGGTGTTAATTTATCAAAGGATGGACCAAGACAACCTACATTAAAATATATTTTGACTAGTCAAGCTGTTTTGAACAGTTTTTAAATATTATTACTGTAAAAGTCAAAATGGAATTAGTATTGCTAAGAGAGCGCTCTAAAATAGAGCTAAGAGGCCACTGAGAAAGTGTGCATGTACACACCTCAACTGGATGGTATCTGACCTTCTTTTTTAATCAACAACTTATACTGCAAAACACATATCTCATAGCAAAAAAGAGCAGGGCATCAGGTCAGGTTGTATGACAAATAATAAAATGCAGGCTTGTCCTGGTTTCTCTGTTAACACCTGGGACAGGCTGTCCCTGACATCAGGCACAGAAGCAGCCCTTGTCAGTTGCCCCTTGCCAGATGCACCCTGGGCACAGTTGGCACAGCCAGGGGCCATCAGGAGCAGCAGCTCTTCTTGCAGGAGGTGTATCTGCAGGTTTCACATCTGCAGGAGTTGTCAGTGGAGCAGGAGCAGTTGGGGCATTGGGAGGAGAGGTGAGGCTGGTGGTCCAAAACAGAAAGCAGGCTCATTTGTCTGGTGGCAGGTGTGTTGGGGCCTAGGAACCCAGGTGCCCAGTTATCTGGAATCAGACGTTTAGGCCACATCATCTCATCACTGACAACCAGGACATCTACCCAGTGTTCCAAAGACTCAAGATACGTATCAGACCTTGACTCTAAAATAGCTCATGACAGCCAATTTATTGCATCCTTACCCTGAAACAACTCATGGGAGCCATCCCTTAAGGACAAATATTTTCTTCCCTGTGTCAGAGTACAGTCTCTTGGTTTTTTGCTTTGTAAGCCTCTGACTCTTTTCTATTCCCCAGAATGCTTTCGTTTTTACCTAAATCTATGTTTCCAGAATTACAGTTCTTAAGATTCCAGATAAAGTTCTTTTCTTATTTTCAGCCTTCTGCACTGGGGGAAGGGGTTGTTCCTATTGTTGACACTCCAATACAACAAAAACTCCTTGTCCAATTAGGTTATATCAGAAATGGAAAATGCTGTTTTCTCTAAGGTAAAGTTGATAATCAAATATTTATTGAGTTCAGTTCAGTTTAGTTGCTCAGTCGTGTCTGACTTTTTGCCACCCCATGAACCACAGTATATCAGACCTCCCTGTCCATCACCAACTCCCAGAGTTTACCCAAACTTGTGTCCATTGAGTCAGTGATGCCATCCAGCCATCTCATCCTCTGTTGTATCCTTCTCCTCTTGCCCTCAATCTTTCCCAGCATCAGGGTCTTTTCAAATGAGTCAGCTCTTCGCATCAGGTAGCCAAAGTATTGGAGTTTCAGCTTCAACATCAGTCCTTCCAGTGAACACCCAGGACTGGTCTCCTTTAGGATGGACTGGTTGGATCTCCTTGCAGTCCAAGGGACTCTCAAGAGTCATCTCCAACACCAGAGTTCAAAAGCATTGATTCTTCGGTGCTCAGCTTTCTTTATAGTTCAACTCTCACATCCATACATGATTACTGGAAAAACCCTAGCCTTGACTAGATGGACCTTTGTTGACAAAGTAATGTTTCTGCTTTTTAATATGCTGTCTAGGTTGGTCATAACTTTCCTTGCAAGGAGTAAGCGTCTTAATTTCATGGTTGCAATCACCATCTGAAGTGATTTTGGAGCCCAGAAAAATAGTCAGCCACTGTTTCCACTGTTTCCCCATCTATTTGCCAGGAAGTGATGGGACCGGATTCCATGATCTTAGCTTTCTGAATGTTGAGCTTTAAGCCAACATTTTCACTCTCCTCTTTCACTTTCATCAAGAGGCTCTTTAGTTCCTCTTCACTTTCTGCCATAAGGGTGGTGTCATCTGCATATCTGAGGTTATTGATATTTCTCCCAGCAATCTTGATTCCAGCTTGTGCTTCTTCCAGCCCAGCGTTTCTCATGATGTACTCTGCATATAAGTTAAATAAGCACAGTGACAATATACAGCCTTGACGTACACGGTTTCCTATTTGGAACCAGTCTGTTGTTCCATGTCCAGTTCTAACTGTTGCTTCCTGACCTGCATACAGATTTCTCAAGAGGCAGATCAGATGGTCTGGTATTCCCATCTTTCTAAGAATTTTGCACAGTTTATTGTGATCCACACAGTCAAAGGCTTTGGCATAGTCAATAAAGCAGAAATAGATGTTTTTCTGAAACTCTCTTGCTTTTTTGATGATCCAGTGGATGTTGGGAATTTGATCTCTGGTTCCTCTGCCTTTTCTAAAACCAGCTTGAACATCTGGAAGTTCACGGTTCACATATTGCTGAAGCCTGGCTTGGAGAATTTTGAGCATTACCTTACTAGTGTGTAAGATGAGTGCAATTGTGTGATAGTTTGAGCATTCTTTGACATTGCCTTTCTTTGGGATTGGAATGAAAGCTGACCTTTTCCAGTCCTGTGGCCACTGCTGAGTTTTCCAAATTTGCTGGCATACTGAGTGCAGCACTTTCACAGCATCATCTTTCAGGATTTGAAATAGCTCAACTGGAATTCCATCACCTCCACTAGCTTTGTTGAGTCACTGTTTACTCTGGCTTATGTTGAGAGCTGTAGAGAATGTCATAACTGGACTCAAAGAAGTGATGATTGAAGACCCCTTAATACAAAGTTGTCAACAAGAAGGCCAAATCCAAAAGGATGGAAAGTGTGGAGGGAAAGAGAGGTGTATCTATATATCCCTTTCCTCTCCCCTTTTATCTAAAGCTCTCCCACCCACCACCAGGGTTGGGAAAATTAAAATGCAATTCATTAGGACATGGGTGCCATTAAAACTTTTAGAGAAGGAATAGAATAAAGCCATTTTCATACCATTTGTTCATGGGGTTCTCAAAGCAAGAATACTGAAGTGGTCTGTCATTCTTTTTCCAGCAACAAAACTAAGACACTTATATCTGGAAGAAAAGCTATGACAAACTTAGCATATTAAAAAGCAAAGACAAAGTGATGTATAGTCAAAGCTATAGTTTTTCCAGTAGTCATGTACAGATGTGAACATTGGACCATAAAGAAGGCTAAGCATGGAAGAATCAATGCTTTTGAATTATGGTGTTGGAGAAGACGCTTGAGAGTCCCTTGGACAGCAAGGAGATCAAACCAGTCAATCCTAAAGGAAATCAGTACTGAATATTTATTGGCAGGACTAATGCTGAAGCTGGAGCTCCAATAATTTGGCCACCTGATATGAAGGACCAACTCATTGATAAAGACGTTGATGCTTGGAAAGACTGAGGGCAGGAGAAGAAGGGAGAGATAGAGGATGAGATGGTTGGATGGCATCACTGACTCACTGGATATGAGTTTGAGCAAACTCCAGCAGATAGTGAAGGACAGGGAAGCCTGGCAGTCCGCAGGGTCGCAAAGAGTCTCAGTGACTAAGCAGCATCAACAAGAATAAGGCTGTAGAAATAAGAGCAACCAACTTTTCTTGTAAACAAGGTTTTGGACGGTATTTGCAAAGCTCTGTCCAAATTTTCTATGGCGCTAATGAAGTAAGCCACACACACACACAAAACCCTGCCTCCAAATGAGGCTGTATCTAGACCATGTTCAGCAGACTCATGCTTTATTTATGCCTTTTTAAAATTACATTATTAAAGAAAAAAATCTTTGAAAAGCCCAAATTTATAACTGTGTCCTTTTAGAAATTAGGTCATGAGAAGTTGAGTCAAAACAAAAGATTTAAGACTGCCCAATCCACAGCAATACAACCAAAACCTTCATCAAGGGCAAACAAAAATTCACCCAAACAGAATTACGGTGTTGGGAAGATAAAACCTATACATCAAATTTTCTTGCTGAAACAATTAGGATATTTTGGAATTTTATTATATTTGACCATCTAGTCATTAGTTAAATATGTAATATTTTTAATCCACCATTATTTTACCACGCCTTCAAGTTTAAAAAAATATTGTGGGTCATGGTTTTCTTTTGAGTTAGTAATTAATCTGTTCCTATTGGAGCTGATTTTCCACACCTCTTTTCATACTGGAAGTTTCTTTCCAAATTATTTCATCTTCTGGACCATTCTAAATGGCAATAGCCCAACCTTCATTAATAAACGCTGAACAGTTCTCTCACCTCTTCATCAGGGATGCTCAGGGTCAGTGTCGAGAGGATGTGTGCAGTCTTTCTCCAGCTTCTCTGCTTTGATGATGACTAGAAGCAGGCAAACTCCCTTGGCTAGTTTGCATGTTAAAGGTAGTACTGGCAGGTGTCTGGTGAAGATCTAAAAGCTCCTCTCTTGTGTGTGCAAGGGCAAACTCTCTTCAGTGACATGAATTGACAATAAGAAGCATATTCAATAAACTTCAATAACCCTTTGTACCCATATTTTTAAGCCAGAAAACCTGTATTAGAGAAAGTTTGGACCTAATGTTTTCTACTGTGTCACTCTGCCCTATTTGCCTTAGTTGTCAACATAAAACCTTTTAATGTGTCCCTGCTTCCTGATTCTACCAAACAGAGGCAGAAAACTTGAAGTCTGTTTTTTTAATTATTTTTTCAATTCTTTTCAATTTCTAATTCCACTTGCAGATCACTCACTTGTTTTTTATACAGAGCAGAAGTGCTTGAATTATGCATAAAGCCTTTTAAAAAGCATTTTTTTAGATAAAGCACTTTGTATTATTAAGCATTGTAAAATTATTATTGCACATCACTTTTATTATGTAGCTCATTTTAAATGGGCCAGAATATTTTAATCATCCAAGAAAAGCCATAGTTTATAGCTTAAAATTGAAAATATAGCTGCACATTTTTTCCATAAAATATGCATGCATGATTTTCAGCTCCATTTAACTAATGTGTTTTGGAAATATGTTACAATAGTAAATGCAACAAATCTCAGTTGAGGGAAAAAAAGTAATATAAAAAGTGTGATTAATAGCAATGTATACTTTTTTCATTTTACAGAAGTCCCTATTTTGAAATATGAATCATTTTACATAGATAACCTCTGTATTTCTGTGCCATTTATCTAAACTGTAGTATATTTCAGCTCTGGGTGCAGAATTGCAAATTACGTCAAAGAAAAAGTCAAAACAACATAAATTACCCATAATGCACTTGCAAAGAAAACATTGCAACTGTTAAAGAATTAAAGAGTAATCCAAAAAAATCAGATAATGCCTACAACCTGGATATAAGTAGGATCAGAAATATAATACATTTGCAATTATATTATTGAAAATTATTTCTTAATTGAACTAGTGATGTAAAAATGAAAACTGAGAGGTCATTTGGATTAATGATCTTTATACTCAGCTCCTGGTAAGCATCTAAACCATGTATGGCCCTGTATGTAAAACACATTTCCTAGATGGCATTACTTTTCTCAGATGTAACTTCACGGTAAAACTGAGCCAGTCTTTAGAGCACGTTTCAAAAAATTTGTATGGGAGCACATTTCTGTAAAGCAAAATTGGTTTGTGGTTTCTACTGTAAGAAAGAGAATTACTGTGCACAGTATAGGAAGTCTAATTTTATGGTCTGCATGACTTGGTAGTAGCTAGAGTTTTCAGCTCCACCACACATGTCATGAATAACAATACGCTGAATTTACATAGCTATTTCCTCAGTGGAATTCCAAGACCACATAATCTCATTTAGACTCATAACATCTCTCCCAGGAACCATGAAGTAGGAAATATCTCCATTTTAAACAATGGAAAAGGAGGAGGCATATAGAGATTGAACCACGTCTGGCACCAAAGAGATTAGAAAATATAATACTTTCCTAATAACAGCAGAACCTCCAACAATCCACTCAGAGAGATTCCAAGAGTGCAGACCCTGCCGACCCCATGCAGGTGCCACACTTGCACAGTGGCCAGCTCAGACCACCGCAGGAAAACAGACAAGCCTCAGTATTGGGAGAACCAGACTTAGCCATTGTCAACGCTGACCCCACACTCTTCTACACCCAGACCACTACCAACTTCCACCACCACTCTCAGCTCCTGTCCCTACCTCAGGACTGTGCTTAGTCACTTAGTTGTGTATGACCGTGACCCCCTGGACTGTGGCCCACCAGGCTCCCCTGTCCATGAGGATTCTCCAGGCAAGAATACTGGAGTGGGTTGCCATGCCCTCCTCCAGGGGATCTTCCCAACCCAGGGATCGAATCCAGGTCTCCTGCACTGCAGGAGGATTCTTTACCATCTGAGCCACCAGGGAAGCCCTTGCCTTCTATTAATAGGGCCCAGCACTCGTACCTTGGTTCAGCCCCTAATGGCTCTGGTCTTCCTAGACTTTGGCTTCTGCAAACTAGATCTTCTTCCCTACTAGTCCTATGGATTAGCATATCTAAACACAGGACTCTCCTCCTCACCTTGGACTTCTGGGCCTCAGGTCTCCTTCCTGACTTCTCCTTCCACATGGGAGCTGTTGATCATCTTTCAGCCCAGCCTGAGACTCAACATTCCCACACATTACTCCATAGGCTAGACACTAGCCAGCCCACCTGCAGTCTGGATCTGCATGGCCCCAACTGCCACTTGAGGGCAAGCTGCTCCTGCAGCAGTGGACTCTAACATACTTCTATATGACTCTGACGGCCTGAACACAGGGGTAAGGAGGACAGAATCACAGACCTAGACCCCAGGCAGCCTTGCCATTCTGTGGCCATGGGTGTACTGCCCAGTGACCAGCCAGCAATGCTAGTCATCTTCACGTTCTTCAACACAGAGGGGACGTGAAGGCAATTAGTGCCTGGACAAACACCTCCAAGATGTAGGTTCTGCAAGCAATGAAATGTAGCAAAATATTAATACAGTCTTCCTAGGAGATGCAGCTTGGGTAATCGTGGTCTTCTTGCTCAAAATCCAGCCCCAGGCCTGTATTGCTCTTGTAATCATTTACATTACCACCAAAACAAAACAAAAAACTAGCAGCGTGGGGGGATTTTCTGCTGAGAAACAGACCAGTTTCCTAAGATGCTAATCTGTTGTCATCCACTTTGAGACAGGCAAGATACTGCCTCTTGGGAAGGTAGAGAGGTCACTTTGACTGTTTAACTTGGCCTTAAAAATCATGCCCAGTAAATGCTGTTATTTTTCTCTTGGTGGTGATCCTCCCTGGCCCTTTCCTGACTTGGTGCCACCTTGTTCTTATAGCTTCTCATCATCACTCCAGACACTGCTCTGCAGTGCTGGCTAGTGAGCCAAGCCCAGGCTGAACCAGTTAATTCCTCATCCATTTGAATACACTTAAGTTCAGTGCCCTAGTGCCCTGGTCAGCAGCCTCTCCCAACTGAGCAATTGGTTTAAGTGATTTTCAACCATCACTGTCCATTTACACTCACTCTTGACCTCTCCAACCAAAAAGCAAAAATCTAAGAATTGCATGTTTCTTATATATTTTTTCAATGAACATTCATTTCCCTTATTTTTTCTATCGTACATAATTTTGTTCAGTATGGAAGTGAACCTAGCTGAAAATCCTGCTTCCTGGACTCCCCTGCAGTTAGGGTGGCCCTGAGATACAGTTGCTTTTTTGTTTTTATTTTGGCTGCACTGAGTCTTCATTATTGCTCAAAGGCTTTCTCTAGTTGCAGTGAGCGGGGACTACTCTCTACTTGCAGTGCAGGAGTTTCCCATCGTGGTAGTTTCTCTTGTTGCAGAGCATAGGCTCTAGAGTATGTGGGCTTCAGTAGTTGTGGCACACAGGCTTAAGTTGCCCCCAGGGCATGTGGAATCTTCCCAGACAAGGAATCAAACCCATTTCCCCTGCACCCACAGCAGACTCTCAATCTCCGGACCACCAGGGAAGTCCTGAGACCCAGGTCTTAACTCTAGATGCAGAAGGAAGTCTTTGGAGACAGCATCCCTTTCCAAACACCAAAGGTAGACTCAGAGGCAAACAGGCTGGGCACTTCTTCTTCCAGTATAGAATGTGTATTTGGAGCTAGAGATAGAAAAGCAAACTCACAATCATTAGGCAATACACCTGAAGATAAACACTAAGGATGGCAGAAGAAGGAGAGAAGGAGCTAGGATTTTGATGCATTGTGTGGGTGCTTCCCCAGCCATGGACTGCCCACTTCTGGACTTCTTATAAGAAAAGATAAATAAAACCCCTGTTTGGTTAAGGCACTGAGGTCAGATATTTCTATTCTTCTATTACTTGTAATCAAATGCCTTCCTACCTTATACTTGCTTTCTTCTTTGCCCATGGAGTTTCTACTAGACTGGTCTATAACTGTCACATCCTAATGGTTAAAGCTTAAGTCTTATTTTCACACTTCCTGGCTTTTTAACTTTAAGCTGGAAACAAATGCAACATTTGACCTATAAGACTAAAGCCCTTTCATCTTTTGCAAAAGCACAATAATGATGATATAAAATAATATTTAATCATGAATACTTCAATTATATACCCTGGCTTAAACCAAGGGAACATGAAGTAACAAAAAAAGCAAATCATTTCACCAAGATTTAAAGAAGAGAAGATCAAGATTTACATCTTCTCTTCATTACTCACTATTTGTACAGACATCAGCCACCCACCTAAACTCTCTCCAAGCTTCAGTTTCCTTGCCTATAAAATGGAAATAACAATAATGTCCCATATGGTTGCCATTATCAGTCAGTGAAAAAGCAGACATATGAACAATAATAATTATTATTGACTGTAATAATTATCTAAGAGTCTTTTCCACATGTGAATAAAAATGCATTTTGACCTATTTTCTTTTCTGAACGTATTTTCTACAATTTTGATAATACCCTCCCCACCATTTCCAGAAAAAAAGATATGGTAAAGGAGTTAGAAGCTATCTTTCCTGTGAATGCTCAGTTCTAATTAGAATCCTAAGAAGGATTCCTCCAGCTGTGGATTGGATGCATTGATAACACAATGCATCTGGGACACATTGATAATCAAGCCCATACCAGTGAAGCACAAAAGAGCAGATACCCTCCCCCATGTATAACGTAAAAACCAAGCACCCAAAGCCAAATAAAGCCAACTAAAACCAGAAAGTTGGAAATTTTCTAGTGAGCACATTCAATAAGGGGGATTTCTTTCACTTTGTATACCATGAATTCATCTATTCGTCACCATGCCTTAAACAGAAATTATCCTCTATGTTATATTAGTGTGTGCCATATTACTACAATTTTTTGGAAAGTATAGGAAAAGCAAAATGTATCTGTAAAATTTGTCTTCTTTCTCTTCCTCATTTCATTTTTCTACTTATTAATAATTTACTATAAATATCCAGACACTACAAAGATACGGGAAGAATTTGTTATATGTCTTATAAATTTACAGAAGAAAGTACCTGAAACCAAGGACTCAGGAATTCTTAAGGACGCTGAAAAGCAGTGCATGTTTCTAAGAATCTTCTCACAATGACAACAGCTCTCCTCAAGTTGTCATTGTCATTTCCATAATGCTTAGATCCTGAGATTTTAAAGTGCGTGTATTGTCTGCAATACACAGCGCTGCACTGATGAGGGCTACAAACGTTTCCTTGTAGAGTTTAGGCTTTTGTCCCTTCTGTCAAGGTTGGTAAGTGTCACTGTCTTCATTGCTGCCTGCATTTCATGCAGATCTGGACATTAACTTCTGTACCAATTTCTCTGAATACTCATTGCAACCTTGTTGATCATCAAGCCTGACAAGGTTAAACTTGAGAACGTGAAAGTCGGCTGAAAGCAGATTGGAGAAGTGTGCTCAGAGAAGTGTCTGGATGTTCCCAAGCCTGGGAGGAGAAGGCGTTAGTGCCTCTCCTCACATCCCTGAAGCCTGAATCCAGCCGCCAGGCCTGGCCCCCAGCTCCGTTCCCCCTGGGGAACTGGCCCTGAGTCCAGTCTTGTCACTTTTCCTGCCATTGAGTCATGGTGCTGTGTGATGAAAAGCAGGTTATTTGGAGTCTCAGACAGAGAGGATATTTGTGCAACTGCTTACCTTCTCTAAAATGCCTTTGCTTTTTCTACTTACCTGCTTTAAAATGTAAAAATTACCAACAATGCGTGGGTACCTTCTCAAGGTTCTGGGCTAGGGGAGAGAAGAAGCTAAACAGAATGACTCCTCCCCAGAGCAACTTATTATCAAGAGCTTTAAAAATATCTAGCCTTAAAAATATCTAGATCCTTCAGTACGACCGTCTCCCACCTCTTCTGCCTCCTCCAGTTAGTGGCTATACTTGCCTGTTCTCTTGATACCAGTCCCTAGATGAACAGCTGTTGTACTATACTACTGTACTTTTCAGAGTACTGTGCTGTAGGATTATACATGGGGTTTTTTTGTTGTTGTTTGTATTTGTTTGGTGTTTATGTATTGTGTGAAAAGTATTATAGACTTATTACAGTACAGTACTATAAAACTAATTATGTTAGTTGTGTACCCAGGCTAAACTTTGTTGGACTTACAAACAAACTGGACTTAGGAATGTGCTCTAATTTGTTCGTAGGTTGGGGATTACTATAATTATCATCTCCATTTTATAGATGAAAAGCCGAAGGCACAGAGAGGAAAAGCAAATGCTTTGCCCAGGATTCCACAGCAAATGAACTACTAAGTGGCAAAGCTGGGATTTGAACCTCAATGGTCTGCTCTGACTCTCCCCAAGTGAGCCCCATGATCTTGGAGATTGTGGGGGAGGGGAGGTGACAAGTTTTATGAGTCCATTTTGGTATACATTTCAAGCCACATTCACTAACCGATCTCTAAGAGTAATGAAGCTATTTGGTTACTCCAGTTGGACTCCTCTGTCTATTTCTCAATTGTTTCAGAATTTAGATGGAAAGGGTTGCAAATTGCTTGCTCCCTCAGAAACCCCAACACTAACCTTGTCCACTTTTACTGAAGTAGGATAAAGGATTGAAATTAGATAACCCCGTCTTTCCAATTTACTCCGAACCGGGGACACTTAGCTCAGTTAGGGAGCATTCATGTCTCCCCTGTCCAATGACTAGACTTTCTTCCTCAACACTTGGATCATCACTATATCAAGGACTCCCTAATTTCCTTGGTCCTCCAGCAGCCTTACCCACAGCTCAAATTTCTTACATAATCCAGGTTTCCTTCCATTATGAGTGAGTAGAGGAGGGTGGGAGTCCCATATTGATGGGTTAGCCCAGGCTCTCTGAGGGTCCACACACCCCATTACACATCTTACACCTCATTCGAGTTCCAAGTGCACTCCTCTTACTCCATGGGCACACGACAGCCCACTTTGTTCTCTCACCCCACTTTACATGTGTGTATACATGCTTAGTTGCTCAGTTGTGTCTGACTCTGCAACCCCTTGGATTGTAGCCTCCCAGGCTCCTCTGTCCATGGGATTCTCCAGAGAAGAATACTGGAGTGGGTAGCAATTCCCTTCTCCAGGGGATCTTCCAAACCCAGGGATTGAACCTGGGTCTCCTGCATTGCAGGTGAATTCTTTACCATCTGAGCCACCAGGGAAGCCCACTGTAAACTTATACTAAAGCAAAAGCTTTCAACAGTTATTTATTGGGTACCATTTGCTCCTTGGAAATACCATTTGAAGTACCATTTGCTCCTTGGAAGAAAAGCTATGACCAACCTAGACAGCATATTAAAAAGCAGAGACTTCACTTTGCCAACAAAGGTCCATCTAGTCAAAGCTATGGTTTTTCCAGTAGTCATGTATGGATGTGAGAGATGGACTATAAAGAAAGCTGAGCAATGAAGAATTAAAAAATGCTTTTGAACTGTGGTGTTGGAGATGACTCTTGAGAGTCCCTTGAACTGCAAGAAGATCCAACCAGTCAATCCTAAAGGAAATCAGTCCTGAATATTCATTGGAAGGACTGATGTTGAAGCTGAAACTCCAATAGTTTGGCCACCTCATGTGAAGAGCCCACTCACTGGAAAAGATTGTGAAGCTGGGAAGCAGCTGGGGACAGGAGGAAAGGGGGCAACAGAGGATGATATGGTTGGATGGCATCACCGACTCAATGGACATGAGTTTGAACAAGCTCCAGGAGTTGTTGATGTACAGGGAGGTCTGGCGTGCTGCAGTCCATGGGGTTGCAAAGAGTCAGACACAACTGAGCAACTGAACTGAACTGAACCATTTGAAGTGAACTGAAAGTTGCTCAGTCATGTCCGACTCTTTGCAACCCCATGGACTGTATAGTCCATGGAATTCTCCAGGCCAGAATACTGGAATGGGTAGCCTTTCTCTTCTCCAGCGGATCTTCCTCACCCAGAAACTGAACAGAAGTCTCCTGCATTACAGGCGGATTCTTTACCAACTGAGCTATCAGGGAAGCTCAAGTACCTTTTATGCATCTAGAATTCAACAGCAAAGTAGAGACAAATGTGGCTGGCCTCACTTAGAATTCATTCAGGCTGTGTTAAACAGCTGTAAGGGTATATGAATCTATATTTTCCTCCTCTAAGTTCCAGACAAGCTGAGTGCCACTAAGGACTAAGCCAGAAATTTTTGGAAAAGTTTCTTCTATGTTCAAAAATAGGAAGGCCCATACAATTATCCAGTAATGATTTTAATTAGGGATTTTACCTTAGCTCTTGAATAGCTTTCATGGGGTCTACAAATCTTCTGATGTTGTTTGCAAAAATTTTTGTGCATATAAGTCTGTGTATTTTACTCTGGAATAGGTCTTTAGAATCTCCAGACCTCCATGAACCAGGAAAGGTTAAGAAACTGTTGCTTTAGAGCAACTGTGATGAAAGACTCCTAAGGGAGAATCTGGTAGAATTGCTTCACACTCTAAGTCCTGGGGCTCTGGTCATACCACTAAAGAGACATGAAGTCAACTGGATGCCAGGGTACCATGGGTACAGAACATGCAGCACTCTGGGTACCAAGCCAGGAGCACTACGGGTACTGAGCCCACAAGGTCTTCTGTCTGTCCTTCTGCACAGCAACTACTGAAGGCATTTCCCTCAGGCTTTCTCTCCCTCAAAACTCCTCTTTCTGCTCTTCAACATAGGGGAAAAAAGAGGTGGACAAGACATCACACGATGAGAACATAAAAATCTGTGATTAAAATCTCTCCAATCAAAAAGAAGTTAAGTTTCCCTTTCACTTTATATTTTAATTTAATAAAATAAAATTTCAAAACTTTAATGTAACTTTATTATAACTTAACTTGTAGCACAAAAATAGTAAAGAGACAATGAAACATTATCAGTCTCTCAGCTTGGAGAGTCTTTTTTCAAATATCCTGGAAAGTTGTGGGGCCATATAAAAATGCATAATATAATGATAAACTCATCATAGCTACAGTGAGTCATTCTTTTGCTAAAATAAGGTCCAGACTATATTCAAGTCTGGATAAAGTTAAAAAATAACTCTCCCACTTTCCTTGATTTTCTATGTTTTTCACCTCCTTCTCTGAATTTAAATACCTACCTTGCTATACTTCTGTTGCTTTCTTAAATTGTATTTTTTAAATTGGTAAATACATATATCTCCAAAGGGGAGAAAGACATGCTACAATTGGCACAGAATTTCACATGCCAAAACACAGCCTGGGATTTCCTTTTTTACTCTTAAAAAAATGAAATATTAACTTTCTAAGTGAAAGCTTCTAGAAGGGTAGCTTGAAATTTATACACAATGACAACCTAAACAACTCACCAGGGAAAAAACGGTTGCAACCCACAGCTGGTACAAACTGCCTGCAATTCAAAGCATTCTCAAAGCTCTTCCTTAGCAGGACCTACATCTCCTAAAACAATCATTTTGCCAATCTTTCTCTTAAGGTTTTGGTTTTATAGGATTGATTTGGAGTAAATCTGTGATAGGATGACAGAGAGTACGGTGTCCCTTTCCACTGAGAGCTAATGTAAGAGAGTTCCCCATACGGAAGTGGGGGCACAGCGGGCTGCAGACTGGCAGCAGACTTCCTCTTCAGGAGAAGTCTTTTCTCTGATGGCCTCTGGTTATGAAAGGGAAAGCACACAATAGCGTGATCAAGGACAAGACAATGAGAGAGCTGAATTGTTCTACACATTTTAATGAAAGGAATGTAGAGTTGCCAGAAGCAAGGAGGGGATTGCAGATTAGAGAGGCAAAGAGAAGAGAGGAGGAGGAAGAGGAAACTGGCGGTTGGCAGAAGGCCAGGGAGCTGGACTTTTCAAAACAAGAGGGAAAAATATTCAGTTTTTAAGTCACCTGCTATAGGTATTTTGTTTCAATGCAATTCTCGCTTTTAACTATAAAATTTTTATGAAATTCCCTGCTTTTGTGAGTAGTGTCCAAGGTAGATGAAGGAGAAGTCACCATGCTCTGCATTTTGATTAACTCAGGACATAAACAAGAGGACAGACACAGGAGTCGAGACAACAGTGAATTTGAAAATTCTGAGAAGCAGGAAATAGACCAATACATGACCAAGAAGACCAAGTTCTCCCCTGGAAATTGTCAGAGGGATGCTGTGTCACTGGGACTTTGTCAGACAAGCAGAACCACCACGTGAGATTTACTATGGAGACCACCCCTTATACAATAGTGGGAGCTGCTGAGAAATACTACGGAAGGCTTTTGGTCTCCTTGATTGTTGTGGGCTTGAAGCTTCTGTAGAGCCTCAGGACCATCAGTTGGGAGGAAGAGCTGGGCATGAAAAGGGGAGAGCAAAACCAAACTGGAGCCCACATACCTTGTTACCTCTGACCTCAGTGACACAGGTGGTCTACAGAAGGAGCTGGTGCTCTTCACCACACGTACAGAACCATACATACATCTGGCCCAGGATTCAGAGAAGCTGAAGGAGGCCATCCAGCAGGAGCTGGAGGAGCTATGGGTTTGGCTGCTGCCTTGTACTACCAAGATATAAAGACCCTGATGCTGGGAAAGATTGAGGGCAGGAAGCGAAAGGGGCAACAGAGGATGAGATGGTTGGATGGCACCACTGACTCAAAGGACATGAGTTTGAGCAAACTCCAGGAGATAATGAAAGACAGGGAAGCTGGGTGTGTTGCAGTCCATGGGGTCTCAAAGAGTACACATGACTTAGTTACTGACAACAACAATGATGGGCAATGGTGAAAGGAATCACTCTCAACTTTCACAGTGTTTTCCTGGGCCCATGGATCCTAGTAATATAAGAAATAGCATTATACACTGGTCATTGATTTAAAGCATACACCACATTCTGGAGGGTTGGATCTTAACCTACAAGGTGTTGCTACCCAGCTAGCATGGAAACTAAATCTGCAGGGGCTAGTCTGGCATTCTAACAGACCAGTGACCTCTGGACAATGAGGGACACATTAAGATCAGTGAATTTCATTAGCACGAGTCCACGGCTGCACTTCAATTACTAGTAAATGAGTTCCTTGGTCAGGAGGAATGCTGTGGGAATACCTTGACATGAATCATACTCTGTAACTCAACAGATGGTGGTTTTGGCAAAAGCATTGAGGGCAAGGAAAACAAATTCATATCAAGAGTGTCACTTCCAGTAAGGACCAAGTACTGCCTCTTCCAAGAAGGATGTGGTCCAGTGTACAATAATCAACCCATCACCAGCCCTCATCCTCCTGGGGACTGGTGCCGTGTAGTGGGGCTCAGAGTTGGTCTCTGCTACTGGCTGGCTGGGCACTCAGCAGTGACTGTAAACAGATCAGCCTTAGGGAGCAGAAGTCCATATTGTTGAGTTCATGCACAACCTCCATCTGTGAGGCCATGGCCACTTTGTTCATGAGCCCATTGGGAAGGATGGATTGACTAGGGAAAGAACCTGATTGACGTCCACAGAGCAGGGCATCTTTTCCATTTGATTGTTAAGATTCTCCTCTACTGAGGTTGCTCTCTCATGAACAGTCACATCTTCATGGCCTATGACCATTTAGAAAGATCTAACCACACCCCTCCGTGTCATCAGTTTTCCAGTTGTGTTGCTTCTTAGGCAAACACATTCCAGCCCATAACATGGACCATCTTATCAAGCCATTATCCATGGTCTATAAACGAGCAGAGTTCGAAAGGATAGCAAGGAGAGATAAGAAAGTCTTTCTCAGTGATTAATGCAAAGAAATAGAGGAAAACAATAGAACGGGAAAGACTAGAGATCTCATCAAGAAAATTAGAGATACCAAGGGAACATTTCTGGAAGATGGGCTCGATAGAGCACAAAAGTGGAAGGGACCTAACAGAAGCAGAAGATATTAAGAAGAGGTGGCAAGAATACACAGAAGAACTGTACGAAAAAGATCCTCATGACCCAGATAATCACAGTGGTGTGATCACTCACACTCACCTAGAGCCAGACATCCTAGAATGTGAAGTCAAGTGGGCCAGAGGAAGCATCATTATGAACAAAGCTAGTGGAGGTGATGGAATTTCAGTTGAGCTATTTCAAATCCTGAAAGATGATGCTGTGAAACTGCTGCACTCAACATGTCAGCAAATGTGGAAAACTCAGCAGTGACCACAGGACTGGAAAAGGTCAATTTTCATTCTAACCCCAAAGAAAAGCAATGCCAAAGAATGTTCAAACTACTGCACAATTGCATTCATCTCCCACGCTAGTAAAGTAATGCTCAAAATTCTCTAAGCCAGGCTTCAGCAATACATGAACCATTAACTTCCAGATGTTCAAGCTGGTTTTAGAAAAGGCAGAGGAATCAGAGATCAAATTGCCAACATCTGTTGCATCAAAAAAGCAGGAGAGTTCCAGAAAAACATCTATTTCTGCTTTATTGACTATGCCAAAGCCTTTGACTGTGTGGATCACAATAAACTGTGCAAAATTCTTAGAAAGATGGGAATACCAGACCACCTGATCTGCCTCTTGAGAAATCTGTATGCAGGTCAGGAAGCAACAGTTAGAATTGGACATGGAACAATAGATTTGTTCCAAATAGGAAAAGGAGTACATCAGGGCTGTATATTGTCACCCTGCTTATTTAACTTATATGCAGAGTACATCATGAGAAACGCTGGACTGGAAGAAGGACAAGCTGGAATCAAGATTGCCGAGAGAAATATCAGTAACCTCAGATATGCAGATGACACCATCCTTATGGCAGAAAGTGAAGAAGAACTAAAGAGCCTCTTGATGAAAGTGAAAGAGGAGAGTGAAAATGTTGGCTTAAAGCTCAACATTCAGAAAACTAAGATCATAGCATCCAGTCCCATCATTTCATGGCAAATAGATGGGGAAACAGTGGAAAGAGTGGCTGACTTTATTTTGGGGGGTTCCAAAATCACTGCAGATAGTGATTGCTGCCATGAAATTAAAAAACACTTACTCCTTGGAAAGAAAGTTATGATCAACCTAGACAGCATATTGAAAAACAGAGACATTACTTTGTCAACAAAGGTCCATCTAGCCAAGGCTATGGTTTTTCCAGTAGTCATGTATGGATCTGAGAGTTGGACTATAAAGAAAGCTGAGCGCAGAAGAATTGATGCTTTTGAACTGTGGTATTGGAGATGACTCTTGAGAGTCCCTTGGAATGCAAGGAGATCCAACCAGTCCATCCTAAAGGAGATCAGTCCTGGGTGTTCATTGGAAGGACTAATGTCGAAGCTGAAACTCTAATGATTTGGCCACCTCATGCGAAGAGCTGACTCATTGGAAAAGACCCTGATGCTGGGAAAGATTGAGGGCAGGAGGAGAAGGGGACGACAGAGGATGAGATGGCTGTATGGCATCACCGACTCAATGGACATGGCTTTGGATGGACTCCGGGAGTTGGTGATGGACAGGGAAGCCTGTCATGCTGCAATTCATGGGGTCGCAGAGTCAGACACAACTGAGTGACTAAACTGATAACTGATAACAAAGGATAGCAAAGTTTTGTTCCAAAATTCTGAAGGCAATATATGCTGTAGTTCACCTGTAGAGGCTGCCTAGGTGTCACATACATCTTGATCTACAGTTCAGTTCAGTCGCTCAGTCATGTCTGTCTCTTTGCGACCCCTTGGACTGTAGCACATCAGATTTCCCAGTCTATCACCAACTCCCAGAGCCTGCTCAAACTCATGTCCATTGAGTTGGTGATGCCATCCAACCATTTTGCCCCCTGTTGTCCCCTTCTCCTCTTGGTTTCAATCCTTCCCAGAATCAGGGTCTTTTCCAATGAGTTAGCTCTTTGCATCAGGTGGCCAAAGCATTGGAGCTTCAGCTTCAGTCCCTCCAATGTATATTCAGGACTGATTTCCTTTAGGATTGACTGATTTGATCTCCTTGCAGTCCAAGGGACTCTCAAGAGTCTTCTCCAACACCACAGTTCAAAAGCATCAATTCTTCTGCACTTAGCTTTCTTTATAGTCCAACTCTCACATTCATACATGACTACTGTAAAAACCATAGCTTTGACTATGCAGACCTTTGTCAGCAAAGTAATGCCTCTGCTTTTTAATATGCTGTCTAGGTTAGTCGTAGCTTTTCTTCCAAGGAGCAAACATCTTTTAATTTCATGGCTGCACTCACCATCTGCAGTGATTTTGGAGCCCAAAAAAAAATAAAGTCTCTCACTGTTTCCATTGTTTCCTCACCTATCTGCCATGAAATGATAGGACTGGATGCCATGATCTTAGTTTTTTGAATGGTGAGTTTTAAGCCAACTTTTCACTCTCCTCTTTCACTTTCACTGTAAAACTCTTTCAGTTTCACTGTAGATCATTTTTTGATCTACAGAGACATGTCAGATACCATTAGATCCACTAGATCACATGGCAGAACGCCCTACACAGCAACCTGGACTTATTTACAAAGACTTCTCTTTTACTAAGGATATTTTGGCCTATTTCTACAATCACTTGAATATGAACATGATATACAATCATTTGGGTTTTTTTCCTTCACTAATTTAGAACTTAAGTAAGGGAAAATGAACTCTTTGTTGTATGTTCCTCAAACACTCTAAATATGGGATGCAGGGACTCTGGCTTCTCTTATTTAAATGTTTGAAAGGGTGGCTCCCTGAAGCTGGAGCTCTTCAGGACACCCAATGACACATGTAAGATAATCTGACATGTGTAAGATATAGGTCCTAAAATGGAGGAAAGGGCTGAACAGTGATGACCCTAAGACTACTTATCTGATGCCAACAATTTATCAGAAAGTAAAAAATTCAGTTAATTATCTCTTTGGTCTTTCTTATTGCACTAAGCATCCAGTTTGACTGATGGGCCTATCAGTCATTTTGGTCCCACAGCCTATAAATACCAATCCTATGCTTCCATGAAAAGAAGGGCCTTCCATGAAATGGAGAAGCATTTGACTATGTGAACCCTGTAATTTCAAACTCTTTGCTGCTTATCATATTTATTTTGTATTCATTCAGGCCAACCTGAACAGAAATGCTAATTTAACCCAGTTTAAAAAACAAAGTGGACAGAGATTTCACTTGAAATGGGATGGTTTTTATTCTTGTCATCTCTGCCTCAGACACAAACATTTAATATTTAAATGTTACTCCCTATGAGATCTGGACTTTCTGCATTTTGTGGTTATGACAGGATTCAAATTTGATTCCATCTTGTGTGAAAATATCATTTCAAAGTGTGTGCCCCAGGAGAATAATAACAAACCCAAGTCTTGGCATTTTTTAAAACATAATTTTTCAGAGGTCTCTTAAAATATGATTCATCCTGTCTCCTTCTAGACACCAGGAATTCAGCAATGATGCTTTTCATTTTCTCCCGAGCTTAGTTTGAATCTGTTACTAATGACTTATGGTAAGCAGAATAATTAATTGCAAAATGAAGATTATTGTGTCTGCATTTAACACATTAATTATAATATTTTATAATACGTTAACCTTGCCCTTATGTTCTAAATTTAAATGCTACATTAATTGTATCTAATTATAATTAGACTAGTTAAAACCTATCTGTTGTTTTCCTTTGTTATTAGTATAATCCTAAAAACACCTGCCCACCATCTACTAAATACTAGGGTTGCAGTGATTAATAGTAACAAATCCTGTGAAATCACTTTTTATCCTTAAGCAGTCTGAACAAACTGGGCCATTAAAACATCTTCACTTAAATGCTACACTGCTCTGGAATGTTTCATAAGGTTGCATAAATTCTGTCATTTCACATCCCATAATTCACATAATATGACAAATGCAGTGCAGGGTTTAACCACTTAGCATCCACGGCTGACCACAGCCTGGCAAAGCTTAGTGGGTATGTCGTTCATTTTAAAAACTGTATAAAATTATATTTTTTACATTTTTTACTTAAATATATTTTTTCTTAATTTTTACAATGTTGTGTTTATTTCTGCCATAAAACAACACAAATAAACCATAATTATATCTCCCTCCCTAGTCTCCCTCCCCTTCCTCCATTCCATCCCTCCAGGTCATCACAGAGCACCAGACTGGGCTCCCTGTGCTACACAGCAACTTCTCACCAGCTAACCATCTTACACCTGATAGTATATTTAGGTTGATGCTACTTTCTCCATTTGACCCCCTCACTCCCTCTCTCACTGTGTCCACAAGTCCCTTCTCTACATCTGTGTCTCCATTCCTTCCCTGAAAATAGGTTCATCAATATCATTTTTCTAGATTCCATATATATGCTATATTTGTTTTTAGTATATTTATTATACTATATTTGTTTTTCTCTTTCTAACTTACTTCACTCTGTATAACAGGCTCTAGGTTCATCCACCTCACTAGAACTGACTCAGATTCATTCTTTTTTTATTTCTGAGTAATATTCTATTGTATAAATATACTACATCATTTCTATCCATTCATCCATCAATGGACATTTAGGTTGCTTCCATGTTCTGGCTCAAAATGGGAGACAATAATTGCAAATGAAACAACTGACAAAGGATTAATCTCCAGAATATATAAGCAGCTCATACCACTCAATATTAGGAAAACAAACAGCCCAATCAAAAAATGGGCAGAAGATCCAAACAGATATTTCTCCAAAGAAGACATACAGATGGTCAATAAACACAGGAAAAGAAGCTCAGCATCACTAATTACAAGAGAAAAAGCTATAATGCGGTATCCCCTTACACTAGTCAGAATGGCCATCATCAAAAAATTTACAAACAATAAATGCTGGTGACGATGTGGAGAAAAGGGAACCCTCCTACACTGTTGATAGGAATGTAAACTGATATAGCAATTATGGAGAACAGTATGGAGATTCCTTAAAAAATGAGGAACACATCTACTGTATGACCCAGAAACCCCTCTACTGGGCATATACCCTGAAAAACCCATAAGCAAAAGAGATACATGTACCCCAATGTTCATGGAAATAATAGTTTTAAGTTTTCCTTAAAGGTGATTTTCTTGTTTGGGTTCTCCCAGACTTTTTCTTATAGTCTCTATTGTAATAGCATTCAAATGACATCCTGAAGGAGAACTGACTTTAAGCAAATCTACTGTGTAAGTTCTATCTTTTAACACATGCCAGAATGACCAGCTAATTCACACTTTAATTAGAGTCTGGCTCTTTTGCTGTAGACCACTTATATGACTAAAAAGGTAATTAACAGAAATGTAGAAACATTAATAAAAGCACTACCATGCCTCTATTTAGCTTTTGTTTTCAATGTTTCATAACAAACATTTCTGCTCTGTGCTAAAAGTCCAAGACAGTGCCTAAGAGCGAGATTTCTGGAGTTAGACTAGATTTGAATCTCAAATCCACCACTTTAGTTTGTGACCTTGAGACAGTTACATAACCACTCTGCTCTTAATTGTCTTTATCTGGAAACTGAAAATCATGAAAACACCTAGCTTGTGGGGTTTTTTTGAGGATGTAAGTGTAAAAGGCTTCAAACAGTATTTGGTGGTGATTTAGTCGCTAAGTCGTGTGTGACTCATTGGAACCCCATGGACTATAGCCTGCCAGGCTCCTCTGTCCATGGGATTCTCCAGGCAAAAATACTGAAGTGTGTTGCGATTTCCTCCTCCAGGGGATCTTCCCAACTCAGGAACTGAACCCAGGTCTCCTGAATTGCAGGCAGATTCTTTACCAACTGAGCTATGAGAGAAGCCCAATAGTGTTAGCTAATGGCTCAGATCATGAACCCCTTATTGCCAAATTCAGACTTAAATTGAAGAAAGTAGGGAAAACCACTAGACCACTCAGGTATGACCTAAACTAAATCCCTTATGACTATACAGTGGAAGTGAGAAATAGATTTAAGGGACAAGATCTGAAAGACAGAGTACCTGATGAACTATGGACAGAGGTTCATGACATTGTACAGGAGACAGGAATCAAGACCATCCTGAAGAAAAAGAAATAGAAAAAAGCAAAATGGCTGTCTGAGGAGGCCATACAAATAGCTGTGAAAAGAAGAGAAGCAAAAAGCAAAGGAGAAAAGGAAAGATATACCCGTTTGAATGAAGAGTTCCAAAGAACAGCAAGGAGAGATAAGAAAGTCTTCCTCAGTGATCAATGCAAAGAAATAGAGGAAAACAATAGAATGGGAAAGACTAGAGATCTCGTCAAGAAAATTAGAGATACCAAGGGAACATTTCATGCAAAGATGGCCTCAATAAAGGACAGAAATTGTAGGGACCTAACAGAAGCAGAAGATATTAAGAAGAGGTAGCAAGAATACACAGAACTGTACAGAAAAGATCTTCACAACCCAGATAATCATGATGGTGTGATCATTCACACTCACCTAGAGCCAGACATCCTGGAATGGGAAGTCAAGTGGGCCAGAGGAAGCATCATTATGAACAAAGCTAGTGGAGGTGATGGAATTCCAGTTGAGCTATTTCAAATCCTGAAAGATGATGCTGTGAAACTGCTGCACTCAATATGCCAGCAAATTTGGAAAACTCAGCAGTGACCACAGGACTGGAAAAGGTCAATTTTCATTCTAACCCCAAAGAAAAGCAATGCCAAAGAATGTTCAAACTACTGCACAATTGCATTCATCTCCCACGCTAGTAAAGTAATGCTCAAAATTCTCCAAGTCAGGCTTCAGCAATACATGAACCGTGAACTTCAGATGTTCAAGCTGGTTTTAGAAAAGGCAGACAAACCAGAGATCAAATTGCCGACATCCACTGGATCATCGAAAAAGCAAGAGAGTTCCAGAAAAACATCTATTTCTGCTTTATTGACTATGCCAAAGCCTTTGACTGTGGATCACAATAAACTGGAAAATTCTGAAAGAGATGGGAATACCAGACCACCTGACCTGCCTCTTGAGAAACCTGTATGCAGGTCAGGAAGCAACAGTTAGAATTGGACATGGAACAAGAGACTGGTTCCAAATAGGAAAAGGAGTACGTCAAGACTGTATGTTGTCTCCCTGCTTATTTAACTTATATGCAGAGTACATCATGAGAAACTCTGGGCTGGAGGAAGCACAAGCTGGAATCAAGATTGCTGGGAGGAATATCAATAACCTCAGATATGCAGATGACACCACCCTTATGGCAGAAAGTGAAGAAGAACTAAAGAGCCTCTTGATGAAAGTGAAAGAGGAGAGTGAAAATGGCTTAAAGCTCAACATTCAGGAAACTAAGATCATGGCATCTGGTCCCATCACTTCATGGCAAAAAGATGAGGGAACAGTGGAAACAGTGGCTGACTTTATTTTGGGGGGTTCCAAAATCACTGTAGATGGTGATTGCAACCATGAAGTTAAAAGACACTCGTCCCTTGGAAGAAAAGTTATGATCAACCTAGACAGCATGTTAAAAAGCAGAGACATTACTTTGCCAACAAAGGTCCATCTAGTCAAAGCTATGGTTTTTCCAGTAATCATGTATGGATGTGAGAGTTGAACTATAAAGAAAGCTGAGCACCAAAGAATTGATGCTTTTGAACTGTGGTGTTGGAGAAGACTCTTGAGAGTCCCTTGGAATGCAAGGAGATCCATCCAGTCCATCCTAAAGGAAATCAGTCCTGAATATACATTGGAAGGACTGATGCTGAACCTGAAACTCCAATACTTTGACCACCTCATGCGAAGAGCTGATTCATTGGAAAAGACCCTGATGCTGAGAAAGATTGAAGACAGGAGGAGAAGCGGCCGACAGGGGATGAGATGGTTGAATGGCATCACTGACTCAATGGACATGAGTTTGGGTAAACTCCGGAGCTGGCGATGGACAGGGAGACCTGTTGTGCTGTAGTCCATGGGGTTGCAAAGAGTCGGCCATGACTGAGAAACTGAACTGAACTGAAGACAGATTGAGGGCAGGAGAAGGGGATGCCAGAGGACAAGATGGTTGGATAGCATCATCGACTCAATGGACATGAGTTTGAGCAAGCACTAGGATAGTGAAGGACAGGGAAATCAGGCATACTGCAGTACACGGGGTCACAGTCAGACACAATTTAGCAACTGAACAACAACAAAGACAGTATGTGAGAAAAGTTTTGTAATGTCTAGTAAGCTTTAAAAGTGTAAATCAATGTTAGTATAGAATTACCACTTTTATTGCATCTCTAAAACTGGGACTCTTGCCCTTACTAAGCAATAATATAACAGAGTAGTCAGACGATGGTCATTGGTGTCACGAAGACTTGGGTTTAAATCTGGCTCTGTCACTTACCAGCTGGGACCCTAAGAAAGAGTCTTAATTTCCCTCAGGCTCAGTTATCCCATCTGTAAAAGGTAGATAATAAAAACCTCTTGATAATACCTCGGAAGAGTCTTGCAAGAATAAATGTATACATAAAGCATTTAATGGATGTATGACATTGTGTATTTTAGAAAGAGCTCAAGAAAGAGCCCATTATTACTTTTCATGACTTTATTTTTCACTTTTGTTGATGTCACACTTTGCTTCTCCTGGATCCTTACTCAATAGTCCAAGAAAATACACATTTCTGGGCAGCCAAGCACTCTCTTTTGAGAGTACACTTCATACAAGTGTTGTAGAAAGAGGTTTAGTTGACAAACAATAGGGCCTCTCAAAATATTAAGCATCATCTATCTTGGAGAGCCATTAAAAGCTAAGCAAGAAGCAAGGGCGATTGTATGAGCCCAGCCCACAAAGGGTCTCCAGTACCATGATCGACCTTTGCTCAACAAGCATCTGGCAGTTCCCAGCCTTATTACTGCCACACCCGTTATGGGTGACCTTCACGGGACCTTCATGGGAGCGCTAAGAGTGAGGGCTTTGGCACAGATGGAATATACTACGCATGGTTTACCTTCCCCCTTCTCCAGCTCACATCATCACGTGAAGAAATAGTGAGTCCCACGTCCTCGGATGACCTCGTTGTACAGATCACTTTGAGTCTGCTCTAATTCCTAGTGAGTGGTTCATTTCAAAACTTCTACCAGAACTTTTATGGGAACTATTATTAATCCTGTGACCCACCTCACAAAGGACAGATCTCAATTGGGAACTGCTGCAGGTGAAGTGCTGCTCCAGGTAAGGGGACATTGAAATTAATTAAAAATATTGATGCTAAGTGTTATTAGTGGAAGTTGCAATAACCTTACTTATCCTATCACCTATATTCAGTTATATTATAATTTATAGTCCACTTTTAAAAATCTGTTTAACTACCTAAGTTTTTTCTTCAATGATCCAAAGTATTTAAAAGGACAACATGTTTCAGAAATAGTTTATTACATTTTCTTATCTCAAACATTCTTCATGGAGCTGCTCACAGTTATTTTGAATATCATGAATTAACTACCACCAAGCTTTTATTAAACACTTTTCAGTAGGCATGATTTATAAAGTGACTTGTGTCAAAATATGTTCCCACTTTTTCTTTATGTAGTATAATTAAGATTGAAATATTATATTCACTCGCCAGCACATGTATACCTATGGAGTTCATATTTGTGACTACTTCTAAAACACTTAGATGAAAAGGAAGTAAAAATGAAAGATACGTAATATAAATGGTTATTCTCAAAACACACTGCCCATATTAAAGTGTCTGTAGATCTGGTGCTCATCTCAACGGGCAACCAACAGATGGAGTGTTCTGTCTGTCATATGAGCTTGGAGTCTCTAAACGTGCCTGGGGGAATTCCATTACTTGCACCAGCTGTACAGGTGACCTCTTTGCCTTCCACTTGCCAGATTCAGAATACATGAGGCAATTTTAAGCATGATTTTAAAATACAACATATGCAAATATGACTGTACTTGACATATTTACTCTAGTGCCAAAAAAAAAAAAGTCCTTTTCACTTTAACCCCTAAAATCATGGGATGCATGGTTTTCTATCTTCTGAGTCTTTCTGCAAAAAGCCTTTCTACACTGGGAAAATTTTTTAAGATTTTTTTTTAATACCTATGGAAGGGGTTTTTTTCTGGGGAAAAACTTGATGAAGAGTTCTTATTTTCTTATCAAACAGAATTAAATAATTAAAAGGTAGAATTTGGCAGACATCTGGAAAGTAGTCTTTAGCTAAAATGTCTTCCTTCAGAAGGCTTCAAAGTTCTCCATTAATTATGTGCTATTTGGGGTTCAGCAGTCTCTGTGTGCCCTTTTTGTAAAATGCAAAAAGGAAAGCCAGGATTGAAACTCAGTTCCTTGCAGCAACACTCTTGTGCTTTTCCACTACTATATACTGCTTCTGTTAGAGGATGGTCACTAACAAGAAAATGGGAGGGGTTTTCTTATGAGAGAAAAAAAATCAGTACATGAAAACACTGAGTCAGAAGAAATGAAGACACGGGAAAAGGTGAAAGGACACAGATAAGGAAGCTGAGGTGAAAGGACACAGATAAGGAAGCTGGGAGGTGTCAGAAGAATAAGGCCAGGCCTTCCCTAGTGGTCCAATGGTTAAGAATCTGCCTTCCAATGCAGGGGATGCAGGTTCGATTCCTGAGGGGGAAACTAGGATCTCACATGCTGCAGGATCTGAGCTCCAAGCGGCAACGGCTGAGCCCTCGTGCAGTAAACGAAGATCTTGCATGCCTCAATGAAGACCTGACACAGCCAAATAAATAAATATTTTTTTAAAAAGAATGACGTCATCTTCAGTTTTGCCTCCAGTGGGCCTTCACTTGAGTTTAACTTCTAAGAACTCTATCTACAACGTCATCTGGTAGTAACCCACTCCACCTTTAAGACCTGCTGTCTGAAATTTTAGTTCAGTGGTCTCTATTTCTTTAACATGTATTACAATATGTCAGATCAGATTAAATTAGAAATGGAACATCCAGCTACTTTTATTTGCTGCCTTATTGAGTGGGCTATAAAGTAACCTTCCAAAATATTGCAGTAGTGATGAGCACCCACAAAAGCAGTTTGTTTACCATTTCCCACTAAAAGGAAAAGGGCTTCTTGGATAAATTACTCATTCCAGGAAGACCTTTTGGACAGAAGCTTCAACAATGAATGAATGTGCGTCACAGGTAAATAGAAGCCCTTAAATGGGTCCCAACTGGCTTAAAGGAAATCAGAAAGAATGGTAACTGTAATGGGTTGAAACTCACCAGTGCTAGGAAGCATTGAAAAAGTGGAAATGCTGTGGAGAAACAAGGAGGAGGAAATGTATTGGTTAAAAGAAACCTTGCAAACATACAATCAAATGCACTGTTTTATCCTTGCTTAGCCCTTGTTTCAAACAAACCAACAACAAGAAGACATGAGGACAACTTGGATATGGACTGGACATCCAATGATGTTAAAGAATTGCTAATTATATTGAGTGTGACCATAGCTCAGAGGTTATATTTTAAAAATAAAAATAAAATAAACTTACCAGAAATGCAAATGAAAGTATTTACAGGTGAAATGACCCAATTTTAGGAATTTGCTCTAAAATGCTTTAGCCAAAAAAAAAAAGTCATGGTAAAGGAAATAGATGAGGCAAAATTCACCACCTCTGTATTTGTTGAAACTGGCCGATAGGTATATGAGTTTCACTTTACTAATCTTTTACTTTTTTATTTAAAATACATATTTATACTTTTATTTAAATTATCTTTAAATTAAGTAATTATTTAAAATGTATTAAATTGTAGCTAAAGATTTAAATTTTTATATAAGGCTTTTTATCCATTGTATTATTATACCTATGTCTACATAAAACCAAAAAAGGAATTGAGAGAACTTTGTGTTTGCTAGCTTGCATGATGACTACTACCGACCCTCCCTTCCTTGCACTCATGCCCTTGCCCAGTCCCCTTCCACATTGTTTCAAGGTTGGTCGGGGTGACCAACAGAACCAGTGGAATGATGCTGTGTGACTTCTAATGCTAGATAATAAAAGACATGTTTGCTTCTGCTTTGCTTTTTGGGTCACTTACTCTGAGTGTCCTGAGGATACTCAAGTGGCTTTATGGAGAGGTCTCTGCAGCATGGAACTGAGGCGTCCAGCCAACAGCCTACACCAGTTTGCCAACTGTATGAGTGAGCCATCTTGGAAAAAGATCTCCCAGTCCCAATCAAGCCTTGGACGACTGTAGCACTGACCAACATTCTGACTACAACCTCAGGAGAAACCCCAAGCCAGAAGTGCCCAGCTAAACCATTCTATATAAGTCAGGGTTCAATCAGAGAAGCAGAATCCGCAGGCAATATATGGACTTAAAAACAAGGCATTGGCCTATGAAATTGTGGGGGCTGGCTTAGCAAGTCGAAGTCCATAGAGAAGGCAAGCAATCAGGAAGAAACAGTCACAAGCAGACCAAAACCCCAGGTACACAGACCAAAGCTGTTCGTTTACAGGCAGGAAGAGAAGATCAAAAGCAAATAGCAAGTAAGTAAGCAAAGCAAG
The DNA here is from genome assembly GCA_007570785.1 of Antilocapra americana. Lineage (NCBI taxonomy): Eukaryota > Metazoa > Chordata > Mammalia > Artiodactyla > Antilocapridae > Antilocapra > Antilocapra americana. Next base: position 914,032 of record ML663563.1, on the reverse strand, counting down.
CAAGGTGGAACTCCATGGATACAGGCAGGGATGTCATCTACAGATGGAAGTGTCTCTCTCATGTTCACATGGGCATACTCTCTCTCTTTTTCCTCCCTGCCCTCTCTCACCTAACCATCTTTTAAAAGACCTTCCTGCCCACAAAGGAAAGGATAATCTCCCTTCCAACTGGATAAGTCAGGCCCACCCAAAATCTCCCTAACTCAAAGACAACTGATTAAAGACTTTAATTACATCTGCAAAATCCCTCCCCAGTAGCATCTAGATTCATTCTATTAAATAACTGAGACGAGGTGTATGCATGCTACAAAATGGTTATGCTTCTTCTCTATCCTCCAGCTCTCACAAGACAGCATCTCTAGGTGCCTACCCTATCTGGAAACATACTACAAAGGGACACAGTTTGGCCCAGCAAAGTCAACACACCCCAAACTCTTAACTCACTGAGACTGAGAAATATAATAAATGTTCATCATTGTTTCAAGCCTTGGGTTTTGAGGTAAAGTGTCACCCAGCTGTTGAGAGCTAATGCTGGTTTTATGGTACAAGTTGTTTGTAATCAAGTGTAACAAGCGAAATGTCTAAGGTCAGCTGAGTTTTACTAGATTTGTACTTAACTGAATTCACATATTTGTAAGTTGGTAATGTGGGGGCAGTGATTACATGGGTTGGGTGGATTTAGATACAGTCTTCATCAGAATCAGACCAGCAAAGTAACAAAGTACAGGAAGACATCTTGATTATCTCTAAAACACCTCATGAATCCTGAAAATGTGCTGGAGAATGAAGTAAAAAGACTTAGGAACCTATATTAATACAGGTTCTTTGACCCACAATGCCTCATCTCTGAAATGACCCTACAACCTCAGGGTGGTATTAAAAGGGCAGGTTCCATGATCACACACACGTGAGTTCTTGCATCAACTCCATCCCTTACCAGTGGCCACTTTACCTACCTGCCCGCTATGGACTGAATTGTATTCCCCCCAAATCATGTTGAGGCCCTAATCCCTCATACCTTAGAATGTGACTGTACTTGGCCTTGACAGAGGTAATTAAGCACAAAAGAGGCCATCAGGGTGGGCCTTAATGCAGTGTCACTAGTGTCCTTATGAAGAGAGAAACACCAGGCGCACATTCACACAGAGGAAAGAGAGAATGGCCATCGGAAAGCCAAGGAGAGAGGCCTCAGGAGAAACCAAACTTGCAGACCCCTTGATCTTGGTCTTCTGTAAGAATTAATTCCTGTTGCTTAAGCCACCCTGTCTGTGGTCTTTGTTATGGCAGTCCTAGCAGACTAATACTGTACACTTCCTGAGCCTCAAATTCTGCATCTACAAAATCATACTTACAGCTCTAGGGTTTAGACCTACCTTTAGCTGTCAGAGTCCTTGAGGGTTTAAAGACAGACAAAAATGTTTGGTCAAGAAGAACCTTAGGTTTTATTGAAAGAAGACCAGCCTTGGGAGTCAGGCAATGTCACAGAGGTTTTATAAGCCAGAATGTTACGATATTTTCCCAGTTTTCTCAGAGGAAACACCCTTTCTCAACCACTCATATAATAAAATGGGAAGGAAAAGAGGTTCTCCTGGGGCTGTCTTGTCCAGGGCAGTTATTTTCTTTGACAGCCCGTGATTTAAGAGAACCAATTTACATTCGCCATTGTTCTTTGAAGAAGGCAGTTACCTGTATTTTCCATGTTAGTGAGTCTGGTTCCTATCAGGGAAATGGGAGCAGAGGGAAGAGGTTTTTGTTAAGAAATAAAAAGAATTTCCTAAAGAAATTACTTGGAGCAACAGACAGATAAAATGAACAGGCATTCGACCAATACCGGGCTATCCATAGCCACGTAAAACCATTATACTCTAACATCTTTAGGGGAAATGGAGAAAGAGGAAAAGAAAGTTTTCCATCTATCAAATTTACTTCCAGCTCTAGTTTCATATTAAAATTTCTTGTGGGACTTCCCTGGCAGCACAGTGGAAAAGAATCTGCCTGCCAGTGGAGGGAACACAGGTTCGATCCCTGGTCCAGGAAGATTCCACATGCCACAGAATAACTAAGCCCATGCTCTAGAGCCAGAGCACCACAGCTACTGAGCCTGTGTGACGCAACTACTGAAGCCCTCATGCGTAGAGCTCTGCCAACAAGAGAAGCTACCACAGTGAGAAGCCCGCACACAACAAAGAGTAGCCCCTGCTCATGGCAACTAGAGAAAGGCCACACAAAACAACAAAGACCCAGTGCAGCCAAAACCAAACAAATATTTTAAATTTCTTGTGATTAATAACTTTATTATTGCTTAATATCCACCACTGAGATTATTATGAAGATTAACACAGTAACATATAAAGCACCAAGAATATAGCCAATACTAAGTAAATGCTCAGTCCTTTCTTCTTCTTAGGACAAAAAGGCAATTCCTTGTTCAAATTTTTATATCTTCCCACCTTCTCCTGGGTGTCCCATACACACACACACGCACACGCACACGCACACACATACCCCTCAGCCTGGTGTTTTTGAAGACTGAAAACAACAAGGCTCCACCAAGAAATTCTCTGAGGGGAGGGATTTCCAAGGGGCGTGTCACTTCCCCATGAAGGAACCCACCAGAAGTTGACTTCTTCCCTGGAATGCCTAAATGACCCTGTCTCTAGGCTGTGATCACTGACTTCCTTTCGATTCTGCTCTGTGGGAACTCAGTCCCTCCTTTCAGCCCTGACTTGAGCAATGCCACAAAATGAGTCCTGCATGCTGCCCGTCCAAGCAACAATGCTTCGATTAATACCTCACCGCTTTACCTCCAAATGCCTCTTCAGGAACAAAGAAGCCTTTAAACACTTTAACATTTGTTCTTTCCAGAGACCTGGTTGACAGACTTTTACAAGCACAGTTTAAATTAGGCAGGATCTTAGAGTCAGTATTTTTTTCTCTTTTTCAGATAGGATTCTTCTTTTCCTCCTGGCAAGGGAAAGGTTTGGGAACAATACATATTTGTTTGGTCTAGGAGACAGAAGGGAATCTGAAACATGTTTATGTCACCTTTTTATAGACGCATTTAAAACAAGGTGCTCAGTACACAAAGAGATGCCTCCAGAAACTGAAGAGGGATGGATCTCAGCATATTTAATGTTAATTTGACCAACGGTTCTAAAGGTTGATTTCCAAATCTCTGCCCAAGAATTATTTGTTTCTCTCTGTGTACAGATCCCACAGAGTCAGTGGACCAGAGAAGGCAGAAGGATAATTGGGCAGCAGCACAACTCATTTCTCAGTTGGCAACATTTTAAAACCTTTAAAATCCTCAACAGCAACTGGCCTTTCCATTCCTCTTTTCCTCCTGGCTGACATCTGCACAGACTTTGCTGCCTCCGTCCTGATGGGCCTAAAAACTCCACCTACTGCTTATAACCAGGAACACCACCCAGCGCAAACCATCTGAACAGAAAAAAACCAGCCACCCAATAGCAAGGGGTGTATTCTGGTAGCCAAGTTTCTGCCTAATGGGAAAAATCTATTTTCAGCTTGTACTACAATAGGGAGATTATTTATCTTGTGAAAGATGGTGAAATGAAACAGTCCTTCCCTTTGGTCAGCAAGCAACCCTCCAAGATCTGAGCACTAGGGAAAGACAGAACTCAGAGCTACACAAACCAAGTAGGAATTCCCAAGTTCAAAAGATTAAGAGCAGGCCTTTTGCAGAACTGCTTTTGAGGGAGTAAATCCCCTTAGCAATACTGAAATGCAAACTTTGGCTTTTGAAACACTGATTCGAAACTCAGGCTGCGCGTTAGAATCACCTAGGGAGATTTTTAAATCTATGTGCCTGGGACCCATCTCCAGAGAATTTACTGGTTTTTAAAAAAAAAAAAAAAACATTTCCACCAGGGATTCTGATACACAGCCAGAATTGAGAATACACAGCCAAGTTTGAGAATCATTGATTAGACTATAGAGAAAGTTTATAAAAAGAGACTGGATGGAGATCAGAACTCTGGCTTCAGGAAGAAACCTCCCAGAGCAGATCAGCCAGACAGGTATGTAGAAAGAGAGAATAGAAAAGTGGTTGCCAGGTGCTGAAGGGTGGGGGAAATATGGAGAGGTTGGCAAAAGGGTGGAAAATTTTAGTTATAAGATTAACAAAGATGGAAATCTAATGTATAACATGGTGATTACAGCTGATAACACTGTGTTGTATAATGAACACAACTAATTTTCTAAAAGAGTAGAATGTAAACGTTCTCACCAAAAAATAATAGTTAATATGCAAAGTGATATATTAATAAACTCAATGGGAGAGATCATTTTATGACATGTACATATGTCAGATCTCACTTTGTATACTTTAAATACCTTGTGATTTTGTCAATTATACCTGAGTAGAGCTGAGGGAGGGGAGAAATATGGCATATAGATAACAATGGAATACTATTCAGCTATTAAAAAGAAGGAAACCGCACTATTTATAACAACATGGATTAGTCTTGAGGACATTATGCTAAGTGAAATAAGTTAAATAAAGATAAATACTGTATGATCTCACTTACATGTGAAACCTAGGGAGAAAAAAGAACTCAGAGAGAGTAGATTGAGAGTAGACTAGGGAATTGATAGATTAAAAGTAATAAAAAGACATAACCAATACAAATACATAGACCTGATTTGAACAAACCAATAGTTTAAAAAAAATTTACAAGGAAATCTGAATATTGCTAGATATTTGATATTAGGACACAAATGTTACATTTTTAGGTCAGCCATCTTTCCAGTAAAGGACCAGATAGTGTTTTAGGCGGTAGGGGTCCTCAACTCTCATCGCAGCCTGAAAGTAGCCAACAAAACAACACATAATAAATGGCTGCAGCTACGTTCTTTACAAAAACAGACAACTGCACAGACTTCGTCAAACTCTGTCTTACAGATGCATTCACAAGAGCTTCTGGATGAAAGAATGTGATTGAAGAGGAGGGGAATGTGAGTGAGTGATATAAATGAAACAAGGTTAGTCTTGGGCTGATCATAAGCTGAGGATGGGTAGGTTATACCAGTGGTTCTCAAAGTGTGGTCCCCAGATCAGCAGCAGCAGCCTCACCTGCAAGTTTCTTAGAAATGCAAATTTTAGGGCCCACCTGAGAGTTTCTGAATCAGAAACTCTGTGGGTGGATCCCAGCAATCTGGTTTAACAAGCCCTCCAGCTGATTCTAATGCACACTAACCGCTGCTTAATCCCAGCCACATTTCTGTCAGTAGCATTGAGAAGGGTGTCAAGCTGCTGGGAGTAGCTCAGGTGCCCACTCAGAGCCTGCGGCAGAGGTCCGCCTCCCTGGCCTCTTAGGCCCTTGCTCTCCCCACCGTGGACACCTAAGGCACAACCCAGGGAAGATCAGAACTTCAGATCGGAAGAGGTGAGTGGAGATGCAATACTAAACGTAAGCATGCAGTATCAGACCAAAACTGTGCCTCTGGGAGTAGTCAGGGAAGCAGTGTCCTTGGAAAACTGGGGGCAAGTAAGACAGGACACCCGGATAAGCAGGATTCAAGTGAAAGTCGAAGGTGCAGAAATCTTAGTTTGAGACCTTCCAGGAGGAAGGACACAGGCACCATCATACCAAACCTATACTAGAAACGTACTCAACCTCTCTTGAAATGCTTCTTAGATTTATTACTTAACTCACAACACATGACTAGCACACACACACATTTTTGTATAGTCCTGGGCTTTTTTGAAAAGCATAATTATTAAAATAGGAGCTAATCCACCAAAAATTGTGGAAGAAACTGCTAGTCAATGCAGGAGATGCAAGAGATGTGAGTTCGATCCCTGAGTTGGGAAGATAGCCCGGAGAAGGAAATGGCAACCCACTCCAGTATTCTTGCCTGGAAAATTCCATGGCCAGAGGAGCCTGGCAGTTTACAGTCCATGGAGTCATAGAGTCAGACGCAACTGAGTGCACACAGACACACCAAAAGTTTATTTTATATGTACCATCAGCTGAACATCTTTATCAATTTTTCAGGGAAAAAAATCAGTTCTTTAATCTAAAAACACCTCTATTATCAAGAATGTATTATTTCACAATATATACAAATATCAAATCATTACATTGTACACCTGAAACTAATATAATGTTATCTGTCAATTATTCCTCATTTTAAAAAAGGAACATTTTTCCTAATACTTCGTTTGTTATAAGTATCAGATTTTATTTTCCAGATTTTGTGACATTTCAACGATGATTCACATTATTTATTATGATGATGTCTTGAGTTAATTTGAGTTGAAAAATGTGCCAACTTTCTTAACCTCATCACCAGCAGATTTTTTAAACTTCTCATTAAGTCAGCGAATAGTTTGCTATTGTTTTGGAGATGAGGTATGTGGAACATGTCTTCATTACTCTTTAAAATTTATTCTAGCTATTATAGAGCAAAGATGCTCTCTGTGTGGCAAGACAGTCTGTAACATGCCATTTTGTTGCATAAATTCACTGCAGACTCTCATTCCTCTACAACTAAGCTCTCCTATAATTGCATCTAAGTCTATCAATCACATGTTCTAAAACTACTGGTGGTGACAAGAAATCTAGAGGAGGCATCCAAAATATAATATGTTGTATCTAATAAAACTTGAGCAGAGATTACATCATTCCTACTTCTTGATCTCATGTGCCTAAATGCCTCTAGTCTATCAGGACTGAAATACACTATCAAAAGTTGTCATTTTATGTTCAATATTCACTATCTTTAAAAGCATATTTTCTACAGAATAAGTGATCTCGGCATATTATTTTCAATCTGTATAATAAGATACAGATTCTCCTCTAATGATAAAAGGAATTCTTTTATCAATTAAGATGATCTGGTTGCAAGAAATAGAAACTGCCTGGGGAACTTAAACAGAAAAAGACTGTATGGGAAGAAAAGAGGGTAACTCACGAAAACAGGAACTAGCCAGACCTGATGAATGGTCCCTTTGAGAAATGCATTATACCATTTGCAAATATTTTCTTCCATTCTGTAGATTGTTTTCATTGTGTTTATGGTTTCCTTCACTGTGCAAAAGCTTGGTAAGTTTGATTAGATCCCATTTGTTTATTTTCATTTGTATTTCTATTGCCTTGGAGGCTGACCTAAGGAAACACTGGTATGATTTGTCAGAGAATGTTTTACCTATGATCACTTCTAAGAGTTTTATGATGTCCTGTCTTATGCTTAAGTCCTGAAGCCATTTTGAGTTTATTTTTCTGTATGGTGGGAGGGTGTATTCTAACTTCATCGATTTACACGCAGCTGTCCAGCTTTCCCCACACCATTTGCTAGGAAGAGACTGTCTTGTATATTCTTGCCTTCTTTGTCAAAGATTAATTGATTGTAGATGTATGAGTTTATTTCTGGGCTCTCTTTTCTGTTCCATTGATCTACATGTCTGCTTTTGTGCCAATACCTTGCAGTTTTGTGAAATCATTAATTTTAAAATATAACTTAAAAGAAAGTCAATCACAGTAGTTCCTCATTCAAGAAAAAGAGGCTGTCCATAATACTAAGTCTGTCATCTCTTTATTCTGGTTATATAATTGAACAGACACACACACACAAATATCTGTAAAAATTACAGATAAAGTGTGTTAAGTTTACCTAATTATATAAGGAGTTCATCCATTCATTTATCCACAAATAGTTAGGCACAATTCTAGGTATTGAGGATACAGGACTGAAAAAAATTTTAATCCTAGCCTCACTGTTGTGAGAAAAAGAAACAATAAACAAAATAAATAAGTAAATTTTGTAGCATCTTAGAAGTTGACACTTGAGGAGTAAAGGAAAGGTTGATGGGGATAGGGAGGGTCAGGTCAAGTTTCAAGTTTACAGATAGTGATCAGTGCTCGCTTCGGCAGCACATATACTAAAATTGGAAGGATACAGAGAAGATTAGCCTGGCCCCTGTGCAAGGATGACACGCAAATTCGTGAAGCGTTCCATATTCTTAAAGCAGAGGCAGCGGGGGAAGACAGCGGTAGCCGTTCCGCAGCGGGCCTAGACCGTGGAGCAGCTACGCAGCGAGCAGCTCCCCAAGAAGGACATTATCAAGTTTCTGCAGGATCACAGTTCAGATTCGTTTCTTTCAGAACATAAATTACTAGGAAACGTTAAAAATGTGGCCAAGACAGCTAACAAGGACCATTTGGTTACAGCCTATAACCATCTTCTCGAAAGTAAGGTTTCAAGGGTACTGAAAGTAGAAGTGTCTGAGCAGGTGAAAAATGTGAAGCTTAATGAAGATAAACTCAAAGAAACCAAGTCTGAAGAGACTGTGGATGAGGGTCCACCAAAATATACAAAATCTGTTTTTAAAAAAGGAGGTGAAACCAACTTTCCCAAAAAGGGAGATGTTGTTCACTGCTGGTATACAGGAACACTACAAGACGGGACTGTTTATGATACTAATATTCAAACGAGTTCAAAGAAGAAGAAAAATGCCAAGCCTTTAAGTTTTGAGGTTGGGAGAGGCAAAGTTATCAGAGGGTGGGATGAAGCACTCTTGACTATGAGTAAATGAGAAAAGGCTCGACTGGAGATTGAACCAGAATGGGCTTATGGAAAGAAAGGACAGCCTGATGCCAAAATTCCACCAAACACAAAACTTATTTTTGAAGAGGAATTAGTGGATATTGACTGAAATAGTTAAGAAATCATCAACAATAAAACATGGCCGTGGAGAAACTTATGTATCTAATTAGAGCTGGTTACTATTGCTAAGCCAAGAGTCAACTGGAAAATTCAAGTTAGAACACGTTTACTTGATCCCTCAACTTTTAAGAAATGTAATCCATTATAAACCCTTGAACTTTAAAATATTTTACTACAGCTGTGTAAAATATCACTTAAAGAAAACTGATTTGCCTTTTACCTCATGTTGTAATCTAAAAGGCTCAATAAAAATGTATCCAATGTCAAAAAAATAAATAAATAAAGAGAATGATCAGAAAAGGCCCCACTGGAACCTCTCTGACAGTCTAGTGGTTAAGATCCCACCTTCCTATGCAGGGGCACAGGTCCTATCCCCAGTCAGGAAACTAAGGTTCCACACGCCTCAGAGTGTAGCCAAAAGAATTGTTTTTCCTTAAGGAAAAGCGTGGACTTCCCTGGTGGTACGGTGGATAAGAAGCCACCTGCCAATGAAGGGGACATGGGTTTGATCCCTGGTCCAGGAAGATCCCACATGCTGCAGAGCGACTAAGCCCAATGGGCTGAAACTACTGAGCCCGCAAGCTACAACTACTGAATCTGTAAACCTAGGGTCTGTGCGACAGGAGAAGCCACCAAATGAAAAGCCTGCATACCGCGACTGGAGAGTCGCCCCCGGCTGCCACAACTGGAGACAGCCCGCCTCAGGCTTCACTGAGGTGACCGTGGAGAAAAGACTGGCAGGGAGAGATGAATTAAGTGAGCAGGTATCTGGAGGAAAGTACCCCAGGAAGGAGCAGCAGGTATAAGACACTGAGGCAGGGGTACACTGGGGGCATTCAAGGACCCCAAAGAAACCAGTGTAGCTGGAGCCACTGCAGTGAGCCCTAGGAGAGGGGTTGGAGGTGAGGTCAGACTAAGAGTGCGATCGGGCCATGACAGGCCTCATAGGCCTCTGTGAAGACTTTGGCTTTTTCTCTAAGTGAGATGGGAAAATCACACTGCAGAGAATCAATGTTCCCACCTAAGAAGTCATCTTCCCTCCAATCATTTTTCCATTTCAAAATATAGCCAATAACAAAATATTCTTTCCCCACCAGTTCTCAAAGCCTATCTATACAGGTCCTACAGAACTAAAAATCTCTGCAGTATCCAGGCATTGTTTCACTCCCCAAGCACTGCTACTCAACTATATCAGCCAGTGTCCAACTGGGAGACAGAAATCACACTGTAATTTTAACTAGGAAAGTTTAGCTGTAAGAGAAGATTAGAGTAATGGGGCATAACCAATAAGGAGTGAAGAAAACTCAAAAGCATATAGGAATTGCAGGTATAAGGAGCAGTGACCATGCTTGGGGCTAAAATAGAGCTTCCAAGGCAGAGCTCCCCTCCTCCTAGGACTGAGCTATGTACCTGGTCAGAAACAATACAGTCATCACTCAGTGGATTGAGGGGAGTTGCTGAGGGGCCGTTATTGTTGGAACTTGCTGGCGATCCACCCTCCAAGGTGCCAGAGGAAGCCATTCACAGGGAGGTGCAAAGCTGCATAGGGAGCTACCAGAGAAAGCTGCTAGATGCTGTTGGTTGTCACGCACTCACTGCTGGAGCCAAGCACTGGAAGAACCATTCACCAAAGGAGCCGATGCTGGAGCAGCCACACACTGCAGAAACGGCATGCGTGCATACTCAGTCGCTTCTGTCGTGTCTGAGCCTTTGCAACCCCATGACTGTGGCCCACCAGGCTCCTCTGTCCATGGGATTTCCCAGGCAAGAACAATGGAGTGGGTTGCCTTTTCCTCCTTCAGGGAATCTTCCCAACCCAGGGGTTGAACCTGCATCTCCTGTGTTGCAGGCAGATTCTTTACCTGCGGAGCCACCTGCAGAAACTGAGTACCGAAGAAAGCTGCATCCTGTGCTGCCAGCCTGTAAGACAGAAGTCACAACGAGAGCAGACGCCTGCTGAGAGAACATTCTGGACCAGGACCAAAATAGAAAGAAGGAAGAAAGGGAGGAAAGAGGTGAAGAAGGAAACTAAAGGAGACAAACCTTCTCCCCTCTCCCCACCCAGTATCCCTCTAGTGCCCTCTACTGACAAGATTAACATCATGCCAGTTGGCACGGGAGAAATATTTCAAGTATTTGCATGAAATATTTCAAATAATTCCATGGTTTTTCCAGTAGTCATGTATAGTTGTGAGAGTTGGACCATAAAGAAGACTGAATGCCCAAGAATTGATGCTTTTGAACTGTGGTGCTGGAGAAGACTCTTGAGAGTCCCTTGCACTTCTAGGAGATCAAACCAGTCAATCTTAAGGAAATCAGTCCTGAATATTCATTGGAAGGACTGATGCTGAAGCGGAAGCTCCAATACTTTGGCCACCTGATGCGAAGAACTGACTCACTGGAAAAGACCAATTTTTTCTTGGCCTCAAAAGGCCAAGAACAATTGAGGGCAGGAGAAGAAGGGGGCAACAGAGAATGAAATGGTTGGATGGCATCATTAACACGATGGACATGAGTTTAAGCAAACTCCAGGAGATAGTGAAGGACACAGGAGCCTGGTGTGCTGCAGTCCATGGAATCAGAAAGAGTTGGACATGACTGAGCAACTAAACAACTCCATTTTCATAGAGCAGGCAATCATGGATGGATGTGAAGCTGAAAAGCAATAAACTGATAACTGACACGCCCTCTTTTCTTATGTGGCTGCAATATTCACAGCATAACCTGTTGATGAACTGCACTACTATACTTTTCAAAGGGTTGCAACTTTCTAATGCAATGAACCCCCTCAACCAAAAAAATTTGAAACCATGTAAGTGTGAAACTCTAGGTTCTGAAAAATAAAGTACAGTCTATCCTTTCTGAAAACTTGGCACTTAGAAGATACCTGAATATCTATGTAGAGCACTAAAAGTTACTCCTGTTAAATAATGCCCTATGTAAGGCTGGGTGCCTGCTGTGGTATATAATCATACATTCAATTGATTTTATTCACTTTAAATTCTTGCCTCTTAGTATCTGCTTTTATTTCTTCTTTTTGAGATAAGCATGCAGTTGCTGTTGTCCTCTTCTGCTTGGATGTTTTATGAATGAATAGCCTGTTAAGATACATCATAATGGAAAGAGCTTTGGTTCTCTTTGGGGCTGACCCGATTTTAAATTCTGACTCCATTATTTTCTGGGTGTGTGGCTTTAAGCAGAACATTTAATCTCTGAAAGCTTCCATTTCTTCATCTCCAACTGGGACAATAACACCCACCTTGCAGAGTTTTAAAAAAAACTATCAGGACCATCTTCTAGAGTAATTGCCCCAGAGAAAGTACCTACTTTGAAATATGGCCTGGATCTATGATTTTTGCTGCTCTCACATCTTTAGGAATTTTATTTGACAGCCCATGGTGAACACTGTAAGCATGCCAAGTTAATTCAAACTTTCATTCCAAAGACAGTCAGAAGCATAAAGCTTTGTAAAAAATGGCCCACTAATTACTGCAGAATTTCTAAACAATATTCCAGAGTTGTTGGGGGGAAAAACACTAATGGGCACAGACACCAAAGGTTAATGGATTAGATTCTCAGAAACATTAGCTGTCTTGCTGCCTCTCCTTGAATTTTTTTATTCTTTATAATGAGATATTTTTTTAAGTGAAATTCACTTTCTTCTTAAATGTCTTGCTGTAATTCTATTCTCAACTTAAAAGTCAAATAACTTCTTTTAGGAAAACTAACCACTTCTCTATTTAGAATGCAGCTGTTGGCATCAGTTTAACAAACGGAATGAGATGCTGCTCTAAAGGACTGTGAAAATGAAAACCCAACTGGAGATCTGTACTCTTTGGGTAGAAACACCAGGATGAACTCAGACTCAAGTTTCTCATCACAATAAAGCTGTTAGAAATTTCATCTAGTTTAATCTAATCTCAATTTTCAAAGACCGCAATGGACTTTCCAGACCATATGTTCCTTTGGTTCATTTCACGTCACCAGTGACTTTCATATTCATCACCAGACCCGATGCCAAATATTTTTCCTACTTTTTTAAAGTAGACATAGCCAGAGAGGAATGTAGCTCTTCCTTGGCAAAAGGTTTCTGAAGTTTCCTCTAAGCCAATTGAATTCTCAACACAAGACCAGACCTACAAGAGTATAATGGAACCCAGGTGTTAGACTAATTATTATTTAGCCATAAATGAAGAAAAGGGAAATATTAATCCATGATGCAAATTGCTGTGTTATTACAGAATCCATCTTAATGAAGTAACGACCTCACTTTGCTCAGAGGGTAACTGCATGGATGTTCCCATATTGACCGAATGTTAATGAGTTGTGTGTGTGGCAGCAGGTAAGCAGGAGATGGCAGAAGGAAACTACTATGATAGGTACATAATTACAATGGAAGTCATGTCTCAGGTAATGAACAGGATTCGTATCACATCTTCTCAGTCACAGCACAATTTCTCCAGCTCTGTTTATAGTAATCGGTGGGATTATTTGACAGCAAGATGACATTTTGACTTTGGAACAAATTTTTCTCATAGAAAGCACTATTACCCACTGATGTTGTAATACGCAATTAGACACAGCCATGCTGGGCAAGTTACATTGTTTTTAAATATGCTAATTGTAGCTAGTCAGTCTTTATCTGTAGTCCTTTGGATCTAAACACCATGTTCATATGCAATGAATGCACTCTGAAATTTTTAAATTGCCTATTATTTAAGTATGAAGTTTCAAAATTTTTAATATAGGAGTATTCTAGCTGCTGAAACTAATATCTGAGGTGGGTCAGATCTCTATTGTATACAGAGACTGTGTTTCAAAGAACATTATTTGGCTTATATTCTAACTAAACCCATTTAACCAAAAAATCCATATTATAAAGGAATTTTATTACAGTATAAAATGTAATATGCTGGAAATACGTATGAATTCTTATGAGTCCAGTTGTTTTGTTTAAACTCACTGAGGCATTAGTAATGTGCCATACTGAGTATGTAAAAGACAGAAAACCTCCTTTTGTATGCTTTCCAGGCTTTACCAAATTCAGGAAGGGAATTCATTCTCTGGAGAAAGTGTGTGGTGTGTGTGTGTGTGTGTGTGGTGTGGGTGTGCATGCATTCATATCTGTCTGCACATCACCAGCCATTCCTCACAAACACCCTCCTTCCTCCTCAGAGTGTATTCAGGAGAAATCAGTACATTTTAACAATAAACGAAACAATTAAATGGAGAAGTCTAAAATAAGTGATATGCTATCTGCCATAGTCAAATAATTTAAGCATCTTCAGTGGGCTTCCCTGGTGGCTCAGACGGTAAAGAATCTTCTGTAATGCAAGATATGCAGGAGACATGAGTTCAATCCCTGGGTCAGGAAGATCTCCTGGAGAAGGAAATGGCAACCCACTTCAGTATTCTTGCCTAGAGAATTCCATGGACAGAGGAGCCTGGCGGGCTACAGTCCATGGGGTTGCAAAGAGTCCAACACAAATACGCAACTTTCACAATACAACACAACATGAAAAATAAGATGAATGTATTTTCTTGGGACTTCCCTGGCAGTCCAGTGGTTAGGAATCTGTGCTTCTAAGGCAGGGGGTGCCAGTTCAATCCCTGGGGGAGGAACTAAGATCCCACATGCCACATGGTGTGGCCACAAAGAAAGATAAATGGATTTTCTTTCTGTGGTTTAGGTGACATTTAAAATATCCTCAGAAAACACTGGAAATTTTATTTATTCCGTAACACATTACAAACATGTTGTTAGTCAAAAGCAAAAAACATCCCACTAACTTCTTGATATGATAGTATCTGACTGCCAGAGACTGGAGGACTAAACTTCTGAAATATTTGTCTATAACAGGGATAATATAACTACCTCATGAGGTCTGTGCTTAGTCACTCAGTCATGTCCAACTCTTTGTGACCCCATGGACTGTAGCCTGCCAGACTCCTCTGTCCTTGGGGGTTTTCCAGACAAGAATACTCGAGTGGGTTGCCATTTCCTTCTCCACCTCATGAGATTTACTGTGATGATTTAATGAGATAAAGCAAGGGTTGATGAGCACAGTATGGACCCTGAGTCCATACTGTGAGTCCAATCTGGCCCACCATCTCTTTTTGTTTTTTTTTTAACAGCCCACAACATAAGAAAGGCCTTTACATTTTTTTTTAAATTGGAGTATAATGCTTTACAACATTGTTAGTTTCTGCTGTACAACAGAGTGAATCAACTATATGTATACATATATCCCCTCCTTGTTGAGCCTCCCTCCCAGCTCAGTTTTTACATTTTTAAACGTTTTTATCAAAAGAATAACAGTATTTCATGATGCAAAAATTGTATAAAATTTAAATTTCAGAGTTCAACACATGAGATAATATTGGAGCACAGAACTACTTGTTCATTTTGTATTGTCTCTGCTGTGTACACACAACAACAGTAGAGTCAAATATTTGCAGCTGAGGCCTCATGGCCTGCAGAGCCAGAAATATTCACTGTGTGACCCTCCACAGAAGAAGTTTATTGACCTCTAAAATGAGCATGAAACTCATTTAGCACAGGGCACAATAGTAGGGGCTCAATAAATGACACTCATTGATATAAATATAGACTTGGCCTATTAATAGTTATTATAGACTAAAAATGTTTGGTCCCCCAAGTGCTGTTCATGTCTATAACATGCAACGTAGAGTTCCAGCTCAACAGAACAACTGGGCCACACGGGACCCCTTAAAGTTTCTCCATGCCTCCCCACTACCCCAGGACTTGCCCCTACTCCCATTATGAGCTGCAGAGTGGGTGGAGGGGCAGTTTCTGGGCAACCACCTGTGGCTTTCTATGCTGGTTTAGGTCACGCTCAGAACCCCTCCCTCCCTCCCGCACCATCTCTGTTGTTGGAATGTATCTTGGAAACAGCCCTGTGACTTGCCTTGGAATGGAACATAAGCAGATGTATCATGAACTACTACAGCCTTTGCTTTCAGAGAATTTATCCTAGACCTCAGTTACAAAGGTAGCAAAAGTAATTAGAACTAGAAATAATCTATGAATGAACTGGCCACCTGTGAAATCCATCCCCAGTTCAAACTTTCCTCACCACTGGGGCCATTCCTGCCAGTCAGATCATAACTTTGATCTCTCTCCACTAGCCAAAGCTTCCGTCTGATTAGGCCCAAGGTCAACCCCACCAGCTCAGAGGTCTGCAGCTCAAGTAGTTGCTGAGGTTTTATTTTTAGGTCTGCAAGAATACTGACATGGATAATTCACAAATAATAAGCCTTAGTTAAATGTATTCTTTCTGCCAGCCACATGGAAAAGAAAAGCTCTGGTGAAAACATAAAATGCAGTCAGCTGGGGTTACAGCTCATTTTTTGCATGGGATCAGCTTCAGATTCTCATCTAGAATAGACTGCTTCAAATTCACATGTTTAAAAGTGAAGAAAGAAAGAAATTACATTCCTAGTCATTTCAACAGTAAATGGTCTATAGACCCCCTTAACACTTTCTTGAAACCCCTAGGGTCCCAGGCTCTAGGTAATTTAAAAGAAAGAATATCAGACGGATGTGTTACCATTTATTGACACACTGGAGAGGGCCAGCACATCACTCCAGGTAGGTTTCCTACTGGGCAGGCATGTGCTCCTCACCAACATTCTTTAATAGCAAAAAAGAAAGGATCCATGTCATTAAAGAACAGAGAATTCTGCTCAGAAAGGACACTGCCTCTAAAGATTCCACACCACTAGAATTCTTGGCTCAATTAGGTAATGAAATTATCCAGATGCTTTCTACTAACACCACCCACCCTGATCAGACTTCCTTCATTCCTGGTTCATTTTTTAATAATATTTTTAACTTCTGTTTTAAAAAAAAAAAAAAACTTTGAATGTAAATATTCAAAGCTAATTCAAGTCCTATTTGGAAGTTCCCTCTTAAGGAGGGGAGGAGCTACTTCTTTGCCAAGGGCACTTTGGTTGCTATTTTCTGTTTTCAAGAAAGGGTATATTTCCATGTCTTAGCAGTTAGACAAGCATAAATGAATAAATTAGCATTTGCCTACATTTAAATTTCATCATCTAAACTGCTGGACAGCTGACTCCAATTGATTTATTATTGCTCAGAGTCACTGTTTGCCAGTGGAAGCCGAATATTATGGTAAAGGACAAACTATTCTAACCAAAAAAGTGATGCCTTAGTGCCCTGGTTTTGGAGCTCAGAGCTCTTCCTGTGGCCCATGACTGAGGACTGGGTGATCCTGGCTTTCCTCTGCTGCAAGCCCTAATAAGCCTGTGTGGTGGCACAGCCCATTCTCAGCCATCTATTTGAGGGTTCAGGCTTCCATGGATTGTAAGACTAGGTTATCCGAAGGTCAGATATGTCTGGGTATACTTTGCCAGCCCCCAAAAGACTCAGTGGTGTCTCTGTTGTTTCTGAGAACAAAACCCACAATCCTTCACGTCACTCCTCCACTTTGGGGCAGCAAACCCAGTGGCTTGAATGTGTATGTGCTTTGATAGACTCTGCCCTTTCTCACCCACGTACAAATTTGTTGTTCTTCCTGGACATTCAGGAGATCACACCTCCCAGTCCTCTTGCAGTTAGGTGGGGCTGTGTGCGTGGTTCTGGCCAATAAAACGTAAGAAGTGACTTGTGTCACTTGAAGGCTTAGGCAGTGAGTGACAAGACAGCAATCCTTCAGCCGCTCTCTGGTCTCTCTCCTGTGGGGCAGGGACAAGCTGAGCTTGTCAGACTGGTCTCTGAGCCACTGGACGAGGCAGAGCTCCACCACCACCCTACCCCACACCCTGTGCCCCACCACTGCCTACTCGTGCCAGATGTGCTCCTTGAGCAAGAAAGAAAGCTTTCTGGGCTGGGCCCTGAGAATCGGCAGCTAACATGTCACTGCAGCACAGCATGGCCTAGCCTGACTAACTGGGCGCTAAAATAAAAGTTGCTCAATTTCAGCTCAGTCCTCCCTAGCTGTTAATATGAAAGCTAGCACACTTGAGAACTTTATCAATGAAGGAACGTCTGTCTCAGGGGAACTTCTTTGTGTGACTCCTACATCAGTGGGTTTCATGATTCTCCTGGAAAAAAGTTTCCTTGACTTATTTCCTCACACTTAAGACTTGAATTTAAAGGATAGATAGGATTTGTAAGGTGAAGAAAGGCGAGTGAGCATGCCACACCAGAGCAACAGGCTGACCGTCATGGCCAACAGTATGACTCAATAAGCACATTTCTTTGATGAAAATAAAAGGTAGTCAATTTCAGCTTAATCCTCCCTCCATAGCTGGGGGCAATAGGGTCGGGGTGTGAATAGTCACAAACCATGAGCTTAGGTGCTCCAGGGAATTACTCATTAGAAAGAATTTCTTCCTTTCCACACTTGACTCCATCCAGCCAGGTTTCCAGGGTTTGTGTGAATGGCTACCCCCTAAAAGGAACTTGGACTAGGCCAAAAAGATCAGTTTCCCACTTGAATGGACCTATCCCTGGGCATCTACCAGAAAGCTATCTAACAGTTTTGAAGGTGGAATAGAAACTTTTGAAGGTTGACAGCTTCAGTAATGGTTGGGGTGGAGGAAATGTGTTTTTGTGATGTGTGTGTATGTGGTGGTGGGTGTGAGCATATGTGTCATGAAAAACATCACTGTGATATTTGCCACTGTCCTGAGAGGGGCAATGGTGAGAAAGATTGCATCACTTCTGAATTCCCTTAGGGAAAAAAATTCATATAAGATTTTTTCAAGTGGAAAAGTGTTCACTTACATAGCTAAAGATAGAATTATATAGAGAAAGAAATAAAACATTTTTGAGCACTTAGTATGTTTCTGACACTATTCTAAGCACCTTCTATGCATTAGCTCATGGAGTAACTCATCACAACCGCATGAGGTATGAGCATTTACCATTATTTTATAAATTTCTAAAACCAAGGCATGGAGTGGTAAAGCATGTCCCCAGGATCTCACGGTTTGCCAACTGGTAGAGCCAGGATTTGAAGAGAGCAGTCTAACTCCAAAGCCCATGCTGGTGTGAAGACTGGTACATACATACCTTGAGGTACAAACAATTGAGTTTCCCTTTGGTATCACCCCAACTCTGGAAATCATTCTACTTTGGCTACAGACAGCTCTCTCCCTCAGGCAAAGGCTGAGTCCTCTGCTATTTCTATCAAGTGTATATTTTGGAGGAAAAGTAAAATATTTTTTACTGTAAATGGTCTTTTTAAAAATCCTTATTATGAGATCTTCAAATATCCAGAAAACTAGAGGAAGAGTACAGTGAACTCCTGTATGCCCATCATCACCTACTTCTTCACAATGCATTTTCCGCCCCCAGTCCCCTTCCACTCATTATGGCTTCTTTTTTTTTCTTTTTTCTTCTTTTTTTGTCTTCTTTTTTTTCCATTCTGGCTTCTGCCTGCACCACACTGTGGAAACTCATCAAGGTTTCCAAAGACTTCCTTGAATCGCAGTCCAGGGGATGTTTTTCAAACTTTTTCAGTGTCATCCTTCTGATTTATCTGAATCTCCAGACACTCTTGAGAAAATACTTCTAATATATATTAATATGATAGCTACTACATTTGAGAAATTTATCTGTGCCAAGCACTTTCATACATCATTTAATCTTCAAAACAGTGTTGAGGTAGGTACTAGTATAGTCGCCATTTTCAAAAGGAGGAAACAGATCAGTAAATGTTCCTCACTTTGAGAGAATAAAATGAGACATCAGTCAGTGAACTCAGTCGTGTCTGACTCTTTGTGACCCCATGAACCACAGCATGCCAGGCCTCCCTGTCCATCACCAACTCCCGGAGTTTACTCAAATTCATGTCCATCGAGTCGGTGATGCCATCCAACCATCTCATCCTCTGTCATCCCCTTCTCCTCCTGCCCTCAATCTTTCCCAGCATCAAGGTCTTTTCCAATGAGTTAACTCTTCGCATGAGGTGGCCAAAGGACTGGAGTTTCAGCTTAAACATCAGTCCTTCCAGTGAACACCCAGGACTGATCTCCTTTAGGATGGACTGGTTGGATCTCCTTGCAGTCCAAGGGACTCTCCTCTAACACCACATAGGAAGGCCAAATAAATTGACTGAGATTGCCAAAAGCTCAGCACTGGTGCCCAACTGAATCTCAGAGACAGTTTTGGGTGAAGTAGAAAAGAATAGCTTTATTGCTTTGCCAGGCAAAGGGGGACACAGCAGGCTCATGCCTCACAAAATTGTGTTCCAACCCAGGAGGATTTAATGAGGATTTTATAACAAGGATGGGGTTGCCGATAAGGATTAGGGTGCAGTCCCTGATCTCAGTCTCCTGAGAGACTGGGGAGTTTGATCTCCTAATCTTGATGAGCTTCTCCAGTTCCTTTAACCTTGCCTCAGATGGTTTCTTGGATGCTCCTCCCTTGATTAGTAACTGTTTGAATCTGCCCTTTGGAACTCGGGAAAAAGTCATAGAGGCTGGAGTCCTAAAGGCTTTCATGCCCAAGAGCCCCACAGGGTCCTGCTTGGTTTCAAGATCACACAATTAGTAATGATTAGAACATGGACTGGAAATGAGGGCTGTCTGACTCTGAAGTCCATACTGTTTCATACCACTCCACTAGACCCTGAATCTCTCCCCTTCCTGGCTATAGGTATCACTGTCTCCTGGGGCTCTTTGTATCACTCTCATCTTCCTTTACTGTCTCCTCCATGGGCTTATCTTCTTTCCACCTTTGAAATGTTAGTGTGCCCTGTGGCGCTGCCATCAAGCTCTTCTTCCTTGCTTCTCTCTTATACTCTGTGATCTGAAGGACCTCACTCATGCCAGTGCCACTCAAATGCCATTGACTTTCAATCTATGATTCTAGCTCAAATATCTTGCAAAGATTCCAGTCCCAACAGTCTCACTACTTATGGGACATCACAAATAGATGGGGAGACAATGGAAACAGTGACAGACTTTATTTTGGGGGGCTCCAAAACCACTGCAGATGGTGACTGCAGCCATGAAATTAAAAGATACTTGCTCCTTGGAAGAAAAGTTATGACCAACCTAGACAGCATATTAAAAAGCAGAGACATTACTTTGCCAACCAAGGTGCATCTAATCAAAGCTATCATTTTTCCAGTAATCATGTATGGATGTGAGAGTTGGACTATAAAGAAAGCTGAGCACCAAAGAATTGATGTGTTTGAACTGTGGTGTTGGAGAAGACTCTTGAGAATCCCTTGGACTGCAAGGAGATCCAACCAGTCCATCCTAAAGGTAATCAGTCCTGAACATTCATTGGAAGGACTGATGCTTAAGCTGAAGCTCCAATACTTTGGCCACTTGATGTGAAGAACTGACCTATTGGAAAAGAAACTGATGCTGGGAAAGATTGAAGGTGGGAGGAGAAGGGGATGACAGAGGATGAGATGGTTGGATGGCATCACCAACTCAATGGACATGAGTTTGAGTAAGCTCTGGGAGTTGGTGATGGACAGGGAGGCCTGGTGTGCTGCGGTTCATGAGGTCACAAAGAGTCAGATACAACTGAGCGAGTAAACTGAACTGAACGTATATATGTCAATGCTATTCTCTCAATTTGTCCCACTCTCCTCTTCCCCTCTGTGTCCGTATGTCTGTTTTCTACTTCTCTAGTCCTGCCCTTTACATAGGTTCATCTATACCCTTTTCCTAGATCCCACGTATATGCATTAGCACACAATATTTGTTTTTCTGACTTAACTTCACTCTGTATGACAGACTGTAGGTCTATCCACATCACTACAAATGACCCAATTTTGTTCCTTTCTACGGCTGAGTAATATGCCATCATGTATATATACCACATCTTCTTTATTCACTCATCTGTCAGTGGACATTTAGGTTGCTTTATCCTGGTATTGTAAATAGTACTGCTATGAAAATTGGGCTACATGTGTCTTTTTGAATTATGCTTTTCTCAGGATTATGGGTCATATGGTAGTTCGATGTTTAGTATTTTAAGGAAACTCCATCCTGTTCTCCTAGTGGATGTATCTATTTACATTCCCACCAACAGTGTAAGAGGGTTCCTGAACAGGGGTAATTCCGAGGGGCATCCTATACAGCTTCTTAGAGGGTGCACAGTGGGATTGAATCCCCCTTGATCACAGTGGTGAGTCAGCTCAGGAACACTTTTCTTCCTTCCTGTTTCATTGTTTCCAGTTCCCACTCTTATTCCCTGGAATAAAACTCCCTACATTAAGTCTGTGCTTTGGGGGAGAGCCACCTCAGCTAAGACAGCTATGACTTAGTGTGGTGCCCCATTCTGAACAAGCATTTTTTCACTAGTCCATAACTGAATGAATGAATCTCTTTTCCAGTTACACATTTTGTGTTTTTTAATTCATCAAAACTTTATAATCACTTGAAAGGATAGAAATGCTCAGAGGGAATGGAGTTTAATAACAGCTAACTTCCCTATAAAATACTGGCCACACCCTGATCAATTGTCACCCAAATGTCATGCCCTCAATTTCTGAGCTAAATGGGAAAATAACTATTTTGAGTTGCTTCTTAGGCACTTTACCGTATTAATGACCCAGAGTCTGAACATTTAGATAAGGACCTGAGTTTAGAACTCCTGCGCTGAATTCCCACTTGCTTTTCCTGAGGCATCTTTTAAAATGACCACTTAGAGTTAAACCCACATAAAGTTAGTGACCTGCACCCCAACCACCTTATACATAACAGTTTCTCACTGTCCTGTTCAAGGGCTTTCCAGGTGACACTAGTGGAAAAGAACCTCCCTGCCAATGTAAGAGACATGGGTTCGATCCCACAGTGCAAAAGATCCCCTAGAGAAGGGCATGGCTACCCTCTCTAGTATTCTTGCCTGGAGATTCCCATGGACAGAGGAGCCTAGCATACTACAGTCCACGGGGTCACAAAGAGTCAGACACAACTGAAGCAACTTAGCATGCATGCATGCATCCTGTTCACATGTGGACTGGGTCAGAGAGCTGCCCTTGCCCTGGCTCACTGCCTCCCTTTCCCTGTTCCTGGTTTCTGGGATCTGTAAGAAATCTTTCAACTTTACTTCCAAAAATTAAAAATAAAATACTGGCCACAGAGAGACACGGAATCATAACACAGCATCCATCCAGACTTCAATCAGTGAGACTTTATAATTTATTAGGACCAACTAGATGGGGATCCCTGAATTATCGATATGAAATTTATTGTCCTAAATACAATGACATCTAAGCACTAAGCGTTGGCTTATCAATGATTCGAACATTCAGGCAAATTAAAGAATTAAAGTATTATTTTTAGAAAACAAAAGATTTAGTTAAGAAATCAACAACATCTATGAATATAAAATCATGTTTTTCTAAAAGATGTGACTCCAGTCCCAAAATAAATCGTCAACTGTGAAACAGCTATAATACTGTTCCAACCAATGATTTTATGTTATCATAAAATCAGAAGAGAAGTAAATACTTTTTAGGATAATAAGAAAATGTTAGCAATAAAGCATTACTAGAAAATATAGAATAACATTCTGTTACCATGGGCTTTGTTTTTAGATCAATGCTTTGATAAAAATTCATGTGTCCCTTTCTATTTAAAAAAAAAAAAAAAAAGACATACCGACCACAGTAAAATGCCTCTAGGTCCATGCATAGCACCTTAGAAATAAAAATTTATTATCTAAAGGATGGCTACAGCCTTAGCCCATCCAAAGAGCTCCTCCTACTGTTTTTTTTCCAAAATATGAAAGGAGTCTAAAGAGAGGAACATTCACTAAAGAACCAGAGCATGACAAAATCGAGTAGCAAGCAAGAGCTCAAGCTTCTAAGTCAGAGCTAGGTCTCTGATTCCTCAAGCAGAACAAGCCAGAGGCCAAAATCTGACAGGGATGGAGCTCCCTGGGTCCTCAGGGGCCTCCCTCCCCATAAGCTGCTTTGTTGAGAAACTGTGCTCATCTGCAACTTTACAGGGGCTTTCTGGCAATACTCCCTTAATTCCAAGAATGTGCGTACATGCTCAGTCATGCCTGACTCTTTGCGACCCTATGGACTAGAGCCCACCAGGCTCCTCTGTCCCTGAGATTTTTCCCAGCAAGAATACTGGAGTGTGTTGCCTTTTCCTCTTTCAGGGCATCTTCCCAACTCAGGGATCGAACCCACATTTCCTGCATCTCCTGTATTGCAGGCAGATTCTTTACCGATGGGCCACCAGCGCAGCCCATAATTCAGCTCTAATAAGAAAATAACATTGGACAGAGTTGTGGGAGAGAATTTTTGAACAAGACCTCTCTTCTCATTGTCTCCAAACACTCCTTCAAGGGCAGTCTCTGCTCTTCACACATTATCTTCTGGAAGAGGAGACAAAGGTTGGATTCAGGCATAAAGCAATTATTTTTAAAATGAGTGGTTCCTAATAACTTTCTAATTTAGAATTAATTTCTAATTAATTCTAATTGCTTAATTCATCTCTGACTTTTTTGGTGAATGGGGAGTAGATTTTGTTTTTCAATCTATGAGCCTGAGAACACACACCTAAACCAAAAAGAATAAACTGTAAATTTAGAAAATCTTGAGAAGGTGAGGAACTGGGGAGGAGAAAGACTATGAATGGAGACTTTTTCTCCTTACTTGATATAATTCTACACTTCTCAAAAATGTAAAGGATTTGAAAAATAAAAATGTTTTTATGTGTAACTTCTGAAATTTTATATTTTAAAGGATCGTCTAAAATTGTTATCTGTGATCTGCTTACCTGTCTAGGTAGTGGCCTACCTTCTCTAACTGGTCCCTTTTGTTCAGTCATTCCACACACCAGAGCCTTAGGTCAACTGTCCCCAGACCAGGCATTGCAAGGGCTTCACAAACTGTCCTCACAATAAGCAAACATTCACAGGGCACTGGCGATGTGCCAGGTACTATCTCAAGAACTTTATCAGGACTATTTCATTTAATCCTCACCCAAGTATGTTAGTCCTAGGATGTATATCCTCTCAAAGGAGGAAGCAAGGCCCAGAGAGATTAGAGAAATTATCTGAGACTACTCAGCCGACAAGGATGGAGCTGAAATTCAGACCCAAGTAATATGGCTTCAAGCCACATCCCTAATCACTGCACTCTGTTACCACCCTAAAAATGAAAACACTTACTGAACTTGGGGAACTTACAACCTAGCTAGGTAGAAACGAAGGAACCCATCACAATACTATGTGATAAATGACAGGATAAAGATACACACAAATTGAAAAAGGAAGAAAACTTGATTGAGTGTGGTGGGGAGGGGTGGGGAGAATCAAGGAAGGTTTTGCAGGGGAAGCCCGCAGCCCAGCCAAAGGCCGTCTCTCCATGGAACTAAAGGAGGAGAGAGTGATACACACCTGCAGACATCTGCCTTTAACCAGGCACCCAGTGAGTATTCTACATGGGTCATCTCCCTCTACCCCACAACAGCCCCATGAAATACGTGGTGTTACCCCCACTTCACTAATCAAGAGACTGATAGCAAAAAGGAAAACAACTTACCTAGAACTGGACAGCTAGCAGGTGCCAGAGCCAAGCTAGCAACTCAGGAGATGCTCATCCCACTCCCCACTCCCCCTCGACACACACATACACACACACACACACACACACACACACACACACACACACACACATACACACAGCAG
This sequence comes from Antilocapra americana, assembly GCA_007570785.1. Lineage (NCBI taxonomy): Eukaryota > Metazoa > Chordata > Mammalia > Artiodactyla > Antilocapridae > Antilocapra > Antilocapra americana. The sequence goes on along the minus strand of ML663563.1, from coordinate 888,681 downwards.
GAGGAGAAAAGGGAAGAACAGTAAGTACAGACAATGTGCAGACAAACATTAAAACATCCTTACACAGGGGAAACAGGTGAAGGGGATCAACTGCACAGTAATGGATGGTACCAGACTTGTAACTACAAAGTGATCACTTAGTAATATATGCAGATGTCAAATTATAATATTGCACACCTGAAATGTAAATCACATTTAAAATCCTGGCACAATAAATCACCATATTCAAAGCCATGCAACTACGGAAGGGACTCTTATAAATAGACTTGTGTCTCTGGAAAAGTTTGTGCAAATGTTGACACGTGGCTCCCCATCAAGACGGCATAAAATGACAATTCAGACCACTGGACCTCTAGGGGCCCTTAAATCTAGAGAGAATATTATTTCTAGAGCAACTCCAGGCTTCCACAATAACACAGGTTCTTTGAGAAGGTAAGTGTAGCCACAGAATAAAGTGCTGCTTTGTCTCCATGGCTACATTGTCATTTCTTCAAAAATAAAGATTGAGTCTCTTCCTCTCTGTCATCCTGGGCAAGTGCCTCACTCTTGTCGGGGTCACTCATAACTTTTAAGAGACGAATCTAATGCTCATCTCTGTTCTCATCTCTCTCTCTCTCTCTCTCTCTCTCTCTCTCTCTCTCTCTCTCAGCAATAGTAGACACAGCGAATACTGAAGCCCGTGCACCCTAGAGCCTGTGCTCCACAAGAGAAGCCGCAAGAAGCCCATGCATGCACTGCAACTAGCAAGTAGCCCCTGCTCAACACAACTAGAGAAAGCCCACACACAGCCAAGAAGGCCCAAAAATAAACAAGTAAATAAATAAGATACCTAGGACTTCATCCATCATTTTCACCAGTATCCCAACATCCAGAATGATGCCTGGCACATAATTTGTACTCAGTAGATATTCACTAGAGAAATGAATATAAATATTGAAGAGAGGTTTGGGATTAACTTAAAGGTTTTGGTTAAGTGATGATTTCATGCTACAACTGGAGTTACAGGGGTTAAAAACATGAATCTCTGTTATAAACAAGTGATTACAGAGTCCAAGTTGCCCAACTTGCTCCAACAAGTTTACACGAAATCTGAGACAAGAGTAATGCCCATTATCCAGAGTGAAGTAAGCCAGAAGGAAAAACAACAATACAGTATATTAACGCATATATATGGAATTTAGAAAGACGGTAACGAGAACCCAGCATGCGAGACAGCAAAAGGGAAGCAGATGTATAGAATAGACTTGAGGACTCTGTGGATGAGGGAAAGGGTGGGATGATATGGGAGAATGGCATTGAAACATGTTAATTATCATATGTCTAATCAATCGCCAGCCCAGGATTGATGCTCGGGGCTGGTGCAGCGAGATTTCCTGGGGGGAGGGAGGAGGGAGGGGGGTTCTGGAGGGGGAGCATATGTAAACCCATGGCGATATCATGTCATTGTTTGGCAAAACTAATAAAAAAAAAAAAAGAGTGATGCTGGGAGGGATTACAACCATTGACTCTGGATCAGCTCCTTCTTTTTTGCATTTTCAATTTCTCAATGTAGGAAACAAAGTTTAAATGATGAACTAGCTGGTTTCTTTCCAGCCCCCACAGTGCACTTCCATGAAACTCAGAGTCACCAAGGCAGACAGCCTGCTCATGGTGCCAGTTTGGACTAATATATGAATTATTCCATCTATATTGTCAGATATGTGTCATGTTCCTCTAGGATATGATGCAAAGTAATGTTATGAGACATACCAGATATCATATGAAAAATACCCACATAGACATTCTCTGCAATTCCTAGCTCCATTGCAAGTTCCGTTTCCATTTTCAGAAATGTCCACTATTTTTAGATACTAAAGCAAATCTCATAAGGAGGATTAAGGATTAGGGGTTATCAGCGTAAAGAGAAAACAATCATTCTTAATCATGACTGCATTATGTGAAAAAATTACTTCCTTTCATCGGATTTTGGGTTAAACTGTTATACTGAAATTGGCTTCTGAAAAGTTGTCTCAGGTAACTTATTTATAGTCATGATGTGGAAAAACACAATTTGCCTCCAGTATCCTATTATTTCTACATTGCCCCAGTCATTTGTGACATGAATAAATAAGGCCTGGTGATTTAATAGGATGAGAAGTCTGCTAAGATAGGTAGAGGCAAAGGTAAAACTCTTGCCTATTCTCTCCAAGACGATGAACTTGATTCGATGGAGATGCAAGTCATGGTACTTCCAAAAGCATGGCTGTCCACCTGAAGCCTTTCCACACAGAGCCCGACTTCAAGGGATGTCAGGGTGAAGTAATGGGGTTGGCTTAACTAAAGGTGATTTGAAAGGAAAAAAATCATTTTTTGTTATAGGCATCTGCATACCTCAGGACAGTTTCCAGGTCATTTTTCATCATCTCACATTTCCCTTTGAACATCTTAACCACAACTGAATATTTCCTTTCCAGCTCCTCTATGAATGGTGCAACCACGAATGAACTTCTTTCCTGCTGGTAGTATACCACATTGCTCGAGAAGGCTTTAAAAGAGTCTTAGAGAAAAGGTGCCAGAATCCTGTGAACTGTCACATCTCTGGAGAAGAAAGGCTACTGACAACTTGCCAGCCATCAAAATTAACTTTTCTGTATTTTGTAAACTCTAAATAGTTTGACCAACCCCCTGATGTAGACATCTACATCCTTCATTTGCTTTGGTTCACCTCACAAATGACGTGAAGATGAGATGCGCTGATGAGCTGAAATTGTGCGCATGTGTGTGCACTTGCATGCGAAAAGGAGAACATGTGTTCCCAGGGTGTGTCAGAGATGCGTGATGCTTAACAGCGTCTGCTAGGATCTGCTCGTAAGCAAATGTTTCAATGTCTCATCCTCCGAACATCTGAGCCATACTAAATTAACAAAAGAAGATGGTAATTGTTCGCTAGGGGAATGAAACAGAATGCCACATTAAGAAATCATTGCAAATCCTGTTATCCATTAACACTATCCTAACTCCAAAAGTTGGCAAAATAATACCATAGGAATTCAAGCTATATTTTCATTCAAACTAAAGACATTTTACCTCCTTGTCTAAATTGTAAAGTGTGAAGATGTTAGTCACTCAATCATGTCCAACTCTTAGCGACCTCATGGACTATAGCCCATCAGGTTCCTCTCTCCATGGAATTCTCCAGGCAAGGATACTGGAGTGGATTGCCATTTCCTTCTCCAGGGGATCTTCCCAACCCAGGGATCAAACTCAAGTCGCTGCAGCAGGCAGATTCTTTACTGTCAGAGCCACCACGGGAAGCCGCTAAACAGCAAAGTCCTCTACAATAGGGTCTGAGTCATGTCTCGGGGTTCTAACCGAATGTCCTACAAACAGAAGGGGCTGAATACATGTTTCTTTAATATATTTTTTAAATTTTTTTTGGCTGTGGTGGGTCTTCACTGCTGCACGCAGGCTTTCCCTAGTTGCAGCAAGCAGGAGCTACCCTCTAGTGGCAGTGCAGGGGCTTCTCCTTGTGTGGCTCCTCTTATTGTGGAGCACATCCAGGCTTCAGTAGTGGCAGCACGCGGGCTCAGTAGTTGCGGTACCTGGGCTTAGTTGCCCTGAGGCATGTGGGATCTTCCCAGACCAGGGATGGAACCGTGTCCCCTGCACTGGGAGGTGGATTCTTAACCTCTGGGACTCTGGGGAAGCCTCTGAATATGCTTTCTGATGATGATAATAGCAATGATGAACTAACTCCCCTTAATTCTTGTATATTAAGGAATAATATTCCACATATTTACTCATTAGATCCATACGTCTCAAAACATGTTCCACCTGCCTTGTAATATTGATGGTTCTAAAAATGGAGGAACAACAAGGACTCCTTAAATCAATTAAGATTGTGAAATCTGGGACATCCCTGGCAAGCCAGGGATTAAGACTTCGTCTTCCAATGCATGGGGTGCGAGTTTGATGCCTCCTCAGAGAACTAAGATCCCACATACCTTGGGGCCAAAAAAAACAAAATATAAAACAGAAGTAATATGGTAATAAATTAAATGAAGACTTCAAAAAAATGGTCATCATCAAACAAAAAGATTATGAAACCTGAGTTTGCTCAGAGTTAAAGATGTTTTCCTGCCACAGAATTTCTTAAGAAACTTTATAACACATTTGTGCGTTGTGAAACTCTAAGAGAGGGTCAAAGTTTGCAATATTTTCCAAAATTGTTTAATAAGGAAACCTTATGAAACTTTGAAGGGCACCAGTGTTTTTCAGAACAAAGTTTGGGAAATGCTGCCTTAGACTAATGTTCAATGAGTACTCATTGTATGCAAGAATAGTGTCCATGGAAATCCATTCTTTCTCTCAGCCTCAGTTGTTGTTTTATCTGTAAAGAGATGATAATAACATCTACCACACAGGGTTGTCATGAAAATAAAATCAAATCTATAAAAAGTCAAGTGAAGTGAAGTCACTCAGTCCTGTCGGACCGAGTCTTTGCAACCCCATGGACTGTAGCCTACCAGGCTCTTCCATCCATGGAATTTTCCAGGCAAGAGTACTGGAGCAGGTTGCCATTTCCTTCTCCAGGGGATCTTCCCAACCCAGGGATCTAACCCAGGTCTCCCACGTTGCAGGCAGACGCTTTACCATCTGAGCCACCAGGGAAGCCACCTTACAAAAGGTCAAACCTAGCCCAAAGCAGACACATAATGAATGCTTCTTCTCTGGCACATAGGCAGTACGGAGGGAAAATGAAATCGTCCTGAACTTAGCGGGACCTCCGTACACCTTTTAGTTGTGTACACAGGAGGACAGAACTGTGCCATGTGACACATTCTCTGGTTCAGGAGCCAAGTCAGGCCAGCCATGGCCATCTCCCACCACAACTGGGAGTTTCACATCCTTCACCTGGTAAACCTCCACTTGCCACTGCCTTTGTTAATTAGACCCATTATTACTCACACAATCACACACATTCGCAGAGACCCCGGCATTCAAGCCTAAACAGGAAGCTCAGTACCTTCAACTGCCAACATGGGCTAAAGTGTATTGCTGTCAAGGATCTTGGGCAAAAGAAATGTATCATTTAGGGCTGAACAGTACACTCATACTGCCTTTAGTTTCTAATCTGTGTTAGCAACACTGCATGGCAAAGTGGGCTGAAATAAATATTTAAATAAAATCAAAGTAGCACAAAGCATTGCAAAAAACGAGCCTTTTATGAGTCGAAATTCATCCGTGATACTCTAGCGCCCCCTGCTGGCTATATTTTCCAACCGCTCAGATTGCTCGGGGCGGCTTTTTTGTGTTTTACTGTTTTTTGTTTTGTTTTGTTTTTCTTGAGAACATGCGATGTTTCATTTTGATTAAAAAATTTTTACACATAAATTAGTAAAAAGTGTTAGTAAAATGGTACTTACTGTAGAATCAAAATACATGAAATTATTTAAAATTATTATCTCTTAACATTACAATCCTTACCTAAAGAGGTATCTTAATCAAAAACACTTAGAGATTTCCTGTTGAGCTGTAATCATGGAGTATATATTATTGCTGTTTAAATTGTAACGTATTCCATAAAGAATTTGTGTAGGCATCCTCTTGGCACATCTATAGATTCTAATTTTTATTAATTATAGATGCAACTTTTGCCTCATTTTACATGGCCTATTACTTTGGCTGCCAAATTTGGTAAATAAAAATATATCCCGTGTACCTGCATGACATATACTGAATACTTTTACTGAAAAATGCTAAATTACTGAGTAAAAAAGAATCCATTGTTTATCTGAAATTCAGATTTAATTGGGTTGCCTGTATTTATCCAAAGACCTTACCTATTTTCACATGTGCTCTGAATTTCATAATTGAAATTCTTTTCTCTTGTTATACACAGTGCTTATCCTACCATAATAATGGATAAAAGCAAAACACCTCTCTTTGTCTTCTATTTCTTCCTTTGCATTTTCTGAGACACTGACTATGTTTTAACATATCAAAACCTAAAGCAAAAGATTGTGATATGAGCTGAGTCGTGCAGACCAGACTGAAAACATTTCTTCTTGGTTTTTTTTTTTTTTTAAGCTATTTAATTAGTGAATGGATTGAATGAGAAAAATTCCGAATTCCTGGATTTCTTTCATGCATCAACAAAAGAATACTATATGAAATATATAGAATATTTTGTTTTGCTTTGTTTTCAGAATAATGAATTTGAAAATAAGGGCATCTAGATGCAACATGATTCTAAAGCAGGAAATCTCAAGCCTACACAGTAGAATCACCTGTGAAAGTTCTAAAACTCAAGCATACCCAGGTCCCACCTGCAAATCAATTAAATCAGAACCCTTGAGGTTGGGATCCCCAGGAACCTCATGGCTAAAAGCAGCTCTGACAATTTTACTATGCAGCCAGGGTGGCCAACCACTGTCTTGAACCCATCAAGTCCCTTCAGAGAGGGCTTCTTGCTTTTGACTTGCATGTGAATCAATGCAATGCATTTCTAATTAGCTTCCAGTTGATGAAGTTGATGCTGGGCCAAGGACCACACTCTGAGGAGCAAAATTTTAAGAGAGGCCACAGAAGAAAAGGGAATTTGCTTCAATATGGAATGACAAAATGTCTGTGTGCATTGAAAATGCAGATTATTTACAACCACAGCACCATCATGATAACTGCTGTAGAAACAAAAGGAGGGCGGCTCAGAGAAAAGCTTCTCTTAATAGTTCTGCAGTAGGTTATTGTATCATCTTGAGTCATCTTCCTGTTTTCTGTCACAGTCTCCCTCACTGCCCAAAAGGACTTAATATTTGCTCCCTACTTTTGCAGAAACGGTATGAGAATTTGCTATGCAGTAACTGAAAGCACGCAAGTTTAGGTCATATTAGAATGTAGTTCATAGTTGAGTTCCATCAGACCTTTTGTAACCACTTTCGTCTATTGGAGCAATATGCAGACTGTGCAACCAAGTGAAGCTGATCAAACGAACCCTTGAAAGTATAACTGGTAAACCCCCTCATGAGCTTTTGAAAAATTAATCAAGACAGGTTTGGTGAACCTTGATGAGAGAGTCTCTTTAGGACAAATGATTTAGTTCCCAGTGTATTGTCATAAAGGAAAACTCCAGCAGCGAATCCCAAGGTGACCCACTCCTCTTGCTTGGGTAGAGCATAATGACTTCTTGAACACTCCAAAGAATTCTGCCGGTTTAAAAATCAATTTGGTCAATGTAATTAAGTGAAACTGATCCTTCTGGTTCGAAAACCATCAATTTGACTCATGTGTTACCATTTTAATAAGGAAATGGCCACCATCCTCTTCCAATGCCTTATAATAGAGTTCTATCAGGTGTATGGTAAGGCCACTCGAGATGACTGCTCTCTCACTCTCTGTATATCCCCTGCTCAAACTATGTCTGCTTTCCCAACTCACATGACTGACCTTCCTACCCACTTGCCCAAGGCCCCACCTAGGGTCTGTTTTTATCAAAGGGGCATTCCCCTCTGCTGGTTTCCCTGGGAACTAATGAGCCAACCTGACATCAATTCCCCCAAATACTGGCAATTTCCCCTCCCCACCCAGCAGGAGGAAGCCTGCCCGCCATCTGCCTGCCGCACATAGTCAGGTCCAACTCCAGGACCCTGCTTGAGACACGTAGGCTCTCTCATCCATTAAACCACTGATGCTGTTGCTGATTCCAGGCTCTTTCTTAGGCCTTAAAGCTGGGCAGGTGCAGACCTTGTAAGCCTGTGGAGTGCAGCCCAACAAGGTTATGTTGTAGAAAGCAGTGCATACAGTGTTGTCTTTGAAATGTCTCCAAAACTAGTCATGGAAATTAGTATTGAAATATTCCTTCTGCAAGCACTCAAAGCCAATGCCTTCATAAGGTCTTTTGCACATATTCACCAAAGAAGGCAGAGGCATTACAAATGGTGCCTCAAATTCCACTGCACAGCCAATCTCCCCCACCACCACCTGCAAAGTTACAAAACCTACCTCGAGCACACAGATATGGTCCCCGATATTTTCAGTTTTATTGTATTAACTCAATTCATGGTATGTAACCTGGTGACCACTCCCTCTCTTGGAATTGTCTTCTGTTTTTCTTATAGGGTACCTCATCTACTTTTGGTCTTTTTCCCATGTCTCCATGTCTTCTTTCTCTGAAAAAACATGAAATGCTGGTATTCCCTAGTTTCTAATCCTCAGCCCTCTGCTCTTCCAATTTCATTTATCTCCCTTCATTCTTAGAACTTCAACTATCAGCCATAAGGTGACAACTCCATCTGTAACTCCAGGCCTGGCCTCTCCTCTAAGCTCTAGATTCTTGTTGTTCAATAGGGCAGTTCCTAATCACATGTGACTGAAAAGTTTTAGTTAATTAAAATTAAATAAAATGTAAAATGCCATTCCTTTAAAAAAAAAAAAAAAAAAACCCCAATGATTATTTGTTTATTTTGGCTGCATCGCTTAGGATGTGGGATCTTAGTCCCCCTGTTCAGTGATCAAACCCACACCCCTAGTATGAGAAGCATGCAGCCCCAACCACTAGACCGCCAGTCCTCAGTCTCACTAGCCATGGTTCAATACTGAATCACCACCTACATGTCATGCATGCCACATGGGTAGCTCAGGTAAAAACCATTTCATCATCGCAGAAAGTTCTATTGGACAGTAACACCTAGACAACAACAGCTAGTAATACATATGCCAGTCATCCTTCTAAGTCTCTTATATGTAAACAAATTTAATCCTCACAAATTTCTCAGGTACTTAACAGTAGTCAAAATCAGACAAAAAGTAGAACATTGGTTCCTGGGGGGTCAGGGAGTGAAGATTGGGGAATTGTTTAAAGGGCACTGAGTTTCCATTTTGCAAGATGAAATAGTGCTGGAGATGGAGGATGCTACTGTCTGTACAATATGAATGTACTTAATACCACTGAACTGTACACTTAAAAATGGCTACGATGGTACATTTTATGTGTATGGTAGCACAATGAAAGCAAACAAACAAGGTTTGTGCTAAGTACTATTAAGATTATGGTGAAATTAGTATGCACTGTAGCTTTGGAAACGGGAATTTGGGACTCCTCATTAGCAAAGATAACTAATGATAGCAATAAGACTCCTGAAAGAGAATTCAATTAAAATGGGAATTTTATGGTAGACACTTTCAAAAAAAGGTGTGCTTGAGATTATAACTTGAAAAATGAAACTAATATGATAAAAATAAATTTATCATATATTTAACAAGAGGTTAACAATGCAATGATTTGCTCACACTTACAACAAAGTGAAAGTGAAGTCGCTCAGTCGTGTCCGACTCTTTGCAACCCCATGGACTGTAGCCCACCAGGTTCCACTGTCCATGGGATTGTCCAGGCAAAAATACTGGAGTGGGTTGCCATTTCCCTCTCCAGGCCATCTTCCCAACCCAGGGATTGAACCCAGGTCTCCCGCATTGTAGGCATTGTAAGGCAGACGCTTTACGGTCTGAGCCGCATTGGTTATACTGACATAACAGTTTTGAAAAAATTATGAATAAGTAAATGCACATTTAATTTTTTAGTTACTAGATGCACATGTACAAAATTCAAAAGGTTCAAAACTGTACACAGCAAATAGTAACATTTCCTCCCTCTCCAACATCGAGTTCACTTTCCCTGGTGGAGACTTCTATTCATTGCCTGCGTGCTCAGTCGTGTCTGAATCTTTGCAGCCCCACCAGGCTCCACTGTCCATGGGATTCTCCAGGCAAGAACACTGGAGTGGGTTGCCATTTCCTTCTCCAGGGGATCTTCCCAACCCAGGGATCAAACCCAGGTCTTCTGTGTCTCCTGTATTTGCAGGCAGATTCTTTACCACTGAGCCGTCTGAAATAGCTCATTGTATTTACTTATAGGAATATTCTAGACACCTGTATGTATATGTGTTCAGTCACGAGATTGGGAAGATCGGCTGGGGAAGGACATGGCAACCCACTCCAGTATTCTTGCCCGGAGAATTCCACGGACAGAGGATCTTGGTGGGCTACAGTCCAGACACTACCGAGTGACTACCACACTCACAGTTTTCCACAGTGGCTGCACCAATTTACATTTCCACCAGTCGTGCACAAGGGTTTCTTTTTCTCCACATCCTCACCCACACATTATTTCTTGTCTTTTTATAACAGTCATTCTAACAGGTGGGGGGTGATAATTTCATTGTAGTTTTGATTTGCATTTCCATGATAATAAATGATGTGGAGCATCTTTTCAAGTACCTGTTAGCCATCTATATGTCTTATTTGGAAAACTGTCTATTCAGATCCTCTGCCTATTTTTTTAATCAGGTTGTTTGGGGGGAGGTACTATTGAGTTATAGGAGTTCTTGCTATATTTTGGATGTTAACCACTTATCAGATACATGATTTGCAAATATTTTCTACCATTCAGTAAGTTGCCTTTCATTTTGTTAGTGGTTCCCTTTGTTATGAAGAAGTACTTTAGTTTGATGTATATTCTATTTTTGACCCTAGTAAACCTCTTAGGTGAAAACAGTATGTCATAGCTTGTACATCTCTTATTACAAATAAGGTCACATAAATCTTATGCTTAAAGAGGTACCTATTTGTATTCTCTGTTCATATTTGCTCATTTTTCTGTTTTTTATATAGATGTAAACAGTCATCACTTTAACATCTTTCATGCTACTGGGTTGAAAATATTTTTTATCTTTTTTTTAAAGATTAAAAATGCTGTTAAGAGTATCGATAGCACCTTTTATGGTTTTGTAATTTTTGTGTCACTTTAGGCTTTCCCAATCTAAGATTATGTTTAAAATTCTCCTATGTTCTGGTATATTTATGGCTTTCTTTTCTATTAACATCTTTGATATCTCTGGAACTTATTTTGGTATAGAAATAACTTAAGCATTTAACATTTTTCCAGATGTCCAGTTTTCTCCATACCATTTACAGAGTATTTCATTCTTTCCCACTGTTCACCTTTTTTGACACTCAGGTTACAGAGCTTCTCATCTTCCTGGGAACTGGGTACAGTTTCCTTGAGAACCAGATACTTTATTCCACATTATCCCTTTCCACCGCCTTTCTCTCACTGTCCCTGCCCCCTTCTAAGGCCTTCACACAGAGTTCCCTTTTGTTTGGAAGCCTCTTCCACACCCCGTGGGCCTGCTAACTCCTCCTCAAACTCAGGTCTTTTTAAATGTCACTTCCTCTAGGTTGGGTACCAGATTTTGTAGCCCCAAACCACCCCACACTTCTTCCTCTTTGGTGCCGCTATTCCCCATGACAACAAAGATCCCACCCAAGCTGGACATTTCAGTATCCCTAGGGCCTGCATCCGTGTGTAACAGACAGTCGGTACCTAGTAAATAGTTACTGGGCCTTCTCTGGTGGTCCAGTGGCTACGACTCCATGCTGCCAACGCAAGAGGCATGAGTTTGATCTCTGGTCAGGGAACTAAGATCCCACATGTCATGCAGCATGGCCAAAAAGTAAAAATTAAAATGAGAATTTACTGAATTAATGCACTATCTATTTTTTCCCTCAGATTGACTCTCCTCCTCAGGCCGTGATTGGGAAAATGGAGGGGAGGGGCATTGTGCTTCCCTTAGTGAGTCTGGAGTCCAGCCTCTTGACACAAACTCCTCGGGGGCCTCCTACCAATAGCTGGCCCCTCCAGACACAGCTGGCTTTGACCCTGCCGATCCAGATTTGGAAGGGACATACATAAAGCTTTGGCCCTTGCTCTGGAACTCTGGGATTTACTAATTTTCCAGAAAAGGAAGCATTATGTTAGATTTTTCTAGACCCAGTTTGATTTTTTTCCCCATTATTTTACCACCTTCGATGTGAGGCAACACAAATGCAGATAGCACTCAGAAGCTGCCAGTTACCACTCAGGAAGTCACTAAGGATTAATTTTTTCCAGTTAGTTACTTATTTGGCTGCCTGGGGTCTTAGTTGCAGCGTTCAGGATCTCTGTTGTGGCATGCCAGCTTAGTAGTTGTGGTGCACAGGTTTAGTTGCCCCACAACATGTGGAATCTTAATTCTCTGACAAGGGATCAAACCCACGTCCCCTGCACTACAAGGCAGATTCTTACCCACTGGACCACCCAGTTTTTTTTCTCAACTTAGCCTTAACACCTGTTAAAAAAAATATTATCATCCTTATAAAATCCCAGATACTCTACTTGCTAATTTCTTTAGAACCAAATGCATTCTGCTTGGGAACTCTACCACTTGCATTATCAAAGTTAGCAGTAGAAATCAGCAGGGAAAAGAAAAAAGAAAATGTGAGGGGAGAAAATGCAGGTTATTAGCAGAATACTTAGCTCTTGCTTCTCAAATATTCAAAATTCAGGGGGAAAGTTCCAAAATTCAAGTGCAATATTATCAACATAAATTAACATTTAATTAATTATTCACTCAGGGTATTGCTCTGAAGTGAGTTTAATTAACAAGTATCTAGGTTTGGTAGTATCTTGCCTGGATATCTCTGTCCCCTTGAGAAGAGGAAGTTGAATCTCTGATAGTGTGTTCTGATTGCTGCAGACTAAGATTATCCTGTTGCATTCTTCAGTCTGCCCTTCCTTCTCTTTCCCAAGGGTGGGAATGAACAAAACAATGATTTTCTAATTGTTTAGCACTCAGTTTTCTGCCTAGCAAAGACTGTGTAGTCATACCAGTTCTCACTTTCTTTAAAAATATATATATATAATATTTAGAATTCAGTGCATATTAATCTTTATTTCCTCCAGTTTAAAAAAATAGTGGAAAATTTTATGTACAAAGTATATAGAATTGTATAATGAATTCTCCATCTCAATCAGTTTTGACACTTATCAACATTCTGCCACGTTGTTTAATCTATACCTCCACCCACGGTCCATGGGCTTTTTTTTTAAGAATTCATTTTTTACTTATTTTTTATTTTTGGCTGTGCTGGGTCTTTGTTGCTGTGCGGGGACTTTCTCCAGCTGCAATGCTCAGGTTTCTCATTGCAGTGGCTTGTTGCTGAGCACAGGCTCTAGGGCACCCGGGCATCAGTAACTGTGGCATGGGTTTGGTCGTTGAGGCTCGCAGGCCCTAGAGCACAGGCTTGACAGAGTTGTGACATTGGGGTTAGATGCTCCATAGCATGTGGGATCTTTCCAGACTAGGGATCAAACTGGTGTCCCCTGCATTGCAAAGTGGATTCTTAACCACTGGACCATCAGGGAGGCCCTTGATTATTTTTTAACGTAAATGTTACATATGTTGAGATGTCTAAATATTAACCGAACAATTTTGACAGTGGATACATCTGTGTAGCCCATATCACAACGAAGATATAGAACACTTCCATCAGCCCTGAAAGTTCCTTCTCTCTAATCCCAGTCAATTCTTTGTCCTCTCCCTCACTCTAGGCAACCACTGTTCTGATTTTTTTTTCAACAGATTACTTTTACCCATACTATAATTTCATATACATGGAATCATTAAGTATGTACTCTCGTCTCATGCTTTTAATTAGCATAATGTCTGAGCTTCATCTAGCTTATTGTATATATCAGTGATTGATTCCTTTTTATTGCTGAGAAGTATTCCAGGGTAAAAATATGCCATAATTTGTTTACTCATTCTCCTGTTGACAGACATTTCATTGTTTCCAGGTTTAAGGTATTACAAATAAGTTACATTATGTTTTAGACATTCTTATACAAGTCTTTTTGTGGATTTGTTTTCATTTCTCTTAAATAAAATACTGAGTTCAGGACAGCACAGTCAAGGGGTAGGTGAATGTTTAACTTTATATGAAACTGCCAAACCTTTTTTTGAAGTGATATTATTTTACATTCCTACCAGTAATGCATGAGAGTTCTGTTTGCACATCTTAACAAATATTGTCAGCAGTTTGTTTTTGCTTTCCTGCTGGGTGTGTAGTATGTAGTTTCTCCTTGCAGTGTTTATTGGTCAATTATGTAGCTTCCTTTGTAAAGTGTTCATTAAGTGTTTTTGCCAATTTTTAAAATGGGTTGTTTTTTATTCTTAAGTCATGTATGTGTGTGTATATTAGTCACTCAGTCATGTCCAACTCTTCTCAACCCCCAGGGCCTGTAGCTCACCAGACCCTCCTGTCCAAGGAATTCTCCACGCAAGAATACTGAAGTGTTGCCATTCCCTTCTCCAGGGATCTTCCCAACCCAGGGATCAAACCCAGGTTTCCCACATTGCAGGCAGATTCTTTACCATTTGAGCCACCCCTATCTTGAGTCACAGAAACTCTATGACTCATTATTAATATTTTCACATTAGAGTTGTCAGATAAATGAATATTTTCTTCCAATCCATGGTTGGCCTGATTTTCAGAGTTATTCTCTTTAAAATTTTATATTATAGTTGATTTATAATGTTGTATTAGTTTCAGGTATAGCAACATAGCATCACCAACTCAACGGACATGAGCAAACTCCAGAAGACAGTAGAGGACAGGGAAGCCTGGCATGCTGCAGTCCGTGGGGCTGCAAAGAGTCAAACATGACTTAGCAGCTGAACAACACACAACAATGTGATTCAGTTATAAATATACATTTATCCATTCTTTTCCAGATTCTTTTTCTGTATATGTAAGTTATTACAGAATAAAGAGTTCCCTGTGCTATACAGTAAGACCTTGTTTATTATCTATTTTATATATAATAGTGTGTATATGTTAATCCCAAACTCCTAATTTATCCCTCCCCTCTAACTTTCCCCTTTGGTAACCATGTTAGTTTTCAAAGACTAGGAGTCGTTTGTAAATAAGTTCATTTGTATCATTTTTTAGATTCCACATATACGTGATTCTCATATTTGTCTTTCTCTGACTTACTTCACTGAGTATAATTTTTCAGTCCATCCATGTTACTGCAAATGGCATTGTTTCATTACTTTTTATGGCTGAATAGTTTTCCACTGTATATATGTACCACATCTTCTTTATCCATTCCTCTGTCAATGGACGTTTAGGTTGCTTCCATGTGTTGGCTCTTGTGAATAGTGCTGCTATGAACATGGAGTGCGTGTATCTTCTCAAATTATAGCTTTCCCTGGATAGGAATAAGACTGCTGGGTCACGTTGCAACTTTTTTTAAGTTTAAGGAAATTCCACACTGTTTACCATAATGGCTGCACCAATATACATTCCCACCAACAGTATAGGAGGGTTCCCTTTTCTCCACACCCTCTCCTAGCATTTATTGTTTGTATATTTTTTCGATGATGGCCATTGTGACCGTGTGAGGTGATACCTCATGGTAGTTTTTATTTGCATTTCCGTAATAATTAGCGATGTTAAGCATCTTTTCATGTCCTTTTTGGCCATCTCTGTCTTCTGTGAAGAAATGTCTATTTCAATCTTCTGCCCAGGGTTACATGTTTTCTTGATATGGAGCTGCATGAGCTGTTTGTATATTTTAGAGATTAATCCCTTGTCAGTACTTCATTTGCAAATATTTTCACCCATTCTGTGGTTGTCTTTTCGTTTTGTTTATGGTTTCCCTGAATGTGCAAAAGTTTTTAAGTTTAATTAGGCCCCATCTGTTTGCTTATATTTGCCTTACTCTAGGATGTGGCTCCAAAAAGATACTGCTGCAATTTACATCAAAGAGTATTCTTATTTTCCTCTAAGGGTTTTATAGTATCCAGTCTTTTATTTAGGCTGTTAATCTATTTTGAGTTAATTTTTGTGTATAGTGTTAGAGAATGTTCTAATTTCATTCTTTTACATGTGGCTGTCGAGTTTTCCCAGCACTACTTAATTTGAGACTGTCTTTTCTCTATTATATATTCTTGCTTCCTTTGTTGTAAATTAATTCATCATAGGTGCATGGGTTACATCTGGGTTTTCTATCCTGTTCCATTAGCCTATACTTATTTTTGTGCCAGTACTGTTTTGATGACTACAGCTTTGTAGTATAGTCTCCAGTCAGGGAGCCTGATTCTTCCAGCTGTATTTCTTTCTCAGGAATGCCTTGGCTATTTGGGATCTTTTGTATTTCTATACAAATTTTAAATTTTTTTGTTCTGGTTTTGTGAAAAATGCAAATGGTAATTTGATAGGGATTGTACTGAGTCTGTAGGCTGCTTTGGGTAGTATAATCATTTTGACAATATTGAATCTTTCAATCCAAAAACATGATTTACCTTGCATTTATATTATGTTTGATTTCCTTCATCAATGTCATATAGTTTTCAGAGTACAGGTCTTTTGTCTCCTTGGTAAGTTTGTGTGTGTGTGTGTGTGTGTGTGTGTGAGTCGCTCAGTCATGTCCAGCTCTTTGCAACCCTAGGGGTAGTCTGTAGTCCCCCGGGCTCCTCTATCCATGGAATTCTCCAGGCAAGAATACTGGAGTGGGTTGCCATTCCTTTCTCCAGGGGATCTTCCCAACCCGCTGATAGAACCTGGGTCTCCCACATTGCAGGCAGATGCTTTACTGTCTGAGCCCTGGGTAAGTTTATTCCTGGGCATTTTATTCTTTTTGATGTGATGATAAATGGGATTGTGTCCATAATTTCGCTTTCTGACTTTTTATTGTTATTGTATAGAAATAAAAAAATATTTCTATGTATTAATTTTATATCCTGCAACTTCACTTAACTCTTTGATGAGCTCTGGTAGTCTTCTGGTAGCATTTTTAGGATTTTCTATATATAGTTCATGCCTTCTGCAAACAGTGACAGTTTTACTTCTTTTCCAATTTGGATTCCTTTTTATTTATTTTTCATCTGATTGCCATGGCCAGTACTTTTAAACTATGTTGAATAAAAGTAGCAAGAGTGTACACCCTTGTCTTGTTCACTGTTGAATATGATGCTAGCTGTGGGTTTGTCATATATAGCCTTTATTATTTTGAGGTAGGTTCCCTCCATGCTCACTTTCTGGAGAGTTTTTATCATAAATGGGTGGTAAATTTTGTCATATGCTTTTTCTGCATCAATTGAGATAACCATGTGGTTCTTTTCCTTCATTCTGTTAATGTGTTATAATACACTGACCAGTTTTCATATGTTGAACCACCCTTGCACCCCAGCAATAAATCCCACTTGGTTACAGCATGTGATCCTATTAATATGCTGTTGAATCTGTTGTGTTTCTATACACTAAAAACAAACTATCAGAAAGAGAAAATAGGAAAATAATACCATTTATAATTGTATCAAAAGGAACTGAATACCTAGGAATATATCTAAGGAAGTAAAACACTTGTACTTGGAAAACTATAAGATGCCCATTAAAGAAATTGAAGATAACACAGAGGGAAAGATATACCATGCTCATGGATTAGAAGAATCAATATTGTTAAAATAACCACATTACCCAAGGCAATCTACAGATTCAATACAATCCCTATCAAAATACCAATAGTATCTTTCACACAACTAGAAGAGCAAAATTTGTACAGAAACACAAGGAACAATAGCCAAACAATCTTGAGAAAGAAGAACAGAGCTAGAGTTATCATGCTGCCTGATTTCAAACTATACTACAAAAGCTATACTAATCTGAACACTAATGGCATTGGCACAAAAATAGGACACACAGATTAATGGAACAGAAAAGAGCCCAGAAATGAACCCACACTTATATGGGCAACTAACCTATGAAAAAGGAAGCAAGAATATACATTGAGGAAAAGACAGTCTCTGCAATAAATGATGCCAGGAAAACTGAACAACTACATACCAAAAAAAAAAAAATCAACCTGGACTATTTTCTCACACAATGCACAAAAGTAAATTCAAAATGAACTAAAGACTTAAAAGTAAGACCTAAAACTTCTAGAAGAAAACATAGGCAGTAAACTCTTTGTCATCACCCTTAGTAATTTTTGTTTTGATATGTTTCCTCAGGAAAGCAAAAGAACAGCAAAAATAAACAAAAGAGACATCAAATTAAAAAGCTTTTGCATAGCAAAGGAAACCATCAACAACATGAAAAGGTCACCTATTAATAGGAGAAGATATTTGCAAACAATATCTGATAAGCAGTTACTTTAAAAATATACAAAAACTCATACAACTCAACATCAAACAACAAACAACCTGATTTAAAAATGGGCAGAGGATCTGAATAGACATTTTTCCAAAGAAGACATACATATCACACAAGGGCATACATACTTCACAGGTTTCATAATCGAGTATTAAAATAATCACAAATAAAAACAAATCACTATCACAAAAATAAAACATAAGTAATAACAAGTATATTGTAGAAAATTTTAAATGCACAATTTATTTGCTTTATCTACCAACTGGTAAATAAAGATCCAAAGCCACAAAGATACAATGTTTGCCTTTGTGTTTAAGGCAGTTTCATTTCTGACCACAGTTACTTTTTCTGATGTTAGAATTAGCATCTTCTGTGTCTTCCCTGTATTTAATTGATCGTTTATGCTTGTCCACTTAGGAACCATACTTTCTTCATGATCACTGAAGCTCTATAGTATAAAATATCATTGTCTTCATATATTTGAGTAGTATCGATCCCGGTTTTGAAAGTCTCTATGAGCATATCTTGCATAGGTCTTATTGTGAGGGATCCTTCCAAAAGGTTCATGGTCATTGAAACAAGACTCAAAAACTTCATCAACAGCTTTCTGAGCTACTTCTTTGCTAATGTTCCTAACGGCCAGGATAGAACGAATGGCTCTGTCTCGCACACAAGTCTAAGGAGCAAGAAAGTATATAGCGTTAATCTTATGAAAATAGTAACACTTCACATCATGTCTGAACCATGGTCAAAATTAATTTTCTCTCATGTCATTTTATTCATTTCTATCAGTCCAAAAAATAAAGATTCAACTATGGAGCATGTTTAGCTCAATCTAAAATTATTTAGGTATAAGAAAGATCTCTTCCTCTCCTCCCTTCTTCTATCTTTCCCAATGATGGTAAGTTCTAGACAATATCTGCTAAACAGTAACTCCCAATTTGAAAAATCATAAAAAAGTCTATAAATAAGGTTCTGGTTGAATTTTTTTTAACTTGAATAAATCTGAAATATAATGCTCTGTCTCTCTCTCTCTCAATTTTTCATAGCTGACCATTGCTGGATAACTTTTCCTTTGAGGGGGCATCTCCCCTGGAGGCAACAGGAAACCACACACAAAATTTGAAGGTTTTCTAATTTTTCAGAGGGGAAAAAAAAAAATCAAACAACTTTTTTCTTGGGTACGTGCTGTACAAAAGCCAGGACTCTTCCCCCACTGCCTCTACCTACCTTCCATCCTATTGCCAGCTGTATTCATCCACTGCTACTTCCAACCCAAGGTAAAAAGAAGAGAGATTTCTCTTTCAAAGACTCTCGGCCCTGGATCACATCCCTTAAATGCATTAGCCTCTTCTCGGGGATGTGCTGATGTGTACCCTGCTTCCACTCTTTCCACTAAGAGCCAGAACACACTGCCCATTCAAACGCTGCCTGAGCTGACTTCACCAGAAGAGCAGGGATTGGAGGGCACAGAAGACGTGGCTCAGGACGTCAGTGGCACATCACCCAGTGAACCTGGCATAGGCTGAAAGCATAACAGCCTTATCTGAGTGTCACTCTTCCCAAGGTTTGCCTTCTAACTCCCATTCACTGAGTTTACAATTTCTCTTAGTTCACTGTGACATTCCATCTTCCTCCCCAGAGCTGAGTTACTCCACCAAGGACCTTCCTGTTGTTGTCCCAAGCCTGTCCTTTGTACATCTGATTGAAACTGCTATCGTGATGCTCATGTACCTCACAAACTGGCCCAGCAACCTATTCCCAAAGAAAAGCTCTGACCAGCCTTTCTCCTCAGTGTGGACACAGAGCCCCTTGGTTGCTGTGAGAACTGCTCACATCCTTCACCAGTCCTTCAGTTCTAAATTTCCTCTCCCCATGTCCATCTATTGGTGACCTTAAAAGCTTTCCAGCAGGACTGATCTCGCCTATAGTTTTCATTTTGCTTTGTTTACAAAATCTCTCAGCTCAGCTCTTCATAATTAAGTCTGTGCCGATCCAAAGCATTGCTGTCACATCACACAGCCTTTATAAAGGTGCACTAAAACACACTGCGCTGCAATGCAGTCTCTGTTCTGACAGGTATTACTTTTTTGTCTCAAGAACAATGATAGTTTGAAAACCGAAGTCCAAGACAGTTAGAATAGAAATAAGATAGGCTGTGATTTCATTTCCATTCATTATCTACCCATCCAAAACGATCCTATGCAAGAGATCATAGCTCTTTTCACTGTGAAAATTTCTCAGTCACAGAGCTTGCCCATAATTATAAAACATAACTGAATTCCCTCTATTGGCTTAAGTGATATACATGTTATATTCTTTTCAAATAATAGTTCTTTCACATTTCAAATACTAAATGTACTTCTCATTTCTCATTATTTCCACTGATAGCACTCTTGACAGTTAAGTGATTTCATATGTTAGTTTTTACCTGATGGTGTTGTTTTAATCCAAAATGCAACCTGAATATTTCATTTAAAAGTGAGCAGTCTCCACTAAGGTTAGCAGCTCGAACCTATCACAAAGACAGAAGGCAGACAAAAAGAAAGTAAGCACTTGTGCGCTATACCTTTATATCAACTGATTTTTTTGTTATAAAAGAATATAAAATTGGCTTATTTTTCTGAGGACAGAGTATCTGTAAGATTTTTTAAACTCTATTGACTTAAGAAGTTCTTAAGTTAAGAGAAAGAGCAGAGGGCTTCCCTGGTGGCTGAGTGCTAAAGAAGCTGCTGCCAATACAGGAGACATGGGTTCGATCCCTGTCCAAGAAGATCCCACATGCTGCAGAGCAACTAATCCCACGTGCCACAATTACTGAGCCTGTGCTCTAGAGTCCAGGAACCGTAACTACCAAGCCCTTGTGCCATAACTACCAAGGCCCATGCTCTGCAACAAGAGAAGCCACGCAATGAGAAGCTAGTGCACCACAAGTAGAGTTTAGCCCCTGCTGGCTGCAGCTAGAGAAAAGGCGGCATAGCAACAAAGATCCAGCACAACCAATAAATAAGCAAATAAAGAATTACTGAATTCAGAAAAGCATTTTAAAAAAAAAAAAGACCAGACATCTATGAGCTATGCTTCAAAACACCAAATATACTTGGGGGAATCACCTATTCAAAAGGAATTTTCAAAATGTTTCTCTGGAGCCTTAATGACAGAACTAATTTCTTTTGGAACCAAAAGTCAGAGTTGGACTTCTGAGTTAAAGATTATGCTCTCTACAATCTTTACAGATACTCTGTTCTCACTTCTAGAAATGACCAAAAGGACTTCAAGAAAGCATTCTTCCAAAGACCTACAAACTGATTTTCAGTGTGAGCATAAAACAGAACACATCAGTACCTAAGACACTCAGGCACACAAACCTCCCAGTCCTCCTAGCCCAAACCTCTGAAACTCTCTTGGACCTTTCCTTAAAGCCATGTAAGTTCATGACCTTCCTCCAAGGCCTCAATTGGCCTATGAAAAGTTAATGGGTACAAGAATCAACAACATTCCAAACTGGTCATGCTATGAATATGACAGCCTGCAGTTAGTACATATTTTCTAATTTGCTGTATCTTTAAGGTAAGAAGCAACTTTGTGTATGGGCTCAGTCGTGTTTTCCGACTCTTTGCAACCCCATGAACTATAGTCCGCCAGGCTCCTCTGTCCATGGAATTTTCCAGGCAAGAATACTGGAGTGGGTTGCCATTTCCTACTCTGAAAAGCAGCTTTAATATGTGAAATAGTTATGGAACTACCCACATTCTATAGCCAACCTGGCCATAATTTTGCTCATTCACTGCAATCAGATGGCCCACTTCTTGTTACTCCTATAATAACATAGCTTTATTCCTCTGAGGAGCTCAAAGCACTTAACACACTTTAACTAGCTAACAGGCATTAATTCTTGTAACACCCAAGAGAGAGAAATATTCAAAAGCTCGGGTTTCAGTCTTTTTTCCAAATCATATGAGTTATAATCAGATGCAGTGAGGCTGCTTATTAATTTCAAGGGAAAGAGAAAATAATCTAAGCTATGAAATATAAGCTTGAAATTTATATTAGTTTTTTTTTAGCTTCTCAGCACATTGAACTCTTCAATTAATGAAATGCAAGTATGAAATACAAATGTCTTTCTTGGAGCATATATATGTGTATTTCTGAAAGCAATCCTATCAACATAGGAAGATAATAATAAATATCTTCCTATGTTGTATTTTTCATACTGTTCATGGGGTTCTCAAGGCAAGAATATTGAAGTGGTTTGCCATTCCCTTCTCCAGTGACCACATTTTGTCAGAACTTTCCACCATGACCCATCCACCTTGGGTGGCCTAACACAGCATGGCTCGTGGTTTCATTAAATTAGAGAAGGCTGTGGTCCATGTGATCAATTTGATTAGTTTTCTGTCATTGTGGTTTTCATTCTGTCTGCCCCCTGATGGATAAGGATAAGAGGCTTATGGAAGCTTCCTGATTGAAGAGACTGACTGACGGGAAAACTGGGTCTTGTTCTGATGGGTGGGAGTCAGTTCAGTTCAGTTCAGTTGCTCAGTCATGTCCAACTCTTTGCATCCCCATGAATCACAGCACGCCAGGCCTCCCTGTCCATCACCAACTCCCGGAGTCCACCCAAACCCATGTCCATTGAGTCGGTGATGCCATCCAGCCATCTCATCCTCTGTCGTCCCCTTCTCCTCCTGCCCTCAATCTTTCCCAGCATCAGGTCTTTTCCAATGAATCAGCTCTTCACATCAGGTGGCAGTTTCAAAGTAATGAAGTTTCAGCTTCAACATCAGTCCTTCCAATGAACACCCAAGACTGATCTCCTTTAGGATGGACTTGCTGGATCTCCTTGCAGTCCAAGGGACTCTCAAGAGTCTTCTCCAACACCACAGTTCAAAAGCATCAATTCTTTGGCACTCCGCTTTCTTTATAGTCCAAGTCTCACATCCATACATGACTGTTGGAAAAAACACAGCCTTGCCTAGATGGACCTTTGCTGACAAAAAATGTCCCTGCTTTTTAATATGCTGTCTAGGTTGGTCATAACTTTCTTTCCAAGGAGTAAGCATCTTTTAATTTCATGGCTGCAATCACCATCTGCAGTGATTTTGGAGCCCAGAAAAATAAAGTCTGACACTGTTTCCCCACCTATCTGCCATGAAGTAATGGAATCAAATGCCATGATCTTAGTTTTCTGAATGTTGAGCTTTAAACCAACTTTTTCACTCTCCTCTTTCACTTTCATCAAGAGGCTCTTTAGTTCTTCACTTTCTGCCATAAGGGTGGTGTCATCTGCATATCTGAGGTTACTAATATTTCTCTTGGCAATCTTGATTCCAGCTTGTGCTTCATCCAGCCCAGCGTTTCTCATGATGTATTCTGCATATAAGTTAAATAAGCAGGGTGACAATACACAGCCTTGACATACTCCTTTTCCTATTTGGAACCAATCTGTTGTTCCATGTCCAGTTAACTGTTGCTTCCTGACCAACATACAGGTTTAAGAGACAGGTCAGGTGGTCTGGTATTCCCATCTCTTTCAGAATTTTCCACAGTTTATTGTGATCCACACAGTCAAAGGCTTTAGCACAGTCAATAAAGCAGAAATAGATGTTTTTCTGGTACTTTCTTGCTTTTACGATGATCCATCGGATGTCGCAATTTGATCTCTAGTTCCTCTGCCTTTTTTAAAATCAGGTTGAACATCTGAAAGTTCATGGTTCACACATTGCTGAAGCCTGACTCAGAGAATTTTAAGCATTACTTTACTAGTGTGTAAAGTAATAGTAAAGGCTATGGTTTTTCCAACAGTCATGTATGGATGTGAGAGTTGGACAGTGAAAAAGGCTGAGCACCGAAGAACTGATGCTTTTGAACTATGGTGTTGGAGAAGACTCTTGAGAGTCCCTTGGACTGCAAGGAGATCCAACAAGTCCAGCCTAAAGGAGATCAGTCCTGGGTATTCATTGGAAGGTCTGATGTTGAAGCTGAAACTCCAATACTTCGGCCACCTCATACGAAGAGTTGACTCATTGGAAAAGATTCTGATGCTGGGAAGGATTGGGGGCAGGAGGAGAAGGGGCCAACAGAGGATGAGATGGCTGGATGGCATCACCAACTCAACAGACATGGGTTTGGGTGGACTCTGGGAGTTGGTGATGGACAGGGACACCTGGCGTGCTGCAGTTCATGGGGTTGCAAAGTTGGACATGACTGAGAGATTGAACTGATACTGATACTTACCAGCGTGTGAGATGAGTGCAATTGTGCAATAGTTTGAGCATTCTTTGGCATTGCCTTTCTTTGCAACTGAAATGAAATCTGACCATTTCTAGTCCTGTGGCCACTGCGGAGTTTTCCAAATTTGCTGACATACTGAGTGCAGCACTTTCACAGCTATCTTTCAGGATTTGAAATAGCTGAAAGGATGAGTGGGGTCATGCTCAGTAAATCTTTAATCTAATTTTGTTTGATGGGCGGGGCTGTGTTCCCTCCTTGTTGTTTGACCTGAGGCCAAATCTGTGGTAGAGGTAATAAAGATAATGGCGACCTCCTTCAAAAGGTCCTGTGCATGCACTGCCACACTCAATGCCCCCAACCTTGTACCAGGCCACTGCCAACCCACACCTCTGCCAGAGACTCCTGGACACTCATGGACAAGTCTGGGTCAGTCTCTTATGGGGTCACTGCTCCTTTTTCCTGGGTCCTGGTGCATACAAAGCTTTTTTTGTGCCCTCCAAGAGTCTGTTTCCCCAGTCCTGTGTAAGTTCTGGCAGCTCTATGGTGGGATTAATGGCAACCTCCTCCAAGAGGGCGTATGCCATACCCAGGTCTGCTACACCCAGAGCCCCTGCCCCAGCAGCAGGCCACTGCTGACCTGTACCTCCATAGGAGACACTCACAGTTCTGGCTCAGTCTCTGTGGAGTTTCCTGGTGTGCACAAGGTTTTGTTTGAGCCCTCTGAGTATCTCTGGCAGGTATGGGGTTTGATTCTAAATGCAATTTCACCCCTCCTACCGTCTTGCTGGGACTTCTCCTTTGCCCTTGGACATGGGTTATATTTTTTTGGTGGGCATTCTCCTATCAACAGTTGTTCAGCAGTGAGTTGTAATTTTGGGAGTTCTCACAGAAGATGAGTGCACGTCCTTCTACTCCACCATCAAAGATAGGCAAAGATAGGCAAAAAGATAGGACACTGAAAGGTGAATTCCCCAGGTTAGCAGGTGCCCATATGCTACTGGAGAACAATGGAGAAATAACTCCAGAAAGAATGAAGAGACGGAGCCAAAGAAAAACAACACCCAGTTGTGAATGTGACTGGTGATGGAAGTAAAGTCTAATGCTATAAAGAAAAATACAGCATAGGAACCTGGAAGGTTAGGTCCATAAATCAAGGTAAATTGAAAGTGGTCAAACAGGAGCTGGCAAGAGTGAACAGTGACATTTTAGGAATCAGTGAACTAAGATGGATTCGAATGGGTGAATTTAACTCAAATAACCATTATATATACTACTGTGGGCAAGAATCCCTTAGAAGAAATGCAGTAGCCTTTATAGTCAACAAAAGAGTCCAAACTGCAGTACTTCGGTGCAATTTCAAAAACGACAGAATGATCTCTGTTCGTTTCCAAGGCAAACCGTTCAATATCACAGTAATCCAAGTATATGCCCCAACCAGTAATGCCAAAGAAGCTGAAGTTGAATGGTTCAATGAAGACCTACAATACCTTCTAGAACTAACACCCCCAAAAAATGTCCTTTTCATTATAGAGGACTAGAATGCAAAAGCAGGAAGTCAAGAGATACCTGGAGTAACAGGCAAATATGGCCTTGGAAAACAGAATGAAGCAGGGCAAAGGCTAACAGAGTTTCGGCAAGAGAACGCACCCTCTTCCAACAACCAAGAGAAGACTCTACACATGGACATCACCAGATGGTCACCACCAAAATCAGATTGATAATATTCTTTGCAGCCAAAGATGGAGAAGCTCAATAGAGTCAGCTAAAACAAGACCGGGAGCTGACTGTGGCTCAGATCATGAATTCCTTATTGCCAAATTCAGACTTAAATTGAAGAAAGTAGGAAAAACCACTAGACCATTCACATATGACCTAAATCAAATCCCTATACAGTGGAAGTAACAAACAGATTCAAGGGGTTAGATCTGATAGACAGAGTATCTGAAGAACTGTGGACAGAGGTTTGTGACACTGTGCACGAGGCAGTAATCAAGACCATCCCCAAGAAAAAGAAATGCAAAAAGGCAAAATGGTTGTCTGAGGAGGCCTTATAAATAGCTGTAAAAAGAAGAGAAGCTAAAGGCAAAGGAGAAAAGAAAGATATGCCCATTTGAATGCAGAGTTCCAAAGAATGGCAAGGAGAGATAAGAAAGCCTTCCTCGGTGATCAATGCAAAGAAACAGGAAAACAATAGAATGGGAAAGACTAGAGATCTCTTCAAGAAAATTAGAGATACCAAGGGAACATTTCATGCAAAGATGGGCACAATAAAGGACAGAAATGGTATGGACCTAACAGAAGCAGAAGATTTAAGAAGAAGTGGCAAGAATACACAGAAGAACTATATAAAAAAGATCTTCATGACCCAGATAACCATGATGGTGTGATCACTCACCTAGAGCCAGATATCCTGGAATGCGAAGTCAAGTGGGCCTAAGAAAGCATCACTACAAACAAAGGTAGTGGAGGTGATGGAATTCCAGTTGAGCTATTTCAAATCATAAAAGATGATGCTGTGAAAGTGCTGCACTCAATATGCCAGCAAATTTGGAAAACTCAGCAGTGGCCGCAGGACTGGAAAAGGTCAGTTTTCATTCCATTTGCAAAGAAAGGCAATGCCAAAGAATGCTCAAACTACTGCACAATTGCACTCATCTCACATGCTAGCAAAGTAATGCTCAAAATCCTCCAAGCCAGGCTTCAGAAGTACATGAACCCTGAACTTCCAGATGTTCAAGCTGGATTTAGAAAAGGCAGAGGAACCAGAGATCAAATTGCCAACATCCACTGGATCATCAAAAAAGCAAGAGAGTTCCAGAAAAACATCTTCTTTTCCTTTACTGACTACGCCAAAACCTTTGACTGTGTAGATCACAACAAACTGTGGAAAATTTTTAAGAGATTGGAACACCAGATTGGAATACCACTATCTGACCTGCCTCCTGAAAAATCTGTATGCAGGTCAGGAAGCAACAGTTAGAACTGGACGTGGAACAACAGACTGATTCCAAATCAGGAAAGGAGTATGTCAAGGCGGTAAACTGTCACCCTGCTTATTTAACTTATATGCAGAGTACATCATGCTAAATGCCGGGCTGGAGGAAGCACAAGCTGGAATCAAGATTGCTGGGAGAAACATTAGTAACCTCAGATATGCAGATGACACCACCCTAATGGCAGAAAGTGAAGAAGAATTAAAGAGCCTCTTGATGAAAGTGAAGGAACAGAGTGAAAAAGTTGGCTTAGACCTCAACATTCAGAAAACTAAGATCATGGCATCCGGTCCCATCACTTCATGGCAAATAGATGGGGAAACAATGGAAACAGTGACAGACTTTATTTTTATGGGCTCCAAAATCACTGCAGATGGTGACTGCAGCCATAAAATTAAAAGACACTTACTCCTTGGAAGAAAAGCTATGACTAACCTAGACAGCATATTAAAAAGCAGAGACATTACTTTGCCAACAAAGGTCCATCTAGTCAAAGCCATGGTTTTTCCAACAGTTATGTATGGATGTGAGAGTTGGACTATAAAGAAAGCAGAGTGCCAAAGGATTGATGCTTTTTAACTGTGATATTGGAGAAGACTCTTGAGAGTCCCTTTGGACTGCAAGGAGATCCAACCAGTCAATCATAAAGGAAATCAGTCCTGAATATTCATTCGAAGGACTGATGGGAAGAACTGACTCATTGGGAGAGACCCTGATACTGGGAAAGATTGAAGGCGGGAGGAGAAGGGGACAACAGAGGATGAAATGGTTGGATGGCATCACCAACTTGATCGACATGAGTTTGAGTAAGGTCCTGGAGTTGGTAATGGACAGGGAAGCCTGGCATGCTGCAGTCCATGGGGTCACAAAGAGTCAGACACAACTGAGTGGCTGAACTGAACTGATGTTGTATTTTTGAAATGAACTGTTTTATTCTAGGGAAAGCTAACAACTTTACCTGTGGAAGGGAGCACAGCAAACCCATCAAGAACTTTGACTGGAATATTGCCTCTGCCACTTACTAACTGGTATCTAAACAACGGCCTCACTTTTCACATAAATAAAATGGAAGTAACAGTATCTACCTCAAGAGATTGTTGTGAAGATTAAGTAAGAATCCACAAACAGAACAGTGTTAGGCACACAGCCCTCAGTAAATGTTAACTATAAATTTTATGATATAGGAAATGTTTATTCCATAGGAAAAATAGTTTTTTAATATAATAATTAGTCATAGTCATTAATAGTCACATCACTATTATTAGGATTTAAAGGTTATATTTAAGACAAAAATTGTATCCAATAGTCAAAAATGGAAATTGAAGACTGACATGGAATTATGATAAGAAAACGAATATGTTTAAATAATTCATACTTGAATAAAATGCTCAAACACACAATGTTCAGGGTGGTGGGCAAGTATCTTCTACAATAAAACTTACCTCAGAGCAGGCCAAGTGTCTGACATTGGTGAACCAGTTGACATGAGCACGACAATGATCGAACGCGTGAATGAGCTCATGGGTGACCACTCTGTTCATATGGGCCTGATTATGGATATTATTCTGGCATAGAACAATCTAAACCAAAACGAGAGAAGTTCAGTTATTTCTAAGAGCTACTCTCATTTTATAAGATTCCGCCTTCACTCTCACCTGAGGGGGCTCACTGCATAGAAAGCCTCACCTACTCTTCTCTATTGAGCCCACACCCACCCCACCATCAAGGCCCAGTCTTCTCCATACATGCCAGGAAGTCTTCCCTAAGGGCTCTCCTCTCCTTGGACTGCACAGCATTTAGTTTAAGGACATGTATTCACATACCATCCTCGCTGGGTGGACTGTACCAGGCTGTCTTGGACTCTACAGTCTTAATAATATTTAAGCGTAGACCTTGGAATGAAGCAGAGATTCAAATTCCAACCCCCCTCCTTACTAAGTCAGCGACCTTGGGCAAGTTTCTTAAGCTTTCCGTGCCTCAGTTTCCTCAACTATTAAAAGGAGAAGACTTACATTACCTACCTCAAAGAACTGTGAGCATTAAATGAGAATATATGTAAAATGCTTCTTATCAAGTTTCTGAATGAGCAATGAATCAACAATGAATGACCACACTGTCCCATTCTACTAGAACTGCCAGGTAAAGTCCTCAGAAAGACCTTCAGAAAGAAGTGCAAAAAGCCAACAGCACACTGAGCAGGAGGACCCTATAAGAATAACAAAGACATGAGGGGCCCTAATAAAAACAGTTTCTACTTACTCTGTACTTACTATGTGCCAGACACTGGGACATGTCCCAGGTATTTTATATACATTCATTCAACATTCATTTATTAAACTAATATTTATCAAGACCTACTAGATTTACAGTCTACAAGTGGAGATAGAAATCAATCAAATATTTACCAAAATGTTTGAGCACATGCAATAACAGTTGTTATGAGTACATACAACGGAGTACCTGACCTGATCTGCAGGGTTGGGAAACGGTTCTCTGCAGAAGGAATGTTAAAACTGGCACCTAATGGATGGATGAACAGGAGTTAAATTTGAGGAGAGGGGAAGGGAGCATTCCAGAGAGAGAATAATACACACAAAGGGGAGGGGGAGGGTTGAAGGACAAGAATGTTTGAGGTGAAGGTAGGCCTATAGGACCGAAGCATAAAGTTGGAGGCGGTAGGCATGAGGTAGGGCTGGTGAGGTCATCAGGGCCAAGTCACTCTTTATCCTGACAGCAATGGGAAGTCACTGAAAGGGAACAGTGAAACAGGCGGTGTTTTATTTTGCTTTCATCCTTTTGAAAGAAAATGAGAAGGGAATCAGAGGTATCAAGGATGATCCCTCAAGTTCTAGCTTGGGTAATAGGATGGATGGTGGTACCATTCATTGAGATATACAAAACTAAAAGACTAGGTTGGGTAGATAAGAGATGAGAGGATGGTAAAAATCACCAATATGGATTTGGACATGTCAGGTCTGAGATGCCTTTAACACTTCCAAGTGTAGATATGCAGTGAACACTTGGCTCTATGGATGTGGAGTTCAGGACAGAGTTCTGACCTAGCAAAACAAATTAGATCGCCTTGGCAGAGTGGTGGAAAGAAAAGAAGAGGCTGTAACACTCTGGATTAAGGGACTTCAACATTTAAGGGCTGGTACAGGAAGCTGAGCTACCAAAGGAGCAACTGCAGGAGGGCTGCATATCGGAAACCACAGCAAGAAAGTGGCATTAGCTGTTCAAGTTAAGGGAATGCATGAGATATGAGCCAGCAATCCACTCTAAGCAGAGACCCTGTAGTAATTCCTGCCTGTGTGCTTCAGGAGAGAAGGTGAAGAAGTCACAGCAGCATTGCTTACAATAATAAAGTTGGAAATGACATTGGAGAGAGTAAACTCTACTACAGACATACAATGGAATAATATAGACAACAGTGACACTAAATAAACCAGGGATGCACACAAGACAGAAGAATCTCATAATGTTGTACAAAAGAATTAAATTACAGAGGACTATATCCTGTATAATTTCATAAAATGACAGAGTATTACATGTGACCCCAAGTATATAAAAAGCTTAAAAGCAGACAACAAAGGACTTTCCTGGTGGTCCAATGGCTAAGACTCCATGCTCTCAGGGCAGGGGTCTGGGGTTCGATCCTGGTCGGGGAACTAGATCCCACATCCCACAACCAAAGGTTTTACATGCCGTAACTAAAGATCCCACATCTTGCAGTGAAGATGAAAGATCTCGCTTACAACAACTAAGACCTGGTGCAGCCAAATAAATAATTTTTTTTAACTTTTTTAAAAGCAGACAACTACATAACACATTGTTAGACTGTATATACAGATGTTAAAACCATTCAGACAAGCAAGGAATGATTATTACGAAAGTCAAAAATAAGGAAGAGGGGCTATGATCCAAGAAGGGGCACACAGGCTTCTAAAGTCCCAGCAGGGTTTTATTTCTCAAATCTGTGTGGGAGTCATACAGATGTTCCTTTTATTATTATGACTGAAAGCATACATATAGGTTTGTTATTCTTCTGTATGAATGAGATACTTCACAACAAACATTTTAATTAAAAAGAAAAGAGTTCCCAACTGTGTACAACACTGCTGAGAAATAAGATGAAGATTCAAAATGTGCATTCTATTTAACCCCAGAGGGAATGAACTCACCAGGACCCACCTGAAGAGCTATAGGTGTTGCAGTTGTCAATTTACAAATGAGGAATAGATAAGAAAACGGTGGTACGTATACACAATGGAATATTACTCAGCCATTAAAAAGAATGCATTTGAATCAGTTCTAAAGAGGTGGATGAAACTGGAGTCAATTATACAGAGTGAAGAAGTCAGAAAGAAAAACACCAATATAGTACACTGATGCAATTTAGAAAGACAGTAACAATGACCCTATATGTGAGACAGCAAAAGAGACACAGATGTAAAGAACAGTCTTTTGGACTCTGTGGGAGAAGGCGAGGGTGGGATGATTTGAGAGAATAGCATTGAAACATGTATATTATCATATGTGAAACAGATCGCCAGCCCAGGTTCGATGCGTGAGACAGGGTGCTCAGGGCTGGTGCACTGGGATGACCCTGAGGGATGGGATGGGGAGGGAGGTGGGAGGGGGGTTCAGGATGGGGAACACATGTACACCCATGGCTGATTCATGTCAGTGTATGGCAAAAAACACTACAATATTGTGAAGTAATTAGCCTCCAATTAAAATAAATAATTTTTTTTTTAATTTACAAATGAGGAAACTGAGAATAAAATGAATAACTTGCCCAAGTCCCACAGCTAATAAGCAGGGGAATAAGGATTTGAACTCAAAGTCTATCTGACTCCAAAACTCAGACACTTCATCCCTCTGCTATGTTGCTCTTTCCCATGATTTCCCTGAAACAGCTATAAATAACCAAAATACACATAACCCTAGCAGGAAACAATTAAATGTAGTTAAATGTGTGTTATATACTCATGATGGAATCAGTGACGTACAACACTTATATCTACCCTCATCACATGACATATGCATCTACGAGACTCTGTCAGAACCCCCCACTGACTTAAAACTAACATTTGTTGACTCGAGTGTACTTTACAAGAGAAATCTCATTTAATTCTCATAACCGTTCTGTGAGATAAATACAATCATTACCGATATTTTACAGATGAGAAAACTCACTCTCCTCACCAAAAATTCTCAAAGATGCATCACTTCCCACTGTGTAAAGATGAAACTCTTTATCCTGACATCCAAAGCTTCCCACCATATAGCAGCTGAACTACACAACATCCCCTATGGCAACCACACCCACCTCCAAGAGTTTAACCTGCCTCAAATCCTACCATTGTCTGCATTCACATCTTGTCTCCCCTGTGAGATGTAAGCACCTTAAGGGTCCGAATCTCAACTAACTCGTTGTTTTTTTTTAATCCAGCACAAAGTCTACCAAGTAGAATGCCCGGCATGTGGAAGGCACTCAGCAAACATGAGGAGAACTGGAGGAAAGAAAACAACTTGGTAAAATGCCTACCTGAGACACTGAAGAGTCAAAACCTCCACTGACATTTCCATTACAATCTTCACAAGAAAAGTGTCTGTCTTTGTTAACAGCACTAGAAGGCAAGAATGGATTAGAGACAACGTCCAGAAGCAGTGTCCATGGGGCACAGCCAGGAGACCCGGGTCCCCCGTGTCTCCACCACTGCCACACAGGACACCTTGGGAAAGCAACTGAACGCCTTCAGCACTTAGTTCTCTGGTCTGTAAAATAAGGAAACCGTCTTTGCAAAATAGATCCCAGTTCAAGTGCTATGCCGTGCGTCCATAAAGCATTGGCTCGACTAATGAAGACCACATTGGAAATATGCTGGAGTTTCTGCCCTCGGGCCAGAATGTTAAGAAGGGGAGCTCTGGAGTCACTTTCTCTGATCCCCTCAAAGTTGAAGGACACCTGGACGGCTACTGCCTGCATAACAAACTGAGATCTCTTCTCCATTAGGGATGATGCTGAGACTGGCGCAGTGGAAAAGCCAGGTTTGGAAGTTAGTTACATGGAAGATTTTAAGTATTGTCTTTACTAAACACCAGAGGTGAAGGGTGGAGCCAGAGATGCGGAGTTAGGGCAGAAGAGGTCTGGAGAGAACAAGGCCTGCCTGGAGAGAAGCGGCCACCAACCACCATCACCACCACCACCACATGGAAAGGGCTCTGTGGCCTGAAGTAAAAAATCTGAAGTAGTTCCAGTTTGTGGGGGGTGGGGGAGAAAGGGGTGGTTTGTTTTCAGCAGTCAGAATACAGAGTAGCACTTTAAAAAGATTTACTTACCAACCTGAATGCTTCATGGCATCAAGTAGAAGTTTGACATAGGGATCTAGAAAGATATTGATTCAATTAAATATGGTAATTGGAAAAAAACAGCAGCAATTAAATTATCCAAATATTATAAAAGAAGCTATTATAAAAGTAAAAAAATACCCCTCAAATCTTAGTAAAGTAATACTAACATCTAATTTTAAGTAATACTAATTAGCAGTTAGTAATAATTTTAAGTAATATAACATCTTAAAATTGATTAAGAAATGAATACAAAAAGATAAGCTTAAATTAACATAAAAGCAAGTCTTTAATGGAATGAAACACTGACAGAAATACCAAAATGTGTACCACCAAACATCTTAGATAATATCAAATACGCTTCTCAGTTAAAGGATCAAACACAATGTGTTAAAATACATACCAAAAGACTGAGGGAATGTATATGTGCAAAATATACCAACATGACTGTGGTCACAGCCACAGAGACCAAGGCAGCATAGTATCCAGATTAGAGGAAGGCAGTAAGTGGCCCCACTGCGGTCTGCCCTCATCGTACACAGCATCCCATCCTGAGTACCACACTCTAAACAGGACCTGCCAACCAAGCTGTTCCACAGGGGAAGGTGACTGGAATAGCTCAGGGCTATGTTCCACAGGAAGCAAGAAAGGGATTTGTAGATTTGGAAAGGAGAAAGAAGATATACAGATGGCCGACAGGCACATGCAAAGATGTTCAGCATCTCTAGTTATTGAATAAATGCAAATCAAAACTACGATGAGATATCACCTCACACCAGTCAGAATGGCTATCATCAAAAAATCCACAAGCAACAAATGGTGGAGAGGGTATGGAGAAAAGGGAACCCTCCTGCACTGTTGATCGGAATGCTATAGCACTGTTGCTGCAGCCGCTATGGAGAAGAGTGCAGACATTCCTTAAAAAACTAAAAATAGAGCTAACCACGTGACCCTGCAATCCCACTCCAGGGCATACAACTGGAGAAAACCATGTTCCAAAAGGATACATGCATCCCAATGTTCACTGTAGCACTGTTTACAAGAGCCAAGACATGGAAGCAACCTAAATGTCCACTGACAGAGGAATGGATAAAGAAGATGTGGTACATATACACAGTGGAGTATTACTCGGCCACTAAAAGAATGAAATAATGCCATTTGCAGCAATATGGATGGACCTAGAGAGTATCATACTGAGTAAAGTAAGTCAGAGAAGGAGAAATATCATATGACACCCCTTATATATGGAATCTAAAAAGAAACGATACAAATGAACTTAAAAACAGAAAGTGACTCACAGACAGAAAACAAACTTACGGTTGTGGGGCAGAGTGGGGTGTGGGAAGAGATAGTTAGGGACTTTTGGAAGGTCATGTACACACTGCTATATTTAAAATGGATAACCAACAAAATCTATTGTATAGTACATGGAACTCTGCTCACTGTTACTTGCCAGCTTAGATGGGAGGGGAGTTTGGAGGAGAATGGATACATGTATATGTATGGCTGAGTCCCTATGATGTCCACCTGAAATTATCACATTGTTAATCAGCTATACCTCAATACAAAATAAAAAGTTTAAAAAAAAAAAAGATTTAACTAAGGCCACAATAATTTCAAGTATCTGAAGGGGTGTCATGTGGGAATAGAGTCTGCCAACATTTCTTCAGAGAGCAGAACAAGGACCAAAGGGCAGCAGTTACATGGGGCACATTTCAACTGGGCATGAGAAAGGGCTTTTCCAACGATTACAGCAATCGATACAAGAGCCTTCAAAGGGCTTCAAAGATAACCTATTCCAACAGAGGTCTAAAACACTCTGGTCAATTGATGGCACAGAGGTTTCTGGTCAGTGATGGGGGTGAAAAGGCCTAGACAACTCCAGAGCCCCCCACCACCACTTCTAAGAACCTATGAGCCTGTTAAAATTACAGGAAAATATAAGAAACCCAAGTGCCTCTAACATCAACTTATCACATAAATGTCCTGTCTGAGAATATAAATGCACAGCAAATTACTTGACATAAGCAAAAAAAAAAAAAAAAAACAGAAGAAGATATTAAGGTTTTCAAATACTGAAAGCAAAAACTGGTGAGTAAAAATATTGTTGGATGAGAAAGTTAGGTACTGGTTACTGCTTTCTAACCTAACCCCTCTTAAAGAGTGTTAACAGTAAAACAATTATTATTAATAAATACCACTTAGTGTATATCAAGTATCAGGCACCATACTAAGTGCATTATTACTGAAGCAACTGAGAGTTTTACAGAGCTGAAATGGGTTCAAAAGTCTAGTCCTCTTTAAAAAAAAAAAAATGCTGGGAGCACATTGGTTTGGTTCTTCAAAAAAGGATCTGCAGTATTTAGAATGGATGTGCTTTGGAGAAAAATAAAACAAATGTCTCCGTTGAGGCCTGATCTCTTCCATCACACCCATCCCAGGGATAGCTTTTGATGCTTTAATGCACTCCAGCAGCTTTCCCCTTGGAAGGCTGAAGCGGGTTAATTCCTACTGGGACTCAAGTTCAGCACCTGGCCCTTCTCACTTCCCATCTCAACTCTTTCTCCACTTTTTGGCTGTTCCACTGTAAGAACAGCTACAGTTTCTTTATTCAGCTCCTGATACACTGGCACTTTACACTTATAAAACCTATTCCTCACAACAACACTAAAAGAGGTACTTTCACCCCTTCCCAACTCCCTTTTCCTTTCCCTGATAAAGACAGACAGGATCAGAGAGTTAAATCACCCTTCCATATGTAACAAGGAAAGGGATTAAAATTTAAACCCACATCTAAATCAGCAGCCCATGTCCTTTCCACTGCATTCCACTTTGGAACATTTTAAAGGCAGGGTCCCAACTACTCTCTGTATTTGCCCAAAGCAGAATCTAGGAGGCATTAGATACATACTTGCAAAGTAAATACAATGTCATCATTCCCCTCTACTCCCCTTTCTCCTCCCCTGATTCCTGGAGATGCAGGTAATCTCAAGAAGGATGGAAAACTCACTGAGTGGTTGACTTTTGAACTGTCACTGGCCAGCTATGAAGCAGTCATCTTATCTTGGGACAAACAAGTTTGTCTTTGATTCTCTTAATGTATCTAAAGTAAACTTCCGAAGTCTAGGGCCTTGTAAAAAAGTTAAATCTCTAGTGCAATGTCCCTGGATTTAGAAACTGGTCAGCAGACGGTGTCCCTATGTAACCCACAGCAACGGTTCTTAACCTTTTCAGGGTAATGGGCATCTCAGAACATCATGGGGCTATGAACTCTCTCCCCAGAAAAATGCCCTCAGGAGCATACAAACAGGAGTTTTGCAGTCCATGTCAGAGGTTTCCACACTCTGAAGTCCATCCATGTATGAAGGTTAAGAATCCTTTTCAACCAAGAGTAGGACTGCAAAACTGTCTTTGTACTACCAGCAGCAGTAAACTAGGACAAAACAGGGCAGGGCACAACCCTTAAAGAATGACAGAGCTGTTGTGGACATGACATAAAATGGTTAGAACCAATTAGGCCCAAGACGGCAGAAGATGCAACTTTCAGTAGATCTTGAGCCTTATTATATGCTCATTTTAATCTGAAGTGAAGTGAAGTCGCTCAGTTGTGTCCAACTCTTTGTGACCCCATGGACTGTAGCCTACTGGGCTCTTCCATCCATGGGATTTTCCAGGCAAGATATCAGCATGCTAAATGACACATCGCACAGCAGTTCCGAGGCTAACCATAAAAGGCCAAACAGTGGGCTCTGGCCCAAATCCTGGAAATCCCCACCCCAACTCCAAAAGAGTTGGAATAATCCTCCCACTCATTAGCTTATGAAATTACCCAGCCCATAAAAACTAACCAGCCCATATATCCAGGCCACCCTCACCACCTGAGACAAACGGCCTTCTGTCTATGGTATGTGGATCTCCCAGGGCCTCCCACCTTCTGAGGCAGCCCACACTGTCTATGCAGTTTGCATCTCTCTCAATAAATCTACTTCTTACCTATCATTTTGCCTCCTGCTCAATTCCTACTGCAGTGAGACATCAAGAACCTGAACTTCCTGAGACCAGGTGTGCGATTTCAATTAAAAGACAGCAGGTTCCGGTCCCAGCCTGCAGGGCTCGAGTCCCAATCTGAGTTTTAGCTGGGTTCAAATCCCATCTGAGTTGCGCAGTTTCAGCAGGTATGCTTTAATTAACGTAGCTCTTTAAAACTGTGCTTCACCTGGACTCTCCAGTCCCCGTATTACTGCACAATTTACCTATGAAATGAGAGGATCTGTCAAGAGTGTGACGGAAAGGGCCAACTCCTAACCCGACTCCTCATTCACGCCAAAGGCAAAACTAGTCCTGAAGGGGGCCTCAGCGCCTTCTCCGATCGAAACTGAGGCTCAGCCCCCCACACTCACCCCGCGATGCCGAATCTGCCTTAACTCTGCCCTTGGGGCCAGAACCCGGCCCCCGCCACAGCTGAGCCGAGCCCGGAGCCCCCCGAGCGGAGGCACCCCCTAGCCCGCCCGGTCTCAGACCCCACCTCGCAGACGCCCAGCCCCCGGGTCCCGGCTCCTACTTGTCGCCAACGTCTTCAAGAGCATAAGCTGGCACTTCTGGTTGTTGGTGAAGAAACTGGAGAGGAACCCTTGCTGTGGCTTCCCCTGAGCCAGCCGCTCGGAGAAGACTCGGCACCCGACGCGTTGCTGCTGCAGCTGCTCCCCTGCCGTGGGGCCCGGCTCGCGCTCATCCGGAGCTTCTGCCATGCCGCCCACGGACTCTGCCGCGGCTTCTTCCTCCCGCTTGAGGCAGCGGAGGGTGAGAGAGGGAAAGGTAGCCTCCCTACCACCGCCCAGGCCCTCCCTCTGCCAGGCCGAACCGGCGCCAGCCCGGCCGCCGTCGCTGGGCGGGGCCAAGGACGGTCAGTCTCGGGTCTGCAACCCGGGACTCGGTCTGAGCGCCGGGCGAGAAGCGCGGGGCGGCGCGACGGCAATGGGGCGGGGCGGCGAGTGCTGGGCGGGGCGGCGGGTGCTGGGCGGGGCTAGAGGGGCGGGGCCAGGCGCCAGCTGGCTGAGCAGGCCTGTACCCTCTCAGAATGCAGGCCGCCTGCGGTGCGCTCTGCTGCTGCGCCTCGGCGTGCTTGTGCGCGCCCCACAAGCCTTGTTCCGCAGCCCCGCTTCCTCGTGCACACTCCTTCCTTACCTCCTGACCACTGCTGGCCATTAAATACCCTTCTCCCAAAAAAAAAAAAAAATACCCTTCTCCCTCTGAAGGTTTTTGCCATCTTCCCACTTCCTGCTTTGTCCACCAGCAGGCTAACTGCAGTCTCTGGTCCACCTCTCTCTTGACGCCCCAAGTCATACTGAAAGCACTGTTACCCGGAATCGTTTGAAAACTGCAATTATAACGATTGGTCGCTCTAAAATCCTAAAAATATAAGACAAAACTCCTTTTTTATTTTGCCTCATCTAGGCCCATTCGCCCACCCTATTTTTTTGCCACCAAAAATAACTCTTAATTGATGAAATAGATTCATATTTTATAGCAAGACAAGAATAATTTAAACATAAATTTTTTCTCTGCCAGATCGGGCCTCTTCCCTCCCCCTTAGAGTGTATTGTGCATCTGCATTAACCAGGGCTTATAGTCCTTTCAATTTTGTATAGTGTCAAGATGACCCACTGCTTCATAACTCTTGAGAGATAACCTTCCTTCTGTCAATAACCCATTTGATGTATAACCCTTTATCTCAGAAACTCTGTAACTGTGCTGTGACCTCTAAAGGGTGGGGCAGTCCTCAGAGAGCTTTCTGAAAGACTGTCTCTCAGGTTATAATCCTCAGGTTGTCTCAAATAAAATTTTCCATTTCTTTCTTAGATCAACTATTAATTTTTTCATCAACGTAACAAAACACAACATTTTAATTTATACCTCCAAGCCTTAACTCATACTTCCATCCTTAAGTCCTCATCCTTGGTCCTTATGGAGAAGGAAATGGCAATCTACTCCAGGATTCTTGCCTGGGAAATCCTGTGGACACTGTCTGGTGGGCTACAGTCCATGGAACGCAAAGAGTTGGACACAACTGAGCATTTGTGCGCACACACACACACACACACACACACACACACACACATCCTCAGTCCTTAAATTCCAGGTCCTGATCAAATCTACCTAATCCACGGGGCATTCCCAGATACCTTAATCAAAATTAATCTCTCCTGATCTCCCAGTGTACAAAGTACTTTGTACCTATTATGGATTCATCAATACCTGACAGGTTTTAACTAACTTGTGTTTCTCTTTTTCCACTAAATTTACTCAGTTCAGCTCAACATTTATTCAGCACCTTTTATGATGTGCCAGGCATGGCAGCAGAAACATAAGAGAACTTTTGAGGTTGAGAGGGGCATATGATTTATGTAAGAAAGATATCTAAATCATTAAGATTCAAGAGATATTGAGGAATATGAACAGTATCTATGTGTCAAAGGTGCTCAATAAATAACTAAATTGACTGAGATGCTCAGATTACTCATTCATTTGAAATATAAAATTATGAACACCCCCTATGTATATAGACTGCTAAAGCTATAAGAAAAAAGCTACTTTTTATTAAGGTGAGATACGTTATTTCTAATCCCTACCACAACCCTGCAAAATAAATATTATTATCAGTATATTTTGCAGATAAAGAAAATGGGCTCAACAAACCTGAATAATTTATCCAGGACCACACAACTAGCTCTAATGTAGTTAGGGAACTAAAATATACAAATATGGAAAACTAGACCATTATGTTGTTTTTGTTGTTCAGTTGCTCAGTTGTGTCAGACTCTTTTCGAACCCAGGAATTGCAACAGGCCAGGCCTCCCAGTCCCTCACCATCTGCTGGGATTTGCCCACGTTCATGGACCTTGTATCAGTGATGCTATTGTTGTAGCCACACGCACCGGGAAGCAAACTCACTCAGAAGGACATTGCAGATAGTGAAGTGCGGTTTATTACACCGGCGGGCCCAAGGCAGTCTCCTCTTAGCCAAGGACCCTCTCCAGCATTTGTGAGGATCGTTTATACCCATGTGTACGTGTCCAAACCCACCACCCCAAATCACCCGAAACTTGCATAAACAAGGGAAAGGTAAATACAATCACAATAATGCCATCATTCAAGTATCATGTGTTCGAACAGTCAATAATCAATAAGCCCGAGGTTACATTCCAAATAGTTAATAGTCGATAAGCCCAAGGTTACTATCAGAAAGTTTATGACCTGTCCAGAGCCAGGGTTTATGACCTGTCCAGAGCCAGGGGTGATTAGTGCATGTTTTCTCTTAGGTGTTGAGTATCCTGGATATAATCTTTGAGATTCCCCTGTCCAGAGGGGAACCTTATCCCTCCATTGTAATTCCCACGGGCACTAAGCACAGAGTTCAGAGTCCATTAGAGAGGTGCCCGAGCATGATCAGCATGAACAGGCCTGAAATGGAGATCGGGCCCTATGAATTCCTTCTTCACCATCTAGCCATCTCATCCTCTAATGCCCTCTTTTCCTTCTTCCCACAGTCTTTCCTAGCATCAGGGTCTTTTCCAGTGAGTCAGCTGTTCATATCAGGTGACCAAAATACTGGTGCTTCAGCTTCAGCATCAGTCCTTCCAATAAGTATTTAGGATTGATTTCCTTTAAGAGTGACTGGTTTGAACTCCTTGCTGTCCAAGAGACTATCAGGAGTCTTCTCCAGCACCACAGTTCAAAGGTATCAATTCCTTGGCATTCTGCCTTCTTTATGGTCCAGCTCTCACAACTGTATGTGCCCACTGGAAAGACCACAGCTTTGACTATATGGATCTTTGTCAACAGAGTGATATCTCTACTTTTCAACACACTGTCTAGATTTATCATAGCTTTCCTGCCAAGAAGCAATCATCTTCTGATTTCATGGCTGCAGTCACCATCCACAGTGATTTTAGAGCCCAAGAAGAGAAAAATCTGTCACTGCTTCCACCTTTTCCCCTTCCATTTGCCTTGAAGTAATGGGGCCAGATGCCATGATCTTAGTTTTTTTAATATTTAGTTTTAAGCTGGCTTTTTCGCTCTGGAAGAGGGAATGGCAAACCACCCCAGTATGCTTGCCATGAGAACCTAGACTATTATAAGTTCGTGTAAGTAGTCTGGAACTGTCAGGGAAGGCTAGATAGAGAAGATGGGGCCCGAAATGGATTATAAAATGTGAACTTCTGAAATGCTATTCAGCTACATGAATAAGCAAAGAAATACAAATTAAAAGGTGTCATTCACCCCACTATATTACCAAACATTTTTCTGATGCTCATTGCTGAAGGCAACAGAGAGAAAACTAGAAAAGTGTATGCCAAAATATGATCAGTAGTTGTCTATAATCAGAATATTTTTATTACATTCATTCACATTTTCCTAATGTTCTACAGTAAGTACGTATTACTTTTATAATCATTAAGATAAACTTTTAAAAATTGAGTAGGCTTTGAATGCCATATGTGTAATTTCATCCATTTATACTGTAAAGACATGAGTGGAATTGGAAAGGCATTTGAAAGAGATAAGGAAGTGCAAATACAAATTACTAAGTTAAAAAGAGAAAAATAATGACCACAGAGAAATGAAAACTTAGGCAAAGATTTAGCTATAAGGATTTTCATTTCTCCATTGCAGTACTAATTAACAAGAGAAAGAAGGGATTTCTCTGGTGGCCCAGAGGGAAAGAATCCCCCTTGAAGTGCAGGGGACGTGGGCTCAAGGAACCTGGGTTTGATCCCTGGTCAGGGAACTATGATCCTACATGCCTTAGAGCAACCACTGAGCCTGAGCGCTGCAACTATTGAAGCTGGCATACTCTGGAGCCCGTGCCACAACTAGAGACCCTGCATGCCGCAACTAAGACCCAACACGGCCAAACAAAAAAAAAATTTTTTTAAAGAATAGAAACCGTTATAACAAAAAATACAGTGGAAAACATACAACCATGTTGGTTTTTAAATGAAATATGTTTATAAAAGCTTTTTAGATTACAAAATAGCATGTACAATATAATTACAGCTTGAAACATTATATGCATAGAGAGGATCTGGAAGACTGCTCCCAAGTGTTTTCTGTGGTTGTTTACAGGTGAATGTTTAACCAAGCAGGACTCTATAGGGCCTTTCCAGAACAGACCCCTCTTTCTCCCATAACCTCTGCTGTAGCTCCTCTGAAATAGCAAGATAATAGTACCTGACACATACTTCCTGAATTACAGATACTAAAACCACCACCAAATGGGAGAACCTGACGATCATGAGCCCCCAGACGCTATAGACACCTTAGGACTGATACTGTTAAATGCCCTATTATCTCAACATCAACCAGAGAATTGTGCAGAAGCTAATCAGTACTCTGCAACCAGCCTCCCTCACCCAGCTTTTACAAATCCTTCACTGCAGGCTTCCCTGGTGGTCCAGTGCTAAAGAATCTTGTCTTACACTGAAAGGGCCACAGGTTCAGTCCCGGGAAGATCCCACACGCAGGGAAGCAACTAAGCCCTCCAGTCGCAACTACTGAAGCCCTCACGCCTAGAGCCTATGCTCCACAAGGAGAGAGTAGCACCGGTCCACTGACACTACAGGAAGCCCCTGAGCCCCAGCAAAGACCCGCCACAGCCAAAAAAGAAAATAATAAATCTAAAGAAAGAAATCCTGTGCTGAAATCCTTCAGGGAATTGGGGGTATTTGAGCCCCAGCTCCCTTCTCCTTGCTGGGCCCGGCAAGACACTTTTCTCTGCTTCAAACTTCCACATTTTGGTTTGGGCTCACTGTGAAGAGGAAATTTGGCGGTTTGGTTTTGTTTGCGCCTGTATGTGCTTGCCTTCCTTTTCTAAAGCAAAAATAGTTGTTTTATAGGAAGTTGTGTAAAGCTTCTTAAAATATCACAGCAACAAATGAAGTTGCACCTAACTTTAAAGCGCTTTCTAGCTTTTTTTGGCAACTAATAATTCACTTATCGAGGGCCACCAAAAATTCAGTGACATTCGCCTTTCCTTAGCGATCCGTTTCGAAGGCAGAGAAAGAACAGAACAGTCTCCACCACCCACTGCAGGAATATAACACACCTGGACCCAGAAGGCCCACACCGCTAAGATGTGCTAACCGACCGACGGGAGGAGTCAGGCCCCCGCACCCGGAAGTGAATGACAGAAGGCGCGGCATTCTGGGAAGACTTCTGCGAGCCTGGTGTGTGTGGCTGGCTGTTACCAGGGAAACCGAGGGCGCTCGAAGGTCCCCAGTGGCTGGGCGCCTTTAGCCGGAGAGTCTGAGACGCTCAGTGATCATTGGAAAGAGCGAAGAGGGAAGGAGGGCCCTTTGAAGATGCAGTTGTCCTGCCAGGTTATCTAGTCGTGCCTGCAGGCTGGGAATCTGGGTCACGCCCGCTTGTTCTTTGAGCCTTTCTGCCAAATGAAATGGCCCTGCGGCTCTTAACTACCATTTCTTTACTTTTCTGCCCCTTCTTAGAAAATGTAAGTTGAGAATTTGTATAACACTGTAATGTGTTCTAATATCAACGTTAATTCTTGTTTATAAAATTGAGGACATTTTGGGGGACCACAAATTGAGAACTAAAAAAGCCAACCAACCCGGGAGACAGAAAACAAATCCTGGT
Organism: Antilocapra americana; assembly: GCA_007570785.1. Classification (NCBI taxonomy): domain Eukaryota; kingdom Metazoa; phylum Chordata; class Mammalia; order Artiodactyla; family Antilocapridae; genus Antilocapra; species Antilocapra americana. The sequence continues at coordinate 844,438 of ML663563.1, read as the reverse complement.
GAAGTTATTTGAGCCCAGGGATCCAGACTTGCCTAAAGATTAGCTTTACCACTGAACTCACTAGTTAAATGAGCTAATAAATGCTCTTTTATGTTTAAACTTGAGTTTTATCTGGATGTTCATCATTTACTACTCAAAGCATCCTAATCCTAATACAGGTATATATCACTAAAGTAACGTTATTTTTTGTTTCTGTACCCTATTTTAAATGTGTTGTTCTATAATGTACTCTGTAAGATAGTCTATAGTTTTCAAGAGATCATCCACAAATTTAATATAATTCCAATTTTAAATCCCAGTAGCAACTTAAGAGCTTTTTCTTTTTTTTAATTTTAGAAATAAGTAAAATTACTTCAAAATTCACTCAGAGGGGGGAAAAACTATAAATACCAAGAAAATAGGGGGGAATTCATAAAAGAAATTGTATAATCAGATATTAAAATATAAAGCAAAGAAAATAAATATAGGATGGTAATAGAGTAAGAATAAACAGTCATGGAACAGAATGCAAAGCCTGATTAAATATAGGAGTATTTCCCATACTTAAAATATGGTAAATCAAGAAAAGATTAGTTCAGTAAAGTAAGGATAATAAGCTAGAAAAATCGTTAGATTTTTACCTTATTCATCATCCCAGAACAAATTCCAAAAGGATTTATGATTAAATGTAAAAATTGAAGCCAGGTTTTCAGTATGTATTTGTTGGAATATAATTGGGATAATCTCTAGTAATCTCTCTGGGCTCCAAAATCACTGCAGATGGTGATTGCAGCCATGAAATTAAAAGACACTCCTTGGAACAAAAGTTATGACCAACCTAGACAGCATAGTGAAAAGCAGAGACATTGTTTTGTCAACAAAGGTCCATCTAGTCAAGGCTACGGTGTTGCCAGTAGTCATGTATGGATGTGAGAGTTGGACTAGAAAGAAAGCTGAGTGATGAAGAATTGATGCTTTTGAACTGTGGTGTTGGAAAAGATTCTTGAGAGTCCCTTGGACTGCAAGGAGATCCAACAAGTCCATCCTAAAGGAGATCAGTCTTGGGTGTTCATTGGAAGGACTGATGTTGAAGCTGAAACTCCAATACTTTGGCCACCTGATGCGAAGAGCTGACTCATTGGAAAAGACCTTGATACTGGGAAAGATTGAGGCCAGGAGAAGGGGACGACAGAGGATGAGATGGTTGGATGGCATCACTGACTCAATGGACATGGGTTTGGGTAGACTCTGGGAGTTGGTGATGGGCAGCACCCCATGGCATGCTGCAGTTCATGGGGTTGCAGAGAGTTGGACACGACTGAGTGACTGAACTGAACTAGTAATCTCTGCTAAAATTTTAAATGTTAACACCTTTTGATACAGCTTTTTAATTCTAGAAATTTATCCTATAGAAATAAAATATATGTATAAAGATAAATATGGATAATATTGCATTGGAATGTCAAAAATTATATACATATGTGAAATAACAAATAAGGAATGGAATGCCAGGCATTCTCAAAGGGGTGATACCACAACCAAGGAGGTGAAAATTGGCTCCTAAGGAGCCATACATACATACCATTTTTATGTATAAAGCACAAATATGCATAAGGCATATAAACAGGTATACAGTATATATGTGGTATTGAAATTTCATGAGGCAGGTGATGATTAAGGGGTAAAAAGCCTTAGGTGAATAATGATGGAAAAGAGGCTGAGAAAAACTAATGTATACAATTTGATCCTGTGCAACTGTTGAAAAAAGAATGAGGTAAAAAAAAAAGAATGAGGTAAATGTATGTATATTGACAACAAAGGATGCAAGATGCATGATGCTTTAAATATGTATGTAATATAGTGTATATATAAAATATAATATATTTGATATACTTATATATTTATAATTATGTATATACTTCCTATGTTACATATAAAGTATTGATGGTGCTTTTCTTTGGGGTAAAAATTACAAGAAATATTCAATTCTGGACTTCCATGGTGGTACAATGGACAGCAATCCACCTGCCAATGCAGGGGACACAGGTTTGATCCCTGGTCCAGGAAGACTCCACATGCTTCAGAGCAACTAAGCCCATGGACCACAGCTACTGAAGACTGAGCACCTAGAGCCTGTGCTCCACAACAGAAGAGGCCACCGTAATGAAAAGTAGCCTTTGCTCACCACAACTAGAGAAAGCCCATGCACCACAATGAAGACCCAGTATAGTCAAAAAAATAAAAATAACTAAATTTTTAAAAAGAAACATTCAATTCTATGTTAAGTATTGTATTATTCACCTTTTTACAACAGTGTTTTAATAAAGAAAGGATAAGCTGTAAGAATAAATGAATATTAAAGTGGATAGATGTATAGTCTTGTGGTGAGAAAGGACTTTATAAACATAACCCCAAGCCCAAAACTATTAAAGCTTAAACTATATAAAATTAAAAATTACTGTATGAAAAAAAACAAAAACAACCCCCCCACATATACCATAGTTGAAGCAATAACAGAATAGAAAATATTTGCAACATCTGTGATAAAAGGTGTATGTCATTATATACGTGTAAGAGCTCTTACATGTCAATAAAAAGGTGCAACACCATAACCAGCAAACCTGGTAAAGAACATGAACAAGCAAATAACACACACACTCTACAAATGACTAATAAGCATGTGAGAATGTTTTTATTATTGCTAGTTGGGAAATACAAAAAAATCCCAACAAAGAGATAACGTTTTCATTGGATTAGCAATGTAGCAATACCTACAAAGGATGGTGTTGGCAGAGAAGTGAGAGGGTCCTGCAGGGATATGAACAGGTTCAGCCTTTCTGAGTGCAATCTGACAACATGTACCAAAATGTCAAGTATGTATACTTTGAACCAGAAGTGACACTTGTAGGAATGAGAAGATGATTTGTTATATTAGTTATTTAAAAAAATTGGAAACAAAGTTTTTTAAAGTTATTAAGAGACTAAATATAATTTTGAGTGAAAAGAGCTTGTTACAAAGCACCAGGTTCATGGTAAATAGGTTCATATATATAGAAGTAATTTTTAACAAAATGTTAGTAAATGGAAATCTCTGGTGGGAGTGCAAATAAGTTTCAAGATTATGCAAAAGCAATACTAGCATGAATTCCTGTGTATACTCGCTCAGCTTTTTTATTTACAGGAATTCCCTGGTGGCCTAGTGGCTAGGATTTCAAGCTTTCACTTGTCAGGGAACTAAGATCCCACAGGCTGCAACAGAAAGTTGTTTTGGAATAATAACGTACCCATCAGATAAATGTTTATTGCTAGTTAGTAGATATAGCAAATATTAATATATGAAAGATGCTGATAACTGCCTACCAGTTCACATGTTCTTCTAAAGTAACTTGTTTTGAACACAAATCTTTTCCCTAAAGGACCCTTTACTGTACCATATACCTACTATCCCCATCACTGATGGGGCCGGGCAATGTAGCACTATATCCAATATTGGTCCCCCTTCTCCCTTCTTCCATTCTCATAGAAAATTTTATTTGTCTGATACCTAAATAAAGCAAATTGTTGTTGTTGAGTCGCTGCTGCTGCTGCTAAGTTGTGTCGGTCGTGTCTGACTCTGTGTGACCCCATAGACGGCAGCCTACCAGGCTCCGCCGTCCCTGGGATTCTCCAAGCAAGAACACTGGAGTGGGCTGCCATTTCCTTCTCCAGTGCATGAAAGTGAAAAGTGAAAGTGAAGTCCCTAGGTCAGTTCCGACTCTTCGCGACCCCAGCCCCATGGACCGCAGCCTACCAGGCTCCTCCATCCATGGGATTTTCCAGGCAAGAGTACTAGGTCGTGTCCAATTCTTGCAACCCCATGGACTGTAGCCCACCAAGCTTCTCTGTCAATCGGATTTCTCAGGCAAGAATACTGGAGTGGGTTGCCATTTCCTCTTCCAGGGGATCTTCCCGATCCAAGGATCAAACCCATGTCTCTTGCATTGGCAGGTGGATTCTTTACCACTGAGCCACCAGGGAAGCCCAACAACAACAGCATCCAAATGTATTACACTTCCTCCTCAGCCTAAGAGGATTAATCTTGATTGTTGTAAATCGTTCATGATAAATGCCGTTTCCCTTGCCAACTCTGCCCATGAGATGCCAAGAAAGTCTGCTGGAGGCCTTCTGGGAAAGTTGCTCTTTAAAAGGAACAGATGAGAGCTTCCCTGGCACAACTACTGAAGCCCTCTTGCTGCAACTACTGAAGGCCCAGTGCTCTGCAGCAGGAGAAGCCGTCCCAACGAGAAGCCCACACACCACAACTGGAGAGTGGCTCCCACTCCCCACAACTAGAGAAAAGCCCATGAGGCAACGAAGACCCAGCATGGCGAAAAACAAGTAAAATTAAATAAAAGGAACACAAGATAGGCACAGTCCATTTCCTGTTTCCTGGTGTTGTCAATCCCTAAAACTGTGGCAGACGTCTTAGAGCAGAGAAAGAATCATCAGCTTCAGAGGAAAAGCCGACATGAGGAGGATGACAAAACAGAAAGATGAAAGGAAACTAGGTCCTTGAGGCACTGAGCACAGGTCCTATCTCCATATTGTTATATAAAGTAGTAAAGCAACAAGTTTGAATTGGATTTTCTTTTACTTTCAGCCAAGAGCATCACAACTGATAAAAGCACATTTCTGACTCAAGAGTAGCCAATCTCTCAGCTGACCAGTTGGACGCAAGAAAATACAAGGTGTCCATCACATTAATGCCAAGAATGAAGCTAAATTCCCACACTTCTACTTAAATTTGGAAAAGTTAGTACCTTGGAAAATATCCCACTTCCTTAAAGAAAGATATAGACCTTGTCACCTTTAGGCTAAACAGCGTAATAGATGCTTTACACCTCATATTACCTGTCTGGCTACCTCTATAAAAAACTAAAGAAGAAGCCCCCAAAAATCATAGCTCTAAAGTCAGAAATATATACAAATGCTTACCCAGAGAAGTGTCATCATCTCTTGTATCCCTCCCACTCTGTTCCCACCCTCCCTCTATAGGTAAGTTTCATTAGTTTCTGGTTTATTCTTCCAATGTATCTTTTCGTAAAAAATGAGCAGATACAGGTATATTATATCTTCTTATTTTCTACCCCAAATGTATCATACTATTTATTCTTTTTGCTCTTTGCTCTATTCACTAAACAGTAAATCCTGAAAATCAGTCCACAAAAGCTGCCTCATACGCTATTATGGGCATAGGACTCTATTATGTGCATTCAATCTGTCTCCTATGTAGACATATTTACTTTAGCTCCAACGTTTTGCAATTACAAGTACACTGAGATATATAATCTTACACATGTGTAGTTTCGTATTGTTAGAAATGTTTCTTCACGATAAATTGCTAGTGAATTGTGTCAAAGGGTAAATTCATATGTAGTTTTCTTAGACATTGTCAAATCCCCTCTACAAGACCAGTACTATATGATTTCACTTATATGTGGAATCTAAAAAAAAAAAAAATGAACCCATATAATAAAACAGAAACAGAATCATAGATACAGAGAACAAACAGGTGGTTACTAGAGGAGAAGTGGGTGGAGGGAAGAAAGAAATAGATGAGGGAGATTAAGAGGTATAAACTTACAGCTGCAAAATAAATGAGTCATGAGTATGAAATGTACAGTGTGGGGAATACAGTCAATAACTAAAGACTATCTTTGTATGGTGACATATCATAACCAGACTTATTGTGATTATCATTTTGAAATGTACAGAAAAAAATCACTATGTTGTGAAATGGAAAAATACAGTGTTGTGGGTCAATTATACTTCAAAAGCAAACATACAAACAAACTTATAGAAAAAGAGATCAGATTTGTAGTTACGAATTGGATGAAAGCAGTCAAAAGGTACCAACTTCCAATTATAAGATAAATTGGAACAAGGGATATAATGTACACCAAGATAAATACAATTAGCACTGCTCTATGTTATTTGAAAACTGTTGAGAGTAAATCCTAGGGGTTCTCCTAACAAAAATTTTCTTTTTTCTATTTAATTTTATACCTATATGAGATGATGGATGTTCATTAAACATATTGTGATCATCATTTCATGATATATGTGAGTCAAACCATTATACCTTAAACATATATAGTACTGTGTGTCAATTATTGGGTTTCCCTTGTAGCTCAGATGTTTAAAAAAAAAATCTGCCTGCAATGCAGGAGACCCTGGTTCCATCCCTGGGTCGAGAAGATCCCCTGGAGAAGGGAAAACTGGAAGAAAAATTGAAAATAAAATCAGTTATGATGTTAAATTAACTAATCAATTAAAAAATTAAAAATACAACACCATAACCATCATTCATGACTATTTTTACACCCTAAAATTGACACTTATCCCAAAAGAATTTTAGGTGGAAGCCCACAGACTATAAGCAACCTTTGCTTTCATGGTTTTCATTTGGAAGCAAGTGGATTTTCTATTGGATTTTCCTTTTTTGGGGGGGCGGGGGGGCAGTTATGCTTTGGAACAATGAGGTTGAAAACCTGCAAAAAGATAAGGTGCATGTCCAAAACGTGTAGTCAGTCTGGCTGTCACCCTGAAGCAGACTATAGCAGAGATATGCCCTGAGGATAACCACTCAAAGTTACACCCACACATCCCTGTCATTATTTTGTCTCAAAGACAAGACTGGCTGTTGTGTTTATCTTCCTAGCAAAGCGTGCCTTAGTTTCATTCACATGTTTTCATCCTGTAAGAAAATAATTTCCACTTTTGGAAACTTTGGCACAGAGAAACAAGGAAATACTAAATATATGAGTGTGAAACTAAATGTCGCCAAGAGATACATGCAAGAAGACAGCACATCGCAGATGTTTCCTGAGTCTGATAAATGCACGCAGCAAATCTCAAGTTCAAGGATGTTGAGCGAACAGAGTGAATAGAGGCATAAGCCTTTTTTTTCCTCATAGCTTCATTTTATTTTTTTAATTTTTAACTGGAGGATAACTGCTTTACAATGGTGTGTTGGTTTCTGCCATACAACAACACAAATCTGCCTGAGAAAACCATAACTCGAAAAGACACATGTACCCCAGTGTTCATTGCAGAACTGTTTATAACAGCCAGGACATGAAAGCAACCTAAATATTCATCAAGAGAAGAATAGATAAAGAAGGTGTGGTATATGCATACAACGAAATATTACTTGGCCGTTAAAAGGAGAAAAGCTGAATCTCTGGTAGTGATGTGGGTGGACCTAGATCCTGTCATGCAGAGCGAAGTAAGTCAGAGGGCAGGCACAGGCCTTTCACCTTCACTGTGTCCTTACCAGCCTCGGAATCCTAGGCAGCAAAAAGCACATCTGTCACTGAACAAAGGGCTAGGCACTGGTGGCAAAGAACCCACCTGGCGATGCAGAAGACACAGGAGATGTGAGTTTGATTCCTGAATCAGGAAAATCCTCTGGAGAAGGAAATGGCAACCCACTCCAGTATTCTTGCCTGGGAATTCCCACGGACAGAGTAGCCTGGCCAGCAATCTTCCACAGAGTCGCAGAGAGCCGAACACAACTGAAGCGACTTAGCACACACACACAATGAGCAAAAATTGTGGAACCAGCCATAGGCGTAGCTCCTTTTTGAAGGAGTCTAGCAACTCATCAGTGCCTTCCTCTTCCAGCTCCTCAAAGCCACTTGCCTGGCTGGCTGTCAAGGAAGGGCCTCCAAGCCACCAACCAGGACAGGTGGAAGAAATTGCCATGCTGTCATCCGACCGCCTTTCCCTGTGTATGCCACATCTCTTTTGTCTCTGCTCTCTCTCACTTTTGACCCCACTTCCGTTGGCTGGTATCTCCCCAAGCCCGCTGTGGTCTGGGTAGGAGACTACCCAGGCTGACACAGGCTAGGTGGCATACTGGAAATAGCACAGACTCTGGACTGAAAAACATAGGTTTTGGCTCTTGGCTCTGCATGCATGAGCTTTACGACCTTGGACATATCATAGTAGTCCTTCCAGGTCTCAGTTTTGTCATCTATAAATGGGAATAATAAGATCTCCTTTGTAGAGCTGTTGTAGGATTAATAATGATGGTTTTGGTATCTGACACATAAGTAGCTCAATAACTAATAGCTGGTAGTGATGGTGGTAATGGAATGAGGAGAGAAGGAACTTCAGCTTCCTACCTCAAAGGGCTACCCTGGTGGCTCAGCAGAAAAGAATCCGCCTACAATGCAGGAGACACAGAAGGTGTGGGTTTGATCCCTGAGTTGAGAAGATCCGCTGGAGGAGGACATGGCAACCCACTCCGTTATTCTTGCCTGGAGAATCGTATGGACTGAAGAGCCTGGTGGGCTAACATCCATAGCATCGCGAAGAGTCAGATATGGCTTAGTGAGTGAGCACACAGGTGCATAAAAGCTCCACGGACTGAAGACTGGAAAGGTATCTTTATACTTTCTATTTTTTTATCTTCTAATCATGCTTCCTCAATTTAAAAAGGAGATTATCTTAAAGGGCTTCTCCAATATTAAAATTCTAGTTTTAATGGCAAAAATTAAACAGATGTCTCCTAAAGGCTTTTTATGTGCAGAGACGGTCACATAAAATTTCTCTAGGTGAACCAGATTAAATTAAAATCTGCTGGAAAAAAAATTTAGATTTTCATTTTTTTTCCTTCCTTCATACTTTCTTGCCAGTGGCATCACTATGCATATGATCCAAAGGAGTAGCAAGTGATAGCCACACATCTATGTAATAAGTACTTGGGCCGTTGAGGCTCTTTTCATATATGTATATTAAATAATGTTGATGCCTCAAATTTTTATTTCAATGCTTCATTATTCTCTAAACCTTTGGCTGATCCTCAAATCACTAGGTATCTGTAGCTATCTGATGAAGACTGTCACCCTCAACAGTACACCCTCATTCCAAGGAGCTCAGCAGTAAAACAGCAGGCTGAGATGGTTGCCTTCTAGCTTTAGTATCTAGGAAATTCATTTCGCTGAAATGGACTGAGTTCATTGTAACCCAGCTAAGTGCTCTCCTGAGTACTGGGATAGCTTTTGCTGAGAGATAACAAGGCTGGCACTTCTACTCTGCTTGTCTCCACTGAACATTACCATCTGCAAAGGTTTTTAACCTGGGCCATGAGATGTACTTTGGTGGGTTCATGAGCCTCTTGAAATTGTGTTCAGTTCTGTGTATATATGAATTCTTCTAGAGAGAATACCTGCAGTTTTCATCACATTCTCAAATGTGTCTATGACCCTCAGAAAGTGAAACCACTGACATAAGAAATTAAGTATTGGGAATTCCCTGATGGTCCCATGGTTTAGACTCTGAGCTTGCACTGCTGGAGGCATGGGTTCAATTCTTAATTAGGGGATTAATGTCCCACATCCCAGGTGGAGTTGACAAAAAAATATATGAAATTGGGACTTCACTGGTGGCTGAGTGCTAAAGAATCTGCCTGCCAATGCAGGAGATGCAGGTTTACTGCCTGGTCTGGGAAGATCCTCTAGAGAAGGAAATGGCAACCCACTCCAGTATTCTTGACTGGAGAATCCCATAGACAGAGGAACCTGGCAGTCTACAATCCACGGGGGTGCAAAGAGTCCAGCGTGACTTAGCAACTGAACGAGAACAAAATATGAAATTAAGTAGTGGGAATTAAATAGTGCCCAACCTGCTGTAAGAAAATGGCAACCCACTCCAGTATTCTCACCTGGAGTATCCCTTGGACAGAGGAGCCTGGTGGGCTGCTGTCCATGGGGTCGAACAGAGTCAGACAGGACTGAGGCGACTTAGCCTGCATGCATGCATTGGAGAAGGAAATGGCAACCCACTCCAGTATTCCTGCCTGGAGAATCCCAGGGACGGAGGAGCCTGGTGGGCTGCCGTCTATGGGGTCGCACAGAGCCAGACACGACTGAAGCGACTTAGCAGCAGCAGCAGCTGCAGCAACCTGCTATATTAGTTTTCTATTGTGCTGTGTTATGCTTAGTCACGTCCAACTCTGTGTTTTTCTATTGCTTCAGTAACAAATCACCAAAAATTTAGAAACTTAAAACTAATTTATTATCCTACAGTTCCGTCTGACATGGTCTCTCCAGGTTAAAATGAAGATTTTGGCAAGGCTGCAATCTTTTCTGGAAGCCCTAGGGGAGAATTTGTTTGCTTGATCATTCCGGCTGTTGGCAGAATCCACTTCCTTGTGGTTGTAGAACTGAGGCCCCCACTTCCTTGTTGGCTGTCATCTGGATGCTGTTCCTAGCCTCCAGAGGCTGCCTCTTGGACGTGGTCCCCTTCCTCCATATTCAAAGCCAGGGTCTGAGTCCTTCTCAAGCTTCCAGTCTCTCCTGCCTCTTCTTCAGTGGCATCTCTCTAACTCATTTTCCTGCCTTTCTCTTCCCCTTTTAAAGGCTCATGTGATTACAATGTGATTACATTAGGTCCATCTGGATAATACAGGATAATCTTCCTATTTTAAGGTTCATAACCTTAATTCCCTCTGCAAAGTCTCTTTCGCCACATAATTTAACATATTCACAGACACCAGGGATTAGGGGGCCATTATTCGGCCTACCACACCTTTCCACCCACATTTGTGCTTCTTTTTTCTTTTAATTTATTTATTTTAATTGGAGGCTAATTACTTTACAATGTTGTCGTGGTTTTTGCCATACATCGACATGAATCAGCCTCGGGTGAACAATTCTGCTTCTTGTCCCATTCCAGTCACAGAGAAAGGAGGACTGGTGGCCGGCCCTTGTGCAAGGTGTCCTTCGGCAAAAGTGTGTGATGCTGTCCTCAGCAGCATCCACAGTCTTCTTTTAGTTACTAATTAATGAAATACCACCTAAGCCCCCTGCCAACAGATTCAATGAACAGATTCAATGTCGAGGTGCCCCGACAGCACCCCACTCCTCTTTCTCCAAATACCAGGTTAAGAAGTCCAAATCTCTACCTTTTCTCCTAAGAAAATAAAGATTCACTATACTGTCCAGAAAAAAATATCTAATAACATAAATTCCTTTCATGATCCAGTGGTTAAGAATCCACCTTCTACAAGGGTAGGATGATTTTAGAGAATAGCATTGAAACATGTATATTCCCATATATGAAATAGATGACCACCAGTCCAAGTTGAATGCATGAAGCAGGGCACTCAAAGCCGGTGCTCTGGGACAACCCAGAAGGATGGGATGGGGAGAAAGGTGGGGGTTTGGGACGAGGGGACACATGTACACCCATGGCTGACTCATGTCAAAGTATGGCAAAAACTACCACAATATTGTAAAGTAATTAGCCCCCAATTAAAATAAATAAATTATTTTTTTTTAAAGCTATTGCCTGGGAAAAAAAAGAATCCACCTTCTAATGTAGGGGACACAGTTTCTATCCCTGGTTAGGGAAGGAAGGTGCCATGTGGCCTGGGGCAACTAATCCTGTGCATGGGACTGTTTAAGCCCCAGAGCTCTAAAGACCATGCTCCACAACAAGAGAAGCCTGCATGCTTTAACAAAAAACCCACTTGCCACAACAAACATCCAACTGCAGCCCCCCTCAAAAAAGTCCCTCTAAATTGTTAAAGACTAATAAGCAGTCACTCTTCTCTAATAACATAGAGGAAAAAAATAGAATTGCAGAATTATTTAAATAACATAGAAAATTTATTACTAAGTGTGAACTGGGTTTAAGCTGTGTCGGAGGCCCATTAAGTGCTTCTCAGCCTTGTCCTCTTCGTTTTGTTCTTATCATCAGCAATCAACCCCAATCACTTGGTTGTACCTTGGGGACTATCATTAATCTCCTCTCCCTTCTAGAGGGTCTCACCTTTTGATCCAGACCATCAGCCCCAGCTCAGCTCACCATCTCCAAGAGATCACCATGTGTATGCCTACTGTTAAGCTTACAGACCTCCAGGGAAGGAGTTGGCATTACAGAGAGAAACCGGTGGCCTAGATCACTTTCAACTATCTCCTTTATATCTGGCCCAGGTATTGTCTCCCAACATCCTTGGTTTTTAGAAATACTCAACATAAAAACACGTACTGGGAATAATCATCTTCACAGAATAGATGTGAAGATGTGTTTTCTCTTTATTTAAAACAAGATTTAGCAGCCAATCTAAAAATGTATGAAGAAATAAAACCATTCAGATATTGAAGACTGACTTACAAACTCTGTCCTCTCCCTCTGTCACAAGTGTGTGCATGCACACACACCCCTTAAATATTAAAAATGTTTTGTTGCTGATAGATTGTTTCAGACCTCAAAAGTTTCCAGGTATTCTTTTTATTAAACCATCTCCTGACACAATGGACAAGACACAACCCTGGCTTCTCTATGAGAACTCACTGTGGTGGAAAGGGACATCATGTTTTATCAGGACTATTTTGATGCGAAGTTGCTTTCTTTTTTAAGTCTGAAAGACAACATCATTTCGCCTCACACTCTCTCCCCGAGCTTTGTATCCTGAGTTCCTGTGTAGTGTCCACATTCTCCTCCTGGTCCTTATCTCCCAGTTCTGATCTCTCCCTCATCCCTCATCCCACACTCTAGTCACCTCCAAAGGTGATTCACAGCAAAGCTAAGGGAGCTTCAGCCTCAGGGCCTCACCTGTGAGGCCTCCGGGTGTGCAGGCTCCAGATGGAGAGGCCAAGGAATCAGAAGGTACTTCTTTCCTTCTTTTTTTTTTTTTCTTTAACTTTGTGTGTGTGTGTGGGTTCCTTCAGGTTTCTACATGTAACATCATGCTGTCTTTGAAGGGAGATAGTTTCACTTCTTTATCTTTTCATTTAATTTTCTTTCTTTCTTCATTTATCTATTTTGGGGTTGCACTGGGTGTTCACTGCTGCACTCGGGCTTTCTCTAGTGTGGAGAGCAGGGGCTACTCTCTAGTTGCCATGCACGGGCTGCCTACTGTGGTGGCTGTCTCTCGTAGCAGAGTACAGGCTCTAGAACTTGGGTCCCAGAATTGCGGTACACGGACTTAGTTGCTCCACTGCATGTGGAATCCTCCTGACTCAGGGCTTGAACCTGTGTCCCCTTCTCTGGCAGGTGTACTCTTAACCACTGGACCACCCAGTTAAGTCCCAGGAGGAATTTCTATGTGAGCAATTCTACTAAACTGCCTAAAAAGAACCATAAGAAAGTATTCTGAGTCCCCAAAGCATCAATTGTTTATTGTGATTTATTTCTTTATCCTAAATAAGTATCTAAATAGGTAATTTTCTACATACATCTGCCTGCTTTTTAAAAAATATATATTTATTTTGCTGCACTAGGTCTTAATTGTAGCACATAGGATCTACCTCCCCACCCAGGGATTGAACCCAGGCCCTTGCATTGGGAGCACAGAGTCTTAGCCACTGGACCACCTGCATCCTTTTTTTTTTAAGGAGCCCTCCCAAATTGTAATCTGCCTGCAATTCGGGAGACCCCGGTTCAATTCCTAGGTTGGGAAGATCTCCTGAAGAAGGGAACGGCTACCCACTTGAGTATTCTGAGCTGGGGAATTTCATGGGGTGGCAGAGTCGGAAACGACTGAGCAACTTTCACATTCACTTCACTTTCCAAATCGTAGAAAGTTCAGCCCCACAGAACTTGGTTCTGCCTCTGCTCACCTTATCACAGGCCCTCACTGCATCCACCAGCCTTACTTCGTTCCTCACCCCCTCCCCAGCCCGCCCTCAGCTGTGGGAACTGCAAGGGTGAGAAATCAATTTAAATACTATTTCTAGCATTTATTAGCTATGTGGCTCTGAGTGAGATGTTTAAATTAACTGGGCTTCATATCCTTCACCTGTTTTTGAAGATCAGAAATAATGGGTGAAAAGAGCCCACCGAGTTGCTGGGCAGTGGGCACTGAATTTACGTCACCTATAGCCTCTTCCCTGGGTTGGAAAGATCCCCTGGAGAATGAAATGGCAACCTATTCCAGTATTCTTTCCTAGAGAATTCCATGGACAGAAGAGCCCGATGGGCTACAGTCCATGGGGTTGCAAAAGGCTGGACGTGACTGGATGTCTCACAGATTTCAGATGGCTAACATGAGGGGCCAACCTGAAGCAATACTCTGCTAAGAACTTGATGAGGTGTAAGTCATGACAGGTAAGTGTAATGACTAGAGCTGTTCGTGGAACTTACCTGGCTTGAATGCAGTCTGTATTCCTTGTCTCCATTCATCACAGGGATTGAACTCGAGTCTCCTGCATTTCAGGCAGTTCTTTACTGTCTGATCCACCAGGGAAGCCCATGTTAACCATCTCTGGGCCCAGTTGTGGGAGTCTCATCCTTTGATAATCCCTAGATTGACTTATTTGCCTTTTCTGCAGGTACCCAAAGTCTTCCTCAGAGGACTGCCCTTCTCAGGGTCTCTTTATAGAGTGCTTCTCCTCCAAACCTGTATTTTTATAGCTTGAGAAAAAATTCTACTTTTGCTGTTCCACCATGTCTTCACTTGTTAGGGCTATTATAACAAAATATCACAGACTAAATATTAATATTTATTAACAACAGAAACTTATTGCTCACAGTTCTGGAAGCTGGAATATCTGAAATTAAGGCATGCGCATGGGTGAGTGAGGGCCCTTTTCCTGGTTCACTCTGTCCTAAGATGGTAGAAGGGGCTAGGAATCTCTGGAGTCACTTTTTATATATATATAATTTTATTTATTTTTGACTGCACTGGGTCTTTGTTGTCGTACAGGCTTTCTCTAGTTGCAGTGCACCGGGGGTGCTCTCTAGTTGAGGTGCGCGGACTTCTCACTGCAGTGGCTTCTCTTGTTGCACAGCGCAGGCTCTAGAGCACAGCTCAGCAGTTGTGGCACGTGGGCTTAGTCGCACCTCAGCATGTGGGATCCTCCCGGGCCAGGGACTGAACCCGTCTCTCCCACATTGGCAGGCAGATTTTTTACCGCTGAGCCACCAGGGAAGTCCTGGAGCCACTTTCATCAGGCATCAGTCCCATTTTAGAGGGCTTCACCTTCATGGCTTAAGCATCTTCCAAAGGCTCTACCTACTATACTAATGGGCTTCCCAGGTGGCTCAGTGGGTAAAGAATCCTCCTGCAATGCTGGAGATACCAAAGACGTGGGTTCATTCCCTGGTTTGAGAAGAACCCCTGGAGGAGGGCATGGCAACCCACTCCAGTATTCTTGCCTGGAGAACCCCATGGACAGAGGAGCCTGGCGGATGCCAAAGAGTGGGACATGACTGAAGCAACTGAGCACATATGCATTATACTAATACCATCACATCAGTCATTAGCGTTTTGACATACAAATTTCAAGGGTGCATTCAGAGTATAGCACTCCCTTAAGCTACTTCTTAAAGATTTCTGTATAGTCAATTATTCCTCTAATATTCGATGAGCATATGCACAGGACATATGCACAGTTCTGAGCGATAAAGCTGAAAACTACAAGATATATAAGACTCAAATAAATGGAAAGATAGTCCGTGATCATAGATTAGAAGAATTAACATTGTTTAAAAAAAAAAGTCCACATTACTCATAGCACTCTACAGGTTCCATTAATCCCTATAAGAATTCCAATGGTATTTTTCACAGAAACAGAAAAACAATTCTAATATATGTAGGGAACCACAGAAGACCCTGAATAACCAAATAAATTGAGAAAGAACAACAAAGCTAGAGGTATCACATGTCCAGATTTCAAACTACATTACAAAGCTATAGTGATCAGAGCAGTGTGGTAATGGCATAAAAACAGACACTTGATCACTAGGACAGAATAAAGAGCCCAGAAATAAACCCATGCACATATGGCTAATTAATTGCAACAAAGGAACCAAGAATATCCAATGGAGAAATGATGCGTGTGTGTGCTCAGTCATATTGAACTCTTTTTGATCCCATGGACTATAGTCTGCCAAGTTCCTCTTGTCAATGGAATTTTCCAGGCAAGAATACTGGAACAGCTTACCATTTCCTACTCCAGGGAATCTTCCTGACCCAGGGATCAAACCTGTGTCTCTTGCATTTCCTGCATTGGGAGGCAGATTCTTTACCACCGCACCACCTGGGAAGCCCAGAGAAATGACAGTCCATTAAATAAATGAAGAGAAAACAGAACAGCCAATGTCAAGGGATGAAACTGGACCCCCATCTTACACCATATATAAAAGTCATTCAAGATGATTAAAGGCCTGAACATAAGACTTGAAGTCATAAAACTCCTTAAAAAAAATATAGTTGGTAAGTTCTTTGACATCATCCTTGGCAATGATGTTTTTGGATTTGACACCAAAGCAAAGACAACAAAAATGAAAATAAACAAGAGGGACTACATCAAACTAAAAACCTACTGCAAAGGAAACTGTCAGAAAAATCAAAAGGACACCTATGGAATGGGAGAAAATACTTGCAAACCATAAATCTGACAAGGGGTTAATACTCAAAATATATGAAGAACTTATATAATTTGACAAGGAAACCAATTTGATTAAAAATGGACAGAGAAACTGGATACTAGACTTTTTCCAAAATAAATGTACACGTACATGAAAAGGTACACGACATCACTAATCAAGGAAATGCAAATCAAATCCACAACGAGGTGTCATCTGACATCTGTTAAAATGCTGTTATCAGAAAGACAAAGGACAAGTGTTGGTGAGGATGTGGAGACAACAACCTGTGAGTTCATGGATGAGTGGGTGAAGTCTAGAAATGCAACAGACTGTTAGCAACCGTAGCAGAGAAGGAAATCCTGTTATTTGTGACAGCATGGATGGACCTGGAGGCATTATTCTAAGTGAAGCAAGTCAGAAAGAGAAGACAAAGACTGTATGATCTCACTTATCTGTGGAACCCGAAAAAACCAATTCACAGAAACGTGGCAGACTGGTAGTCGGCAGAGGTGGGGGAATTAGGTGAAGGTGATCGAAATGTACAAACCTCCAGCTACACAATAAATAAGTTCTGAGGGGTGTACAGGATGGTGATTGTAGTGGCTAATACTTTATTATGTATTTTAAAGTTGTTAAGAGAGTAAATCAAATGTTCTCATCACAAGGAAAAAAATTTGTAACTATCAGTGGTGGAGAATGCTAACTAAATTTACTGTGGTGACCATTCTGAATACACACGTATTACCAAATCATTATATTGTATGCTTTAAACTAATACAAAGTTATATGTCAATTTTATTTCAATGAAATTGGGGAAAAATGTAAAATAATAAATAGTACTTAAATCCATTCCTTCCTCAAAATGCCATTTCCACCATCTCAGGTCCTTATCATTCACTGAATTATTAAAATAGCCTGATAATTTGTTCTCCACTTCCTTTTCACTGCTAACCAATATATTTATATATATATATATATATATATATATATATATATATATTTTTTGGTATAGAATGCAGGATCTTAGCTCCTTGTGTGTGTGTGTGTGTGTGTGTTAGCTGCTCAGTCATGTCCAACTCTTGGCAATCCCAGGGACTCTAGCCCTCCAGGCTTCTCTGGCCATGGGATTCTCCAGGAAAGAATACTGGAGTCAATTGCCATTCCCTTCTCCAGAGGAACTTCCCAAACCAGGGATCGAACCCTGGTCTTCTGCCTCGCAAGCAGATTCTTTACCATTTGAGCTGCAGGGAAGTCTCCAACCAGAGATCAAATCCCTGCCATCTGCAGGGGACTCACACAGCCTTAACCACTAGACCACCAGGGAATTCCCTAATCAAATTATTTCAAAAACATAAATCTGATACTGTCACTCTGTTACCCAAAGGTATGCATAGGGGCATCCAGCTGCTTGCTGCTTAAAAGCCAGTAAACAGGCCAGGTTGGTGGAAAGGAAAGTTTGCTTTATTTCAGATGCCAGCAAGTGGGGGGAAGGGGGGCGGACATCTGTCCAAAGGCCACCTCCCCTGCTGAAAAGCAGGAGGTAAGAGCTTTTATAGACAGAGCAGCATGGAGGGGCTACATGCAGAAACAGTACAGCCATCTCTAACAGTCATCTTCAAATTGGTCATCAGTGGTCTAACTAGAATCATCTTGGTTGTTTTAGGTACAGTTAATCTTCATCTCAGGGGTGCACTTGATCCCATTTCTTTGCAGTCAATTCCTGGAATTGTGGCAGCTCAAGTCCGGGTACCGGCTGGTCATCATGTAGTTAACTTCTCCACCCGGTGTTTTGGTATCTGTAAGACACCTCACAGGATATGGCTCAGAATATTAGCTACAGCCCTTGAGAAAGAAGTAAAGGTCCTTGACTATGGTTAATGACTACATTATTATTATTTAGTCTCCTTAGACTGTTTTCCTTTGTTTCTATATTTCTCACTTCTCTGATTAAACTTATTCTTTGACTAAAATTTTCCATGGGCAAAAGTCAGGCAGAGGACATGGTGAGGGGGCGCAAGGACCCTATGGTCCTGCTACGTTTCAACTCCACTGCTTAAACCCTTCAACGGTCCTCCACCCCTCCCTCTCTCACCTCTTCCAGCATAACGTTCATTTTCCTTAATGTTATCATCTGTCCCCCACATAACCCCTTCCCCCTCCTCTCTCACACTCCTTTAATCATCATTCATTCTCTCACTCATTCGTCCACCAAGGATTTATGGAGCACTCACGATGTACTTTCCACCCCATGCTACAGCTCTGCATGCAGTACCTGAACACCTAAAGGAATGTCCTGCCTCCGGGCCTGTGCTTTCCAACTGCCCAGGGCCTCCGTCTTCTATCTCCACCCTCACCCAGCCCACCGAGAAAACTTCCTATTCTGCAAGACCCAAATCAGGTGCCACCTCCTCTCTTTCAGGCTTTTCCCAACCTCCAGATAGAGGGGCCGTTCTGCATCTCTGTCCTACAGAAAGCCCTTCCACTATCACTGCATACTACATGGCATTTACCTGTTCATTTATCTGTATTTACACTTTTAACTCCTTAAGGACAGGTCATATACACTGTATCTAATTCACCTTAGGTCCTTAACAGTACTTAGTACAGAGACTAATAGTAAAAATCTAGGGACCTCCCTAGTGATCTAGTGGTTGAGATTTCACGTTCCAGTACAGAGGGTGCAGGTGGTTCCATCCCTGGTTGGGGAACTAATATCCCACATGCCTCGCAGCTGAAAAAACCAAAACAGAAAACAGTATTGTGACAAATTCAATAAAGACTTTAAAAATGGCCCACATTAAGAAAAAAAAAAAAAACCTTTAATAAATAATTTTTTAAATTCATCTCAATTTTGTTGTCTAAATTCTAGGATCGTTTCCAGGCTTAAAATTTCTGTGATTCAGGCACAGTATAAAGATTAAAAAATAACAGTTGAGAATATGTCATATATTTATGTCATAGCCACACAAAATTGTAAATTTGGATTTTCATATTGGAGGGTTTCTTCAATATCCTTAGGGCAGCGAGCAGCAATTGCAAATACCATGCCAGTGCTGGCACTCTCCTGGCTCATCTCTGCTTTATGAGTGATAAGTAAAGGTCAACTGTTAACTCCCTTTCTGATCTGTATCTTTATTTCTATAATCCTACACAAGGCAGGGAAAGGTTCGTAGAGGGTCGCGCCGTTGCCTCTTGCCACGAGAGGGCAACAGGGAGTCCAGGTTTGTGTTAAAACCCTTCTGGCCACAAGATGGACCCCAAACACCAGTTTAAGGGCAGCAAAGATTTATTTTCCATCAGTTGCACGTTAAAATCAGGTTTCTCTTATTCCTTCTCTCTGAAAACTGAAATCTCTCCCACAGTTGATCGGGAAATACCTGAGAATTGTCTAGAGCTACATTTGTTTAGGAAGAGGGAACGTAGGAAGAAAGAGGAGCAACATTAATAACTTCATTAAAATTAGCTAGAAAGAGAAGGCCCTCTTCCAGGCCAAATAAAAGACCAGAAATTTGACTGTGGATGATGTTTTAGGTGCATTCAAAAAATATTACCGAAACAAATATTAATTTGTTTAGGTATGTTAATTAATGATGTTTTGCTTAAGAATGGTGGTCTAATAAGTAGTGTTCAGCCCATGAGGGCAGGACCCAGGTCTCTCCTGGCCACCACTCTCTCAGCTCTTAGCAAAATGGCACAAAGTGTGTGCTCAGTAAACAGTTTTTGAGTGAAGAGAAAGTTCAGTGTCATCCAAATTCTACACATACATAACTAAAGGCAAACGAAAAGTCTCTTTTTTGAAAGTCCTGGGAGATGGGTGATGAATCGAAACCACAATCATCAAATTATATTCTTGAAAGCCTGGTGTTCTCATCATGGCTCAAACAACCAAAATCAAAGTGTTTGTGAACTGAGGAAACTCCCGCTTGGCAGAGACTTTTTCTGAGCCAAGAAAACCACATGCTGCTACTTGGCCCTTGGTGGGCTGGCAGGTGGAAAGGGGAGGAGGGTATGGGTACAGAACGCAAATCTTCCAGACCAGGCTTGGAGGAAGCTGCTTTACTGAAGGAATTTTCATGTTAGTTCTGGACAGACCTCTGGAATTTACATTCTCCTTCGATGCTTTCAGGTCCTCCCATCACAGTTGAGCTAGTTATTTACTTCAAGCAAGAGATTTCCATTAAAAATGTATTCGTGTGCTCAGTCATGTCTGACTCTTTGTAGTCCCACGGACTGTAGCCTGCCAGGCAAGAATACTGGAGTGGGGTGCCATGCCCTCCTCCAGGGTATCTTCCCAACCCAGAGACCTAACCCCTGTCTCCTGTGTCTCTTGCATTGGCAGGCAGATTCTTTTACCACTAGCACCACCTGGGAAGCCCTTCCATTAGAAATCATGACTCAAATATCATATATTAACATATATATGTGGAATTTAGAAAAATGGTACAGATGAACCTATCTGCAAAGCAGAAATAGCTACACAGACGTAGAGAACAAACATAAGGTCACCAAGCAGGGAATTGGGAGGCTGAGATTAACATATATACACTGCTATGTCTAAAATAGATAACAAATGAGAACTTACTGCATAGCACAGGGAACTCTACTCAGTGCTCTGTGGTGACAAGAGAGGATATATGTATACGTATAGCTGATTCACTTTTCTGTACAGCAGAAACCTACATAACATTGCAAAAGCAACTAAATTCCAATTTTAAAAAATCATGATTGACACCCAGATAGTAAGAAAAGACAGCCCTAAGGGTACATGGTACTTCCCTTCAGAAGACCTGAGCAGAAGCGGCTGTCCAGGGAGCCTCATCATTGTTTCAGTTTTGTAGCCCCCAGAAGAAACCGTTCTGTGTCCTGCTGTTCATCTTCACAGAGTGTTGCTGTTTCTCCTGTGTTAAGAGAAAATTCTCAACAGGCAGGTTGGTTACAGGAGGGATTTTCAACCAAAAATTAAATATTAGTACCCAAGCACCCTGGGCTTCCCTGATAGCTCAGTTGGTAAAGAATCCACCTGCAATGCAGAAGACCCTGGTTCAATTCCTAGGTCGGGAAGATATGCTGGAGAAGGGATAGGCTACCCACTCCATTATTCTGAGCCCTGGTGGCTCAGACAGTAAAGAATCCATCTGCAATGTGGGAGACCTGAGTCTAATCCCTGGGTTGGGAAGATCTCCTGGAGAAGGGAAAAGTCACCCACTCCAGTATTCTGGCCAAGAGAATTCCATGGACTTCCACGGGGTCGCAAAGCGTTGGACACAACTGAGTGATTTTCACTTTCACCCAAGCACCCAGAGAATCTATGTGACATTCCCTGGCTTCCCCCTCCCCCATTTAAAGGTGATCCCCATATTATTCTCTGTGTATGTCCATCACAGCACAGATGACAGCCCTAAGTCCTTGATTTGTTTGTTTACTTGTTTATCACCTTTTCCACTAGCCTAGGCTCCCTGAGGGCAGGGGCTGAGTCAGTTCTGTTCACCCATCTCTCAGCTCTCAGCAAAACGACACAAAGTGTACATTTAATAAACATCTGTTGAGTAAAAAATGCATGAACAGAAAGTCTAGTATGATCCAGTTCTGCCAAATCCAAGAGGGGGAAATGGATTCCTGGCTGGTTTCTGCGCTGAACATCCTTTCAGGAGTGAACAGGGCTATTAAGACTACTGCTCTTTTTCAATAGAGTCCAATTATAATTACTGTTCATTTACCTGTGTTCTCCTGGAAGGGCTACTTAAGCCAATTACTAACATTAAAACATAGAAATGTGAAATTTCACTGTTGAGATGGCAATCTATTAAAAATATGTCCTAATTTTACTCTCTTGTTAGAAGGTTCTCCTGACAAACCTCTTTATAACAGCTGAGTCCTCCCCTAATTGAGCCTAATCATGGTAGAATCATTAGCAAAGAACTGGCCTGGAGAGTGAGCTAGTCCTGACATAAGACCCAGCTTGGCCACTTACAGCCTGGTGACCTGGAGCAAATCAGCTTTCTCAAGCTTCCAAGTCCCCACCCAGTAATACCTGCCCTCAGGCTGTGTGCCCGGCACCCCTGGACTTCAGAACTACTCAATCCTCTGCACTCACTGCCAGCTGAGCAAGCCAAGCTACCCAAGACACCTCAGACTTACTCATCCAGGCATTAGTAACATTTGACGTAAGAAATAAGAAAGCATGTTACATCACTGTTACCCCAACTCAAACTCTCTCCCCAGCCTCCATGTTTACGTCCACCTCAATATCAGATGGACACCCACAGTGCGTACACACACTCCCTACCTCAGTCACCCTCACTTACATAGAACCACACAGCCGCCCTGTGCCTCCAACTACAACTTTTTACTTTATTATTAAATGTGGCCAAATGTTCAAGGGCCAAAGAGGGCTATGTGTACAATATACAGACACACACATGGCAGAACAGAAGCAAATTTCTTTAACAGTAAGAAACCTTCGAAGACCAATTAGGAAAATCAATTAAGAAAAAGCAAACTACCCAATAGGAAAAAAAAATGAAGACTAAAAACAGGAAAATAATGCAAAAGGTTAGTAATCCTGTGAAAATATTCTCAGACTTATTCATAATTAAGACAAATCAAAACCATGAGGCACCACTTTTCACTTAAGAAAAATTAAAACCAATAATGCCCAATGTTGGCAGCAGTGTGGAGAAATGGGCATTCTTATACACTATTGACTGAAGTGTAAGCTGGGCAATTAACACTAACAAAAAATTTAAATCAAAACAATAACATTAATTCAGCTTTTGTTCATACAAAGTCACCCACGTAAGAAGTGAAAAGAAATAGATATTTCTCAAAAGAAGACACACAGATGGCCAAGAGGCATGTGAAAAGATGCTCAGCATCACTAATTATCAGAAAAATGCAAATCAGAACTACAATAAGTTATCACTTCACACTAGTCAGAATGGCCATCATCAAAAAATCTACAAACAATAAATGCTGGAGAGGGTGTAGAGAAAAGGGAACACTCCTACACTGTTGGTAGGAATGTATATTGTGCAGCTACTACAGAAATAAGTATGGAGGTTCCTTAAAAAAAATTAAAAATAGAGATATCATATAACCCAGCAATCCCACCCCTGGGCAAATGTCCAGAGAAAACCATAATTTGAAAAGATACTTGCACCCTAATGTTTACTGCGCACTATTTACAATAGCCTGGACATGAAAACAACCTAAATGTCCATCAGTGGAGGAGTAGATAAAGAAGATGTATATATACAAAACTAGAATATTACTCAGCCATAAAAAGAATGGAATAACATCACTGGCAGCAACGTGGAAGGACGTAGAGATTGCCAATACTGAGTCAAGTAAGTCAGAGAAAGACAAATATTATATGATAATGTTTATATGTGAAATCTTAAAAAGTAGTACAAATTAATCTATTTTTAAAATTGAAATAGAGTCACAGATGTAGAAAACAAATTTACAGTTACCAAGAGAGAAGAGGGGGACAAGGGGAATATAAATTGGGAGACTGGGACTAAAATATTCACACTGCTGTGTATAACTAATAAGAACCTGCTATATAGCGCAGGGAACTCTACTCAGTTCTATATAATGACCTATATGGGAACAAAATCTAAAAAACGTGGGGTAACAAAAAACTAAAAAAGAGTGGATATGTGCCTATGTGTAACTGATTCATTTTGCTGTACAGCAGAACTAATCCAACACTGTAAATTGACTAAACTTGAATAAAAATTATTAAAAAATAAAAATAAATAAAAGTGAAAAGAGAATCTGTTGATTGAGAAAAGATACTATTTAACCCATAACAGACCAGTAAGCACAAAATATAATGAAATTCTACAAATCAATAAAGCACGTGAGACAGAAGATAGATGGGCTCCAGATTAGACATTTACAGCCAACACCCTGTTTACACTCCCAAATAGAAATAACAACATGGGGGACTTCCCTGGTGGTCTAGTGGTTGAGTCTGCCTTGCAATGCAGGGGACACGGGTTCAATCCCTGGTCTCAGGGAACTATTAATAAGATCCCATGTGCCTTGGAACAACTAAGCTCCCGTGCCACAACTACTGAGCTCACGTGCTCCTGAGCCCACAGGCCACAACTAGAGTCCATACACCACAACGAAAGACCCGCATGACACAACCAAGACCCGACACAGTCAAGTAAATAGAGGACAGAAAAAGCTTACTAACACTAATCAAAATAACACTGAATAACTATGAAAAAAGAAATAACAGCAACAACAGGAAAAGGGTAAATAGCTGGACTTTGTCCCCAGTGGACACTTGAAGATAACAGTAATGACACGGGCAAAAAGGAGCTGAATTCTCCCCAGATAAAAGATAAAGAGACCACAAATTTCTCATTCTCAAGGTCAAGGAGACCCTCCTGACTACACATGAGCAGAAAGGCTCCTCAGGGGTCAAAAAGGGAGGGGGTGCCACTCCATAGTAGGTGATGTCAACCTACCCAGAGAACTCTTCGCTAGAATCCATCTTGGCTAAGCAACGGGCCCTAGCACAGGGGAAATAAACCAAATACAGACTCAGAACCAGGCAAAGCAAGATAACTGGCCAGAGAAAACCTTGAAGAAATGCCCCATGAAAGTGATTCAACTATCAGGAGGGCTTGACTCTCAGAGCCTGCCCATGTGTCTATCTACAGTACCCTTTCCCTCTTAATAAACACTTTACTTGTTTCACTACTTTTCATCTCTTTGTGGAAACTCATGTCTACAAAGCCAGTGGGACAGAGCATTGTCGCTGGCCACTGGTCTAGTGGCCAGAATTCAGCAGTCTCACTGCCTCAGCCTGACTTAGGTCTCTGGCCCAGGAACCAAAATTCTGCTTGAAGCCACTGCAGGCTGAGGCCACCTGAGATCAGAAAGGACAAATACTCCAACAGGAAAAAATAATGGTCAAAGGCAATTCATACAAGAGGAAACATGCATGGCCACAAAATACAAGAAAAGACGCCCAACCTCATGAGTAATCCAAGAAATGTGAACGAAAACCACAAGAAGCATTTCACATCAATCAAACTGGAAAAATCAAAACATCAAACAATCCCAAGTGTTGGTGAAGATGTGGAGTAACTGACTGAGTGAGAGTGCAAAACCACTTTGGAGAACAATTTCTAATGTCATTGAAGGTCCTCATATTTCGTGAACTAGAAATTCCCTCCTAGGCAAATACTCTAGATAAATTCCCTCCTAGGCAAATACTCTAGATAAATTCCCTCCTAGGCAAATACTCTAGAGAAATCCCCTCAGGAGATACAATTAAGAACACAAACGTTTGATGCAGCATTATTTATAACAGAATAAAACTAGCACAACTTTAATGTCCATTAACCAGGAAATGGATATATAAATTGTGATCCATTCACATAATTTGAAGTTATTCAGTACTGAAAAGAAATTAGCTCAAAAAATGGTATCAGCTTGGAAGAATCTCAGAAATACAATGCTGAGGAAAAGATGCAAGTGTCAGAAGATCTTTATGTCTTTTCATATGTCTTAAAGAGTGCAAAATAAAATTTTTTCAATTTATGTACATATACTTTCACCTAATTCCACTGCTAGGAATTTATCTTACATACACATTTGCATATATACAAGAATATAACAATATATACAAAGATGCTTATTTTAACAGTTTATAAGAAGAAAAAACTGAAAATAACCTAAATATGGGAATATTCTATAAAATATTCAATAAAATACCAGAGCTAGACAATCATTTATAAGCCTGAGCTAGACCTGTATGCCAAGATAAATATTTAAGTGGGAAAAAATAATCACAGGTCTAGACTATTTGCAGAAAAATATTAGATTAGATGTATACACACACACACACAAACATAAAAACTTTCTAGATCATAAGAAACCATTAACTTTGATCATCTCAGGGGAGTAAGATGGGGTAATGAGAGGCGACTTCTACTTTTCATTTTACACCCTTCAGAATGATTTGCATTTCTGTTTTCACCATTAGTGTATATTACCTTTCTAAGGCAAGTAAATAAATAGACAAATCAGTGGAAAAAAAAATAACAGCTATAAGATTAGGATGTTAGTTTACCAAGATTTTATTTTAAAAGCAAAAATCACATGAAACTCTTTTAATCATTTTTTATGCTTATCTCTGGGGAATTGAGAGCACTCAAAGAAATGAGTCCTAAAGGTGACTGCTTTGAACAGGATGATAAATGGTACATTATCAGTGGCTCTTTCACAGCTTTATATAACTATCTGTAGAATATGCTGCACTATTTGTTTTACTTCAAATCACCATTCTGAAAGCCATAAACTGTTTTCTGACCTCAGAGGGTTTGTTTACCAAGAAGTACATTCAAAGAGGAAATAAGGACCCAAAGCACATTAGCAGAGTAGGCCAGCATACCAGCCGGTATAGTTTCCTGGGCCAGGGGACACCAGGCATTGCTGTCCACCATGTCTGAGCAGACACATCTCCCTGGGCCTTCTGCCTCCAAGCCCTGCTGGTT
Organism: Antilocapra americana; assembly: GCA_007570785.1. NCBI lineage: Eukaryota > Metazoa > Chordata > Mammalia > Artiodactyla > Antilocapridae > Antilocapra > Antilocapra americana. The sequence goes on along the minus strand of ML663563.1, from coordinate 817,574 downwards.
GCTCTTAGCTGGTTCCCACCCAGGGCAGCAGCATCACCAGAGACAACACTTAGCCTGCACCACGGGCACACTCAGGGGTCTGCAAAGCCTTCGTGGGCTCCGGCCAGACCTCCAAAGTCAGGAAGTTTGTGGCTGAAAAGGTGGGGGAAAGAAGCTGAGTGTAGAGACAGAGGCTGTGGTGCAGAAGCCCCATTTCCCAGCCTGGCCGAGGGACCAGCACTAGGAGTAGAGCCCAACAGTGGGGACTCAGAGCCCCCTGATTCCACTGAAACCAGAACTCTGTAACCTGTATCGGTTTTGACTCCCAGTAAAATTTACTGCCAAAAATAAAGGATGAAAATAAAAGTTTGGAAATCTTTAAACTAGCAGGTACCGCCAGACATGTGGTTCTCAAACATAATAATCAAACTTTTTATAAGTTTTCTTCTGTTTCTTCAGCAGTAGGGAGGGGGAAAGGGCTTCAAAATACCTCCCTCCTGAACCTTGCAGGGCGGCTGGAAGGATCAAACGAGGTAATAGCCATCTTCCTAAGAGGCCCTTAGGAAACAAATTTATTATTTCCTTCCTTTATAATGGAGGATATATCCGGTTCAAATAATTCGTCACACAAACAAGACTGTTTCTTCTAGAAGGAGAAGATGAAGGGGGGTTGGTAAGAATAATAATAAAAAAAAAACAGCAACAGCTCAGTTACAATTTAAAAAAGGAGAGACTCTGATTGAGTGCCTTTCACATAAATGAACTTGGGGTTGGGGGTGAGTGAGGTGGGAAGGGCAGCGTGGAGGAGGACATCTGGGTTAAGCGTGTGTGTGTGTGTGTGTGTGTGTGTGTGTGTGTGAGAGAGAGAGAGAGAGAGAGAGAGACTCAGTCATGTCCTACTCTTCCACCCCATGGACTGTAGCCCACCAGGCTTCTCTGTCCATGGGATTCTCCAGACAAGCATACTGGAGTGGGTTACCATTCCCTTCTCCAGGGGATCTTCCCAACCCAGGGATCGAACCCAGGTCTCCCATACTACAGGCAGATTCTTTACCGCAGAGCCACTGGGGAATCAGTGCTATGTATCAAACACCATGCAGTGTGCAAGAGGCCTCATGTGTTTCCTTGAATCTGCACAGAATATGACTGTTGTTGCTTAGTCGTTCAGTCATGTCCAACTCTTTGCGATCCCATGGGCTGTAGCTGACCAGGTTCCTCTGCCCATGGGATTCTCCAGGCAAGAATAGTGGGGTGGGTTGCCCCTTTTCCTTCTCCAGGGGATCTTCCTGACTTGGGGATTGAACCTGCGTCTCCTGAATTGGCAGGCTGACTCTTTACCACTGAGTTACCAAGGAAGCCCCACAGAATATGCTGCAAGTGTGCTTATTCCATTTTACAGATCAGAGGGAATGAACAACTTAGCCAAGGTCAGACAGAGACACTGCCCACCCAGGCTGCAGTTCCCTCCACAGCCTCATCACTGGCTCCTCCCCCTAAATGTGGGTGTTCCCGCCCCGCCTTTTTTCCTTTCTGTTATCTTCCTTTAAAATCTTGGGTCATTTCACCCCTTGGGTTATCTCCTCCACACACATCCTCTGTTCTGATTTCCAGCCCCCTGGACAGTTCCCAGTTAAGATCTCACTACCCTCACAAACACAACAGTCTCTAAAAGGAGTTCTTCACTTCCCAACTCACACACCCCAGCCTCCCAGCCTCCCAAGCTCAAAATCACCATCACTTCTGGTCCTTTCTCCCCCTTCCCCATATACACAATCACTCAATGATCTCAATTCTTTTTTCAAAATCTCTCTCACCCTTCATTTTTCATTTTTCCTTTTTCTCTTTGCAGCCTAGCACTATGAACCTTCTATCTCCCTGGCCCCTACAGAAGCCTCCAGCAGGTTTCCTCAAGGTTTTCAGTTTACCTGTACACCATGCCAGAACATCACACCGCATACCTGCTCCGCTCCTGCACTGGATGGCACACTGCCTTCATCAAATCAAGTACTCACTCAGCCCTGCTCCCTAAGGCTGCCTGCATCTGGCCCTGTGGCTTTCCAGCCTCCAACCCCATCCACTCCTCAGTTTCTCAGTTTAGCAAAGGATTGCTGGCTGCACACACCCCTGCATACACCCCACACTCCCCACTTGTGGTCCCAGTGCCCCCAGAGGCTGTCCATTTTTCCCTCCTGCCACCTCTCAGTTGAGGCCACCAGCCCTCCCCTCCAAGCCTGCAAGACTCATTATCTGTACTGTTCATCAGGCAGTAATTATGTACTGCCTTGTAACTCTTCTATTTAGCCTGGAACAGGCTTTGAAATACACTAGTGCATGTAATCTTTCCCAGGTCTCTATCTTATAACCCCAAGCAGTATAAACCACTGGAAGAAGACTGTCTAATGGGTCTAAGTTTCTCCCTGCAGTGCCTAGTACTTAGATAGTGGGTGCTTAACACATGTGTTGATTTCCTTTTTCTATGAACTTATGTTGGCCTCAAACAACCAGGGCTGGTCAGAATAATAAGCATCAGTCTTGGAAACCTGCTTTTGGCGACTACAGATCTCCAGCAGGACAATTTCATCTTGACCTCTTAGATCAGAGTTCCCCAGGGTTACCCCACCCCTGGGGCATTGAGGGCATCAGCTGCTCTCAGAGGGAATTGGTCTGCCAGAGAGGTCTCTGACCCACACCACCAACCCGGGTTGGCTCTGTCTGCTACTTTAGTGATTACATTTTCATATCCTTCCCTGCTCTCCAGCTAGAAGGAAACAGCCCAGAGAATGGAGTTGGGGCCGGAGGCTCCCTAAACCCCAAATCCGGACCCTCTCATTGGGGACGCAACCTCCAGCCTGTTCGCTGGCCCGTCAGAAGCACGCCTGGGTACCCCTACCCTTGGGAGAGAAAGAAGACACTGCACCTTTAAGTCTGCAGCCAGTTGAGAAAAACAAGCTGTGATTTATATAAGCGGGAAAATCATGTGATTTGCAGGAACGCTCCCTCCTCCATCGGCCCCCTCCCCGTGTCGTGTCGCCTCCAGCTCTTCCCAGAGGAGCTCCGGCCCAGCCGCTGGGCTGGGCTGGAGGGGAGGGGGCCAGGCAGGCCGGCCTGGGGGCGCCCCGAGCCTCCTTTCTCAGAGCGCGGGAGCCCCGCGCGCCCGGGCGCGCCCGTGACCGAGTTGGGCCTGGGTCCACCGCGCCTCGCTCCGGCGCTGCCGGGTGGCCCCAGACGCCGGCGAAGGCGGTGTTCGGCCTCGGGGCGCAGTGATTTGGGCCGCAGCTGCACGCTCCCCGAGCATCCCCTCCCGGGGGCCCCTTGCCCGATTCCGACCAAAGCGTGCGTCGGAGAAACTGAGGCTCCTCCCCCGCCCAAGTCCTCCCGGAGAAAGAAACGTCAGGGGACCCAACGGCCTGACTTCTGGGTCCCCCGCACCCTACCTCTGGCGGGGGGAAAGCAATTTAAGAAATTATTTGATCGGGGAAATGGCATGATGAAAATCAGCCATTTCTAGAGCTGAAAGGCGTTTTGTGTTTTCAGCCCAAAGGACCTAGCTTTCAGGGGGGAAAAAAAAAAAAACCGATATGGCCTTTTCGGCCAGAGCCAAGGAAAATAAATACATGATTCGGAGGCCCTAAGAACCCGCAAAGATCTTTTAAATATTAGAGGAAGGGAAGGGTAGCTACAAGGAGCCCACGCCCACGCGGAGTTAACTCTGACAACTTCTGAAGGAAAAAGGAAATGCTTAGATCCTGCTGAGCTGCAGAAACTGTAGAGTGGGCAAGACTTCAAGAGGTCATCTCAGCCATCCCCCTATCTCTGGAGAAACACTATACTAAGGCCTTCCAGGAAGTGCTTCCAGCTGGGAAAGGGTTAACCATCATTTCAGAAACCAAGCCCAAGAGAAGTTGGGGGAGTTCCCTCAGGGCAAAGGGCTAGGAGGGGAGGAAATATCTCTCAGTGCCATAAACCACAATATCCCTCTTTTCTATAAACCTCAGTGATGGGCCCTGATACTGTCCAAGGAAGGAGACCCATGGCGTCTCTGAGTTACCAATTCCAGGAGTTGAACCTTGCCAGAGAGAAGGTTGGAAGTCCATTGTTTATTTTTCTCCCTTGGTTATCTTCTAGGGATGAGGCATAAGCCCAGTGCTGTCACATGGAGAAAAACATGATGCAATTAATAAAGTTGCTAATGCATCGTCTTGTAGTGACCTCTGCCATCGCTAGCGCAGCGTGGCCAATTTCAGTCCACCCTCTACATCCCGCAGAGCCAACTGGACCCTGAGAGGTCGTTCGGGCCCTCCTTCATCTCCCCTCCCCTCACAGATGGAGGGCCTTTATGCTGAGATAGTTTCCGGGACAGCACCTAATGCTGTCTGTCACACCGACAGTAAGTTCCTTCCTGAAGGAGAAAGCTCAAGTTAAGCAAATATTCTCAATTATTCTTTAAATCCTGAAGAAGAAAAATAGGAGTTAACATAGGGGCTCAAGGGAGTAGCGCTCCATGCGTTCAGACAGATATCAACTTCATTCATTCTGTTATCAGTGAGCACCTCCTGTGTGCCTGGCCCTGAGCTGAGCACCAGGCAGACGGTGGAAACAGGACACACAAAGCCCCTACCCTGAACCTGACTTCTGCTCCCCAACTCTGTCACCCCAGATGGGAGCCTGGGAAAGACTTTCCTCTCCCCCGCCAGCACACATCCCCAGCCCACACCCAGCTTGTGTTGCCCCCATTCCAGCTGCCTGTGTCTCACTTGTCTGCCAAGAGCTGCTTCTATCAGGAGACACCTCTCTCTGGCGATTGGGTGGTGGGTATAAGAAGTGACCCAAAGGCCTATCCAGAAAGTGAGATCAAAGTTGGCAGCCTCCGGGGCCCCTCCCAAAACTTATAATTCAGGCTCCACTTCACTCCGTGCCCCTTTCTTTCTTTGCTCTTTTTTCTGAGGGACCCGGCTGCCTCCCATCCAGGACTCCTTTTTCCTAAGCTTCATATGCCAGGGGTCTGCCCAGTCTCAAAGCCTCCCTGATGCTCCGATTACCATATTCTCAAGGTAGCCTCTCCGCTTCCGTAGGAGCCGGAGCGCAGATGCCAAGCCAAGCTCTCTTCTGTTGCCTTAAGGCTTCTTATTGAGGGTACTCAGACCTCTACCCTTAACCGCAGGCCTGCCAACCTCCACCTTCTAACCCCACCCGACTCCCACACCATACCAGCCCCTGCCTTATTCCACTCTTTTCCTGAGTTCAGTTTCTGGCTTCCCTCAGCCATTCATCAGCATGGCCTGATAACGTGCAAAGGGAGATCTGGCGAGAAGCCTGTGGTGAACAAACATTTTAATGAACAAACAGAAATGATGGCTCCAAACTGAAAACACTCTGGAAGCCACAAACTCAGTGACTTTTAAAGAAGCCAAATCAGGACCTCTGAGGGCTTTCTTTCTTTTCTTTTTTTTAAAATGCACCCAGGAGGGCAATGAGTGAAATCAGCTCATCTCGGACACTGTCTCTTTCAGGAAACAGGGGCCTCCAAAGAAAAAAGGCGTCCTAGCCCCTGCCAAATTCCACTCTGTTTCAGATTAGCCTCCCAGCAAAATGAGGGGGCTGTACTAGCTGCTCTTCCAAGTCCTTCTAGCACCGAGGCTCTGCAGCTCCCCTAAACAACCTATTTCAGAACCCTCCACGTCCTCATCACAGAATAGTGGATGCATCTGTGCTCTGGGCCTGGGTCCGCAGCTGGAGCTCAGAATTAGGCCTTTCACTGCAGTGTTTTCAGGACTGTTTTCCCTCTTTCTCCTTTCCCTGAAAGGGCCTCTGGTCTTTCCCAAGCTGCCAGAGTAGAAGGGAACACACAACTCCCCTAGAGCAGAGGGGCCCATCGAAGGGAAAGCTGGCCCAGCCCCAGGACAGGCTTGCCTACGATTCTGCAGGGACATTCCTCCCTCCCAACCTGCAGGCAACTTCTGGAAGTTCCAAACAGCACATCCTTGGGCCAGCCCAGGCCCCTCAGTATCCTGCACCCCAGTTTACAAGCTTTTAGTGGCAGCTAACACATTTGGCAAACCTCCTCAAGTGTGGTCCAGGCTGGGCCCTTTTCCCCAGGACCCAGCTGATGAAGGGATGCTGGGCTGGGACCAAAATGGTGTCCAGCCAGAGAAGCCCTGAGTCTTGGTTCTCTGGGCCAAGGCTGGAGAGGACCAGAGGGAAATGTCCTCGGTCGGCCCCACCACCACCACGCAGGCCAGTCCCGAAATCTTAGGATGCATCAGTGATTCCAGGCAGGGCTCCATCCTCAACCCACACTCAGCCCAGGACCTGGTCAGGGAATCTCCAACATTCCCAGTAACACAAAGCTCGCCTTCCATGCCAGATTTCCTCTGGGGTCTCTGGGTGGGAGTAGCCAGACCCTCTCACTGGGCTCCTGCTAGATCTAGGAGGTCCAAAAGCCATCTGTCTCCATTAGAGACAGTCACAGCTCCAGATCTCTGCTTTCAGACGGTTTTAAAGAGAAGGGTGTTTTGAAAGCTCAAGACATGTTCTGGGCTTGGCTTTGGTTCTAGCTCCATCTCCGTCTCTCAAAATACCAGTTTTATCCCCCCTGAATCTGGACATCTTGGAGACAGTGAGCTGAGTTGACAGGACTGCAGGGGGCCTCTGCTTCCTGATGACCCAGGCTGTGCCCAGTCTAGATTTTACCAGAAGGACTCCAAGAAGGGAAACCCACATCAACTCATTCCTTCAGGCTCTCTGACTGACACGCTGGCCCCAAATATTCAAGAGAAGACTGGAGACTCCCTCCCAACTCTGGGGACCTCATCACTGTTACCCACCCCCAACCTCCCAGTCCCTCTCGTCTCTTGTCCCACAACCAACTGTGTTCCCAGGACTCTCAGAAGGTTTGTGCTTCCTCTGAAGACCTCTGGCTCAGTTTCCTGCTTGACTACCCTTATCACCCATGCACTGCCCACTTCCCGCATCCCCCCAGCCAACCCGCCAGCTTACACCAGGCTAACGGGCACGGTAGTAGCCTTTCCCTTCTCCAGGGGAATCTTCCCAACCCAGGGGTCGAACCCAGGTCTCTTGAGTTGCAGGCAGATTCTTTACCTGCACAAGAGAAACCTCACAAGAGCTGAGCCACAAGAGAAGCCCAGACTTTGACCTAAACCTCAGGGAAATAGAGAATCACAGTAAACACATTCGAATCTAGCAGACATCACTCTCCTAAAAATTTGTCAGCCATCCCCCCACCTCAAAAAATTTCTCATGTTCCCTAAGTCCCAACTTATGCTATCTTCTCCAGCCTCTCACTTCTCCTCCAGACCCTTCTATCCAAACTCCAAGTTCCTGCTGATTTCTCTCACACAGCATTTGTCTTGCCTCCAGCCTGCTCAGAGGGTCACTCTGTTCTCACCAGACAGCGGGGCTTCTCTATCAGGGTTCATAATCTTCAAAAAAGAGGCATCTACCTCCAGGGGCTGGGGTCGGGGGGAGTGGTGCACCCCTCCCCTAGAATAATAAAGTACAGCATTTTTTTCTCTATGTAACACTTTCTTCCTATCCACCCTCCACCACCACTCCCTTACATCTGGTACCCCTCTCAGTTGAGAAATCCACCCCAAATCACTCGTTCTTTTTTTCACCCCTTTATGGGCATGGAGCACTGCTAATTACTATCCCTGTTATAGTTTAAAATGATGATCCGATAAAAAATAAGTCACCATAAAACAGACACAAAAGGACAAATACTATATGTTTCCACTTACATGAGGTCCCTAGAGTAGTTAAATTCCTAGAGACACAAGTAGAATAGTGACTGCCAGGGGCTGGAGAGAGGGGAGAATGGGGATTTATTGTTCAGTGGGTATGAGGTTTCAGTCTGGGAAGACGAAAGAGGTTTTGAAGATGGATGGTGGGAATGGTTCCACAATGATGTAAATATACTTAATGCCACTGAACTGTACACTGAAAAGTGGGAAAAATGGAGACTTTTATATAATGCATACTTTCCCACAATAAATAAGTAATGTCAGTAACATTCACTCTGACTTCAGGACTTCCCTGGTGGTCCAGTGGCTAAGACTCTGTGCTCCCTATGCAGGAGACCTGGGTTCGATCCCTGATCAGGGAACTAGATCCCACATGCTACAACTAAGAGTTTGCACACTGCAATTAAAGATCCTGCGTGCCACAATTAAGACCCAGCACAGCCAAATAAATTAGGTAGGTTTTTTTTTAATAGCAACAACAAAACTCATCTACTCTGACTCCAAGAGAGACTTGCAGTTAATTGAAAAAAGGGAGGCTTTTCCTTCTGCCACCCTACATTTCAGCAGCTCTGCGAACACCTTCAGGGAGCCCCGAGTTAAGGAGGTATCTTCGCCTGCTCTCAGTCATCTCTCTGCTGACCCCACTACATGGCTGTAGGCTTCAGTTCTGTTTCCAAACTGACAGAAAGCAGAACCGCAGAGGAGGCACCATCCATGTAAGCGTGCATGTTTGCTAAGTCATTCAGTCATGTCCAACTCTGCAACGCCGTGGACTATAGCCTGACAGGCTCCTCTGTCCATGGGATTCTCCAGACAAGAATACTAGAGTGGGTTACTGAGCCCTTCTCCAGGGAATCTTTCTGACCCAGGGGTCGAACCAGCTTCTCTCAGGTCTCTTGCATTCCGCAAGCAGGTTCTTTACCACTAGTGCCACCTGGGAAACCCAAGGAAGAGGACCTTGGTTCTAAACCTAGTCAGTAACAAAGTTGTGCATCCTCGGGCAAGTTATCTAATCTCTGTATCTCAATATCCTTATAAAGAAAACAGAGAATGGAACAGGCTGCCCCGTGAGAGATAATGGATATGAACACAGTTTGAGAAGTGTGTGCAAGCTGATTTCATCATCTTTAATTTCACTTTGTCAAATTAAAAACATCTCAAACATTAGAAGTAAGTTTCTACCTGAAAATAAGGAGGGAGACAGTAAATCGCTCCATAAATACAACCTGAAGATAATACTTTGATCCTCCATCATCATCCCTAAATCATCCTCCTCATTGAAGGTGGAATGAAGCCAAGTTCTTCCCTGCCTGATCTCTCTCTGCTGTGAAAACCCATTTTGTCAAGACACATTTTTCTCCATGGTTTGCTCTTAATTCCGAAGCAGGATCCAGATTTCCCCGCAGGCTGCCCATAGCATTGCCTGCATGAGGTGTGCAGTGAGGTTGCAAGCAGGAGCAGAGTTGGGAGAGGGGTTTAGGAGAGGCCAGGGAGAGCAGAATCCCTTGAACACATATTCAAAAATGACACCTTCTAACCATGTTCAAGCCTCCCTGGTGACTCAGTGGTAAAGAATCCATCTGCCAATGCAGAAGACATGGGTTCAATCCCTGAGTTGGGAAGATCCCCTGGAGAAGGAAATGGCAACCCACCCCAGTATTCTTTCCTGGGAAATCCCACAGACAGAGGAGCCTGGCAGGCTATAGCCCAGGAGATGGCAAGGAGTTGGACACAGATACAACTTAGCGATTAAACAACAACCACGTTCATGGCACTCACACGTTGAGTGAAAAGGTGAAACAGCCTGGTGGAAAGGTGCCAGCACAAGTAGGGTGGCTCCAGGACCAAAAACCCCAAGAAGAAGGTGGTCCAAAGGTGGCTTCAGTTGCCGGAGTTGGCTGCCCCTCAGTCTGACCACCGGCCGGGTTGGCTGCTGTCAGAAGGCCGCCAGCCCCGGCTCTACCCCAGATGCAGGAGGCAGCATTTCTCTCCAACAAAGAGTCTCTCTGTCCCTCAGGCCCAAGGAGGACGTTCGGGTCACCCACAGCCCAGGTAAATGCACACCTGGCCCTGCCCCTTCCTCCCTTTTGCCACCTCGACCTCACCAGGACCCCTTCTGGTTCTTTTCACAGCCTCCCCTTCTCTCTGAGGAGGGACTTGTCAAGGCCTCTCCGCTCCTTTCCATGGAATCCCCCAGAGGGAGGGGGTCTCAGGCCTCTCATCTAGGGTCCCCGGTTGGGTCCCTGGCCACTCCTTAGAACCGCCTCCCACAGGGAGGGAACCTCACAGGGACCCAGCTCAGCCCAGATGGAAGTCATCTGTATTCGGGCTTCACCCTGATTTCACCAATAATTACGTTATGCTTGTCCACACCCATTTCTACAGCACCTCCGCCCCTACCAGAGCCCCCTTCACACTCACTCAGGCAGTGCCAAGAAGGAAAAATGGAAGCAGACCCGAAGGAACCCCGGGAGGGCAGGCGAGCTGGGGACACAACCAGAGCCCAAGACTTAGCCAGCATGCAATTCCAGGCTCTGACCCTCAAGGGGCCCAGCCTCCCTTTCAGCGCAGAACATCAAGGAGCCAACTCTTCCCCTGAGGCCCAGGGAGAGGTCTGCAGACAGGTCCCTACCGAGAGGCCAGTTCCCTCTGGGCCTTCTGGGCACCCCAGGTGTCCTGTCCTTGCTGTGGCCCCAGGACCCTCATCCGGCAGCATGCCACAGGCATCTTGAGGTCACCATGCCTGAGGTCCAAGGACCCCAAGGGACAGGGGCATTGTGAGATGGTGACTTCCAGAATGTCCCTCAGTCCCATTCTGTGGACTTTAGCTTTTCTTAGTACCCAGGAGGGCAGACCAAGGGGACTTTGATCCCATGGGCATCTGGTGGAATAAACTACCATTGCAAATGGGGCCTCCTGGCCACTTTTCTCCTCAAAGATGGCCTGTTTAAGAGCACGCCACTCTCTCAGGCTAATCTGAGCACACCTACCTGGGAGCTGCGGAGAGCCCGAGAGCCCGAGAGGGAGAGCAGGGGTGGGGAAGCTGAGCCTGGAAGAGGGAGGGAACTCAAGAACCACCCACTCCCATTCCTGATACAGCCAGAGTGGCTCCTCACAAGAAACCGTGAAGTGTCAATAACCAGACCCTAGCACAGCCTGAAATGTCTGAGCCACCACCGCCTCCACCAGCCACCCTCTCAACTTCTCAATGAAGGCTGGGGGAGGGGGCGGAGTGTTGCCCCCCTCAACGGGGTGGGGGTGGAGGGTCTTCAGCGGTCTGGGCCCAGATCCACCCCCTTCTCCAGCCTTCTCACAGGGTGCTTTGAGGACCCGCAGCTCTGGCTTCTCCAGCCTGTGCCCTCACAAAGGGCCCCTCTGTCACAGCCTCCCGGGGAACAGGCCCCCCTCCCTCCTCCCACTGCCCACTCCTCCCCGCTCCCCCCACCACACACACAGGCACTTCCTACAGCAGCGGATTCCAAGCCGAGTTCCCGAAGACGTGCTGGAACAAAGGCTGCACATGACTCCGTGTGCCGGAGTGCCTGTCAGGGCTCAGGGAACGTAATTATAGGGGGCACAGCCACTCTCAGCGGCCACACCTGGCCGTACAGTAAACAGCACTTCTTCCTGTCAAGCTAGGGGGGAAGTTGAGAGACGGGGAGGCGACAAACCACAATTTGAATCATTTGGAGAGAAGCTATAAATATAATAATGAGTCATTTGTAAAATATAATTTCATCCAAAAGCCTGGAAAAAATGGGAAAGAAGTTCTTATGCTATTTCAGGCTAAATCGTTCAAGGGTGTTCTGCCAGAACCTGGGGAGGGGACCCAGCTGCCCCCTGAGAGCTGGGCTGCCCTCCAGTCCCCAGCCCTTATCCTGACGCTGCCACCGCCCGCATGGCCTTGGACACCCCCTTCCCCACTTCCCTTTGCATATCCTGGGATCAGAATGTTGTGATGCAGAGTTCTCTCTTGGAGAGCTGATAAGGATCTTATGCCGAGCAGCCTTGCATCCAGGCTGTTGAGCTGAGAACAGTTTGGGGCAGCCACGCTGTTGTTCTTGGCAAAATGTTCCCCAGCCTTGGGGGCCCTCAGCCTTGTGAGCACAGCGTGGTTTTTCCAATGTGGCCCCCAGGTCTCCTCCAGAACTCTGGGAAGCCTTAATTCCAGCCCTGAGCCCCAGCTGTTCACGGGGGGTAGGGGGGTGTTGGGAGATGGGGGAGTCTAAACAAGCCTCTGTCTGGGGGAGCATAGTGAGGTCACCACTGCAGTCGGAGTGGTTGGAACCAGACTTCTAGGTTTGGTTACAGGGGGAAGCACTTATTCTCTGTGTGACCTGAAGTAAGTGACTTAACCTCTCTGAGCTCAGTTACTTCATCTATTGATTTACTCACTAAGTCACATCCAACTCTTGTGACCCCATGGACTGTAGTCCAGCAGCTTCCTCTGTCCATGGGATTTCCCAGGCAAGAATACTGGAGTGGGTTTCCATTTCCTTCTCCAGGGAGGATCTTTCCAACCCAGGGACAGAACCTCGGTCTCCTGCATTGCAGGCAGATTCTTTACTGACTGACCTATGAGGGCATCCCTACTTCATCTATTATATGGGTTTAATAACAGTACCCTCCTCAAAGGGTTGTTGAGAAGATGAAATGAATTACTGTGTAAAGCACTTAGAAGAGAACCTGGCAAAGTGAGCCCTCAATAATGCCAGCTAAGATTCTGGTTATTGTTTCTCAACTGGGCACTTTGTGCCACAAGGGACCACAGGACAGAGGCACCACAGCATACAGGATCAACCCTGAGTGATGGTGGATAAACCAGGGTCAGGGCCCAGGGCACGTCCTTCAGTCATTTCATCATCTCAACTTGCCCATTGACCTGAGCAAACTCATTAATCTCTGTGGCCGGAGCACCCCCTCATCCCTCCTCACAGGCAGCTTTGTCTCCAGACTGAATTGCAGGGAGTGCAAGGAGAGGAGGGGAGGACTCTATCCTAACAGCTAGAGGCTGAAGTCAGCTGGTACTTGGGGAGGGGAGCACCTGAGTGCGTGCTGCACTCTCTTTCCTGTTCTCCTCCCTCTTCTCCTCTTTTCTCCTCTGTTTCTCCTTCCCTCTTTTCTTACCTCTTCTTCATGCCAGTTCTCTCGGCCTTCCTACTCTTCTACTCCCAGGCAGAGCTGAGAGAGTGGAAGGGGGCTGAAGTGCTCAAAGCTTCTGTCTCCCCAACACTTCTGGCACTCAGACCCCATTGCTGAGAGTGACCTTGAAAGCCCTCAACAAGACTTCTTCCCCTGAGGTGGCCCCTCACACCCAGGGTGGCCAGAAGATGTCAAGAGAAATAGTCTCCATGTCAATATTCTGCATTTTTCTTTTTCAGAAACCAGAGCACCCCGCCAGTCCTAGCCTGGGGTAAAGGTCAGAGGGCAGGTATGCAGCAAGAGTCTTTTCTCATTGCTGTGCCCACCTTGCTCTTGCCTGGATAACTGTTTTTCCCCCCAATTATTCCTTAATATATCTGCCAGTGTTCACATTTCCCTAAGTGTGTTAATTTTTTTTCCCCCTTTCTAGTTAGTTTGAATTAGGGATCTAAAGATCCATACAGCGGACTTCCCTGGTGGTCCAGTGGCTAAGACTCCACACTCCCAATGCACATGGCCTGGGTTCAATCCCTGGTCAGGGAACTGGATCCCACATACAACTAGGAGTTCAAGTGCCGCAACTCAAGATTCCGCTTGCCACAATGAAGACTGAAGATCCCGCGTTATGCAACTAACACCCGGTGTAGCCAAATAAATATTTTATTTAAAAAAAAAAAAAGACACAGTGGTGTCATTTAACTTGTTTCTCTTTCCCTTATATATCCTATAAATTGATAGTTCGATTTTTTATTGTTTTATTATTTATTTATCTGGCTGCACCAGGTCTTAGCTGTGGATTGTGAGCTCTAGTTCCCTGACCAGAAGTTGAACCTAGGTCCTCTGCACTGGGAACATGGGCGTCTCGGCCATTGGACCACCAGGCCAGATTCAGGTTTGATTATTATTACTTCTTTTTGTTTCTGTTGTTTGACAGAATTATTTCACATACATGGTGAAGTGTGCCTCTGTCAACATGTATAATATCTGGTTGTCTCTGTGGGACTTCCCAGGTGGCACTAGTGGTAAAGAATCCACCTGTAATGCAGGAGATATAAGAGATTCGGGTTTGATCCTTGTGTCAGGAAGATCCCCTGGAGAAGGAAATGGCAACGCACTCCAAAATTCTTGCCTGGAGAATCCCATGGACAGATGAGCCTGGAGGGTTATAGTCCATTAGGGTCACAAAGAGTCAGACACAAGTGAAGTGCCTTAGAATGCAGCACATCTCTCTTTTTGTCATATTGTCAACCATTATTCTTCATTGCCTGGATCCATTATTTCAGTAGGGCTTTCAAAATTGTGATATTCTAATTATAACACTCCTTCTTCATTTAGTAGTTGGTACCTCTCATTTGTACCACTCTTAATTGTCTTGTATAGATCCACACTTCTGCATAGTATAATTTTCCTTCTGCTTGAGGGACTTATGTCAATATTTCTCATAGTGCAGTTCTGCTGGTGATGAATTTTTTCATATTTTGCCTGAAAATGTTCTCATTTCACCATAATTTTTGAAAAATATTTTTGTTGGGTATAGAATTCAAGGGTGACAGTTTCTTCTTTCAGTAATTTAATGATGTTGCTCCACTGACTTCTGGCTTTCATTGTTTTTAAAAGAAGTCTGTGAGCTTATTTGGGGTTGTGTCTGTATACCTTTGCATCGTTCCTGGTATCTGGCATGCAGTGGGTGCTGAATTACAATTTTAGGAAAATGAATAAAGAGAAACCTATGGTCACTTGGCCATGACCAACCAGGACCATATGGCCATACTCATGACTGGCATGTGTTTCAGACTTGTCATGAACAGTGGGCACCAACTGTAACAGCTGTCCTCTGGGCATGTCCCTCTTCCTGAGCTGAGCTGGCAGTGTCCAGAGCACTCCCAAGAATGTGGCTTTAAATATCCTGACCTTGACAATTCTAAGGCCTTTGATGGAGGGTGTGTAGAGTTGAGACACATGAGTCACTCAAGGTGCCACAAAAGTGTGACTGCTCCACTGAGACTCTCAGAATGTTCCTTGTCCTGAGGTGTGGTGAAAGGAAGAAAATAAACATGGAGAAGCCTAGTAAACACTCCCTGACATCTGACACATTCCTCCTTCCCACAGATGTGTCCAGAACTCTCTGCCTGAACAAAGGGCACTGGCAGAGGACCGTGGGTATATTCACTGCCAGCTCAGTGTCTGGATAAGGCCACCCCAATAGGTGCAAAGCAGGAGCAAGCAGAATCAAGGGGCAGGGGAGCAGGGACACAGGGTACATCAGTCTCTCGGATCAGAGTCTGCATACTTCCCAAATCCATGTTGGCTCTGGATACCTGTGCTTTTCCAGTCTAGAGGGCAAGTCTCTGCCAAGCTCCCCTTCTGTGCCCTACACAGTGCTAGATACTATAAGGACAAAAGGAGTCCTGCTGTCACTAAGGAATTTAATAATTTCCCTAAATGCAATTTCTCCCAAAGTGAGGTTTCCCAGTCACCTGCATGTGAACCATCAGGAACATTTGTTAATAGTGAAGATGCCTGAGCTCAATCTCAGACAGAAGGAATCATATTCTTTAGTAACGAAGCCCAAGAATCAATACTTTTATTGAGGGGAGGGGGGCCACACCATGAGGCTTGTGGGATCTCAGTTTCAAATCAGACATCCCAGGGATGGATGGAACCAGAGTCCCCCAGAGTAGAAGCACAGAGTCCTAACCCCTGGACCACCAGGGGATTACCAAGAACTGACACTTTTAATAAATTTCTTATATACATAAAAGTGTAAGAAATACTGCTGTAATGTTTTGTCCCTATGAGGTTTCATTCACCGTATTTGGACACCTAAGAAATTCTGTTAGAGTTGAAGTCTCTGGCCATTAGCATCTGGGCTCAGAGTTTCTTTGGCACTGTAAATCTCTCTATCAGCTTCCAATCTACTTGCTTCTGATGGATTCTGTGAGATAGTACATAAAACCAAAAGTCTTGCTGAAATTAGTCTCTAGGTCTGGCGTCTAGTGCAGGTATTTCTTTCTTTAAGCAACAAACCTCAGTGCTCTTCCAGACTCTCAGCCTTACCTTAGGATAGCTATACCTTAGGACAACAGGAGAGGCACCCCAAGTCTGATCCTTGCCTGTAGGCTATATCCCATGTACATATCAAGGGAGTGAAAATCAGGAAGTACTTAGGAAAGCACATGTCCCAGTCTTATCTCCTGTGATGTATACCCCACTGCTTCTGCTTATACTCATAGACTCTGGGGCAAAGCTTTGGGGATTTTACAGTTCTGCCAGTTTCCAGAATCTTAGCCATTTTCTACCATAGGCAGAAAGAGCTTCTCTTAGCAAAGTTCTATTTTCTTCCTTTTCTCTTTTTGGGTAGGCTAGTTTGAACATAAGCTTACCTTTTTATAGTACTTTACTAATAGCAACAAGAGGGAACCAACCCAATCCAACACTCTGAACTTCTCTACTAAATAATGTGCTGCTATAACCACAGCAGGCACGTGAGCTGCATTCCAAGGTACAACAGGAAACTATATAACTAGCTGGATTGGATTGCTAATTTTTCATCCCAAGATAGAGGGGTTATTACTGCCCTTCATCTTTCCTCTTTGGTTGAATCACTTTGGGGCTGAACCATTTGTGTGGCCTCTTACTCATGGCTTCCCTGGTAGTTCAGATAGTAAAGGATCTGCCTGTAATCAGGAGACCCTTCGATCCCTGGGTCAGGAAGATCCCTGGAGAAGGAAATGGCAACCCACTCCAGTATTCTTGCCTGGAGAATTCCAAGGACAGAGGGGCCTGGCAGGCTACAGTCCATGGGGTCACAAAGAGTCAGACACGACTAAGCAACTAACATTACTCATGGCACTAACTGCTGTACTAGTTAGGACTCTTTAAGTTGGAATAAACAAAAATCCAACTCAACTGGCTTAAACAATAAAGACAATTTACTGGCTCACATTACTCAAAAGTCCAGAGGAAGAGTTGGCTCTGAGCAAGGCTTGATGCAAGAGTTCATACAGTGTCACCAAGGACTTCGCTTCCCTACTCTGTCACTCAGCCTTTCATGGTGGCTTCATCATCATGTTTCATACAGTGGCCTTCAATCAGCTTCAGGCTCAGAGTTATAAAATGGTCACAGCAATTCCAGACTCACATCCTCATACTAGTGAATGCTTTATACGTCCTGAGACTCATACTCTCTCATCCACTTGAAATGGATCAAATCCCCATCCCTGAGTGCCTCCTATATGCTCAGTTGCTCAGTCGTGTCCGACTGTTTGTGACTCTACAGACTGTACTGGTTTTTCCAGTAGTCATGCACAGAACTGGGATTTGGATCATAAAAAGGCTGAGCACTGAAGAATTGATGCTTTCAAATTGTGGTGTGGGAAAAGATCCTTGAGAGCCCCTTGGACAGCAAAAAGATCAAACCAGTCAATACTAAAGGAAATCAACCCTGAATAGTCATTGGAAGGACTGATGCTGAAGCTAAAGCTCCAAAACTTAGGCCACCTGATGCAAAGAGCTGACTCATTGGAAAAAACGTTGATGCTGGGAAAGATTGAAGGCAAAAAGAGAAGAGGGCAGCAGAGGATGAGATGATTAGATAACATCACCGACTCAGTGGACATGAATTGGAACAAACTCTGGGAGACAGTAGAGGACAGAGGAGCCTGGCATGCTACAGTCCATGGGGTCACAGAGTGAGACATGACTTGTTGTTGAACAACAACAACTCGTGCCTGAACCAGCCACTGTGGCCAGTGTGCTGAGCACCTAAGGGATGACTGGGGATAAGAGCCCACCCCACCCAAATCCCAGGGCTGAGAACAGAGGAGATCCTCTAAAAGGGAGCCAGGTACTGTGAAGGAGTTTATAGCCAAATGCAGAGGGGAGCAGACCTCTGAATAGTATTACCAAAATGAGGTTAGGACTGTAACATTAACCGGGGGGAATAAAAGAAGATGCACCTATGTCTGCCTGGAGAAACTTAGAAAGACTTCTCAAATGCTGGCAAGGGTGTGGAAAAAAAGATGCAGCCATTATGGAAAACAGTAAGGAGGTTCTCTAAAAAACTAAAAAGAGAACTATCATACGATCCAGCAACTTCACCCCTGGGCATATATCCAGACAAAAGTAAAAACACTAATTCAAAAGAATACATGCATCCCAATGGTCATAGAAGCACTATCTACAATAGCTAAGACATGGAAGTGACCCAAGTGCTCATCAACAGGCAACTGGCTTAAGAAGATGTGGTATAAATTATACAATGGAATACTACTCAGCCATGAAAAAGAACAAAATATTACCATTTGTAGCAACATGGATGGACCTAGAGAATTTATGCTTAGTGACATGTCAGACCAAAAAAGACAAAATTGTAGGATATCACTTGTAAGTGAATCTAAAAATCAATACAAATAAATGTTTATGCAAGCCAAAGATAGACTCATAGGCATAGAAAACAAACTTATAGTTAAAAGGGGAGAAGGCAGAGGGAGAATATAAATTAGGAGTATGGGATTAACTATTAGATAGATATGAACTATTATATATAAAATAAACAACAAGGCTATCCTGTATAGCACAGGTAATTACCCTCATTATCTTGTAATAACCTATAATGGAGTATAATCTTCAAAAATACTGAATCACTATGGTGAACACCTGAAACTAACACAGTATTGAAAACCAGCTATTCTTCAGTAAAAAGATTAAAATTAAAATGAACCTACAAGACCCCACTGCCTTTATTTGTCACTGTTGGCTTCTCTCTTTGACAGGTTTCATGGACAGAATACTTTCTTGGTTTTCCTCCTACTTCCTGGCTGCCAATTTGTTTCCTTTGTTAAATTAAGTTAATGGTGTTGAAACTGGCAATGAGCTCATAGGAGGGTGGGGTAGTATTTTATACTTCTCTGTGTTGTACACGTCCCAAAAAAACTTTTGAAGGGCTTTTCTTGGCCTAATCTTGGGACTGACTGAAATCTCAGTTCCCTGACCAGGGATGGAACCCAGGCCCAGCAGTGAAAGCACCAAGTCCTAACCAATAGACAGCCAAGGAATTTCCTGGAAGAATAACTTTTATTTTTATCCTATGAAGTGAATAGAAAATTTGTATCGATTATAACAGATATACATTAAATGTATAGATATTTTATATATATATACACACACACACATAAATGTGTATATAATATATATATACATTTAATGTATATATAATTAATAAAAATCAATTTTTCTTGGAGTAGAGTCTTTTTACAGTGCTGTGTTGCGCTTCTGCTGTACAGCAAAGTAAATCAGTTTTATGTATCGATATATCTCCTCATTTTGGGACTTCCTTCCCATTTAGGTCAACACAGAGCATTGAGTTCCCTGTTCTACACAGTAGGTACTCACTAGCTACCCTAGTTATCAATTTTATACATTGTATCAATAGTGTATACATGTCAGTGACTTCCTTGGTGGTCCAGTGGTTAAGACTTTGCCTTCCAATGCAAGGGGTGTGAGTTGGATCCCCAGTTACAGAGCTAAGATCCCAGATGCCTCAGCTAAAAAAATCAAAACATAAGCCAGAAGCGATACTGTTAACAAATTCAATAAATACTTAAAAAAAAAAAATTGTGTGTATATGTCAACCTCAGGGAGATCCAACCAGGCTAGGAGACTCAACCAGTCCATCCTAAAGGAGATCAGTCCTGAGTGTTCATTGGAAGGACTGATGCTAAAGCTGAAACTCCAATACTCTGGCCACCTGATGCAAAGAGCTGACTCATTTGAAAAGACCCTGATGCTGGGAAAGATTGAAGGCCAGAGGAAAAGGGGACACCAGAGGATGAGATTGTTGGATGGCATCACTGACTCGATGGACATTAGTTTGGGTGGACTCCGGGAGTTGGTGATGGACAGGGAGGCCTGGCGTGCTACAGTCCATGGGGTCGCAAAGAGTCAGACATGACTGAGTGACTGAACTGACTGACTGACTGACCGTCAATCCCAATCTCCCAATTCATCCCACTCCCAAAATAACTTTTAAATGAAGTTTATCTTCTCATCTCTTCCCTTCTCCATTTGCCCCAGTTGTTCTCGAATGAGTGCAAAAGTACACATAATCATTGCCTGGGAATCTTGCTAGAACCTTGCTATCCTGGCCCTGTTTGCCCCAGCCCTGCTATCTTCTTGACCTTTTCTCTGACCTTATCTCTACCCACACTGTGGCCTTATGCTGACATCACTCCAGCCACTCCAGCTTTCCTATCTGTTCTCAAATACACTGGGAAGTTTTCTCTATGACCTTTGCACTTGCACAGTCACAAACAGGATCCCTGTTTAAATACTACATCGTCAAAGCAGTCACTCTGAAATAGTGTGCACACACGCACGTGTTCAACCACACAGACCTGTTTTATTGTCTGCATAGCATTTAGTACTTACTAGCCAAAATTATCTGGTTTTCTTGGAGTTTGTCCACTTGTTCCCTATTGTCTAGCCCTCCTAAAAGGTGAGTTCCTATTTACTGCTTTATTCCAATTCCTGGCAGATTCAAACTGCTTGATAAAGGGAATTCCCTGTGGTCCACTGGTTAGGACTCAGTGCTTTCACTGTCAGGGACCAGGTTCAATCCCTAGTCAGGGAACAAAGATCCCACAAACCACTCCATGTGGCCAAAGGGGGGGGGGAACCTTCTTAATCAGTATTTGTTGGTTGAATGAATAGATTTATGCCTACAGAACTCAGGAGAGAGGGCTGGGGGTGTAAATTTTGGACCTGGCATCACAACAGTAACAGCTGAAACCATTCCGTGAATCGGTGTGCCTGGTGAGGGTGGGTAGAAGTGAGGAAAACCAGAATAGAACCTAGGAGTTGTCTACTGAGTGGAAAATGGGAAAGATGCCTGGGAGGGAAAACAAGAAGTGGCCACAGAGGCTGCAAAGAAGCACTGGAGGAAGACTCAGCCTAGAAACCCAGGCAGAGGAGTTCTGGAGCAGAAAGTGAGGGACCCACACAGCAAAGAAGCAACTGAGTAGCAAGGTGCCACTAGATTCTGGCCACCAGGAAGTTACTGGTGAACATCCAGTTCCCAGAAAAGGAGGGGCGACTGGCAACCCATGAATGCCATTGGATAAATGCCCTACCTCCTGCCATATGGAGGGACAATTTCAATGTTCCTCAGAGGGTCCCAAGCAGCACTGAGCCCCAGGGTAACAAACTCAAAAAAAAGTCTGCCCTTTATTGGTTTGTCTTCACACCTTTCCAATGCCCTCTCCTCTGCTCCCTGGAACTCCTCCCATGTAAACCATCAGCATTTGAATCCTTTCTCAGGCTCTGCTTTCAGTGAAATTCAGATCCATTTCTCATTTCTCTTTCAGTTTTTCAGGAAGATAACAAGACTTTCCCTTACATCTCATGGTTCAGAACTGGACTGTGTATGTGCCCATGCATGAACTCATCATGAGCCAAGGAAAGGGGATGACTTGGTTTAGGGGTGATTGCTTTAGAGCAATCATGACCCATTCCCTGGGGCTGGGCACAACATCCATGGAAAGCATCAAGCTACAACCCAGCTCCATCTCCAAACCATCATGATTCGCATGACTAATGAGTGTGAGGCCCCTCACAAGGATGGCACCTCTTAACCTCCACACATTCCACCCCTCCCCAACCTGCACCAACCGTAGCTATCCATAGCTATGCACTGCTGGGCATTCAGTTCACACCTGTGCTCTGCAGGGCACCATGTTAACTGCTAGGGACCTGAACACAAGCACCACGAAACAGAATTCCTGACCTGAAGGGCTGTATCATCTAGACACATTATACACACCAGAGGATGAAGCAGACATATAGACATGGGCACAGCTGAGTCTAAATCACAGCGGGAAGAGTTATCAGTCAGAATAGATTAGGTTATGCTGAAGAAACAAACACCCTCTGATTTATTTATCCTGCAATAGCCAGCCCTCACAGTGGACAGAAGGCTCTGCTCCATGGCGTCATGCTCACGCCAAAACCCAGCCTGAGGAGCAGCCAGTAAATGGATACTGCTGAACCAGAGGGAAAGAGAGCTCCAGAGGGTTTTGAATTAGCAATTGAATTCTTGGCCCAGAAGTGAAATGTTTGACTTCCACTTGCAACCCATTGGCTAAAACTGGTCACATGGCCCCATCCAGCCTCAGAGAGCCAAGGAAGTGAGAACCTACCATATGCCAGAAGGCAGAGAGGCAGAGAGATTTGGTGAACAGTGCAAAGACTTCCAGAAAGCATGAAGGCAGAATGGCACTTGAACTGAGCTTTGAAAAATAATTTAGTCTTAAATAGATGAAGTTAGCGGGGAGTAGGGAGAAACTGCCAAACAGAGAGCTGTATAGGAGAAGGTGTGGAGGTCTCAAAGTGCCTAGCAAATGTGAGCAAAGTCGGGCTTCATGAAGAGTGAGAATGAAGCTGGGGCTGGAACTAACAGGAAGGCTGGGTTTAGACTCCGAAGGTCTTTGAGTATCAGAATATGGGTTTTATACTCCTGTAGATTATTGGCAATGAGGAGCTACCCAAAGATTTTTAATCAGGTAGCTAATATGAACTTATGAAGGATAACTTTGGTAGAATAACGGGAAGGAGCTTGCAAGAGAGAGAAACCAAAGCCTGGGAGACTATAGGAGACTGTGGTAATAGTCCAGACGAGGGATAAGGTGAAGCTGAAGCAAGGGAAGTGCTGAGAAGATGAGCAGAAGAGACACTTCCCGTCTAGCAAGGATCACTGCCTTTTTTATACAAGGGCAGAGAAAATAGTTTAACAACCCCCCATATACCATCACCCAGCTTCAACTGTTCTCCACACATGGCCAATTTTGCTTCATCTATGCCCCAACCTCCCTGCTCCAGTCTACTCACTTATTTTAAAGCAAATCCCAATTACCATACTATTTCATCTGTAAATTTCTTCACTATGTGCCCTAAAAGATAAACACTCTTTTAAAGAGTAACTACAATACCATTATCACACCTAAAACATTAGCAATAATTACTTAACATTATCAAATATCCAGCCAGTAGCAGAATTTCCTTGATGGTGTCTTTTTTTCTTCCAGTCGGTTTATCTGAACCTGGATCCAAATAAGGTCCACACACTCCATTTTGTTCTATTTCTCTCTCTTGTCATTTACCAGTGGAGGATTCTGGGTCATTTGTGTCCTACAGAGTTTGTGAAACTCTGGATTTTGCCCTGCTGTCATTCAATATCCTTGTTTTCATGCTGCATTGCCTGTGAACTGGTGGCTGGATCTAAAACTTCTCCCCTTCGAACAGAAGCAGAGGGAAGAGAAGGGAAGGAGAAGTGGGTAATTATTTACACAACACCTACTATATGCCAGGCACTGAGTGGGTTCTATAAAGATGATCTGTTCTATTATGAAGATGATCTCACTTCATCCCCACCTCTACCCTTAGAGATGAGTACGCATGATCACTGCTTTGACAGGTGAAGAAACTGGAACTCAGAGATGTTAAGCAACCTACTCATTTCACAGAACCAGAAAATGAAGGAGATGGGTTGGAACCTGGTTCTGTTTGACTCCAAAGCCCCTTCTCTTTCCACTGCCCCAGGGTGGGAAAGGGGCTTGGCCCACAAGTGGCAGTCAGGAAGGAAACCTAGCTATCCTGACTCCCAAGAGAATTTCCGTATTAGTAACAGACATTGTGATTTGAGATGCGCCAGGTGGCCTTATGTACATCACAAGTACCTAAATGATAGATGCATCATTATCCCCATTTTACAGGTGGGGAAACTGAGGTCCAGAAAGGGTAGGTGACTTTCCCTGGGCACTGAAGTTGGTGAGCAGAATGCATCATTATTCTCATTTTACTGGTGGGGAAACTAAGGTCCAGAAAGCATAGGTGGCTTGCCCCAGACACTGAAGTTGGTGAGCGAAGTCAGGATCCACTCCTAGGCTGGTCTGACAGCAGAGCCCATGCTTCCCACCAATGCCCCCCCGTGGGAACACCTCCAGCCTTCCTGGTGGCCATGGCAGGATGGAGGCAGGGATCAGCAGGCCGCCTTTCCTGTCCAGAGCCTAGAGAGTGAGCTCTCACTGTCGGCCTAGAGTGGAGCTCCTCATTTCTATCACACGCCCCCACCAGGGATGGTGTAGCCTCAGCTCACAACAGTGAGGCAGTGAGTGAGGGCTGGCCACGCCAGCCCCATCAATCTTGGTGGCATGGACTCCCTCCTGGAGCTTTCTCACAAGGCCCCACTCCCTGCTGTGGTGGAGCAAGGATCCAGGAGGAGCCCAATTCAGAGGAGAGCTGGAGGCGACACTGAGAAGCCCTTGAGAGCCCCCTTCCTCCCCAGAGCTGTTGTGAACAATTGAGAGAAAAACCGGGACGTTCTCCCCACCAGGGTATTTTGTATGCTTTGCACTTGCTGCTGCGTTTCCTTCATCTAAAAGCTCTAAAATTTCAAATAAAAAGGTACAGTGAAAGCAGCAGCAGGATAAATAGCCACAGTGATCTGAGCTGAACCCCTGCAAGCTTTATTCACATCTTTAGAAAAACTCTGAAGGCTCCTAGTAGCAGCTGCAGTACAAAGCCTCACACTTTAATTCCAAGGCTGCCAGAAATAGGTCTGTCAGGCCTGAAATATCCCTGCATTTCATTACTCTTAAATGTGCATTGCCATCTCTGCCTCATTACCAGCTGGGGGGTATTCTCCAGACCAACTCCAGAGAGAACTGGGAATCTGGGCCTTGTGAGGAAGGGGAAGATTGAGTTGGAGCTAGGACATGGGGATGGGAGGGGAGATCCAGAGGCTCAAAGCCTCACGAGAACATAGATCAGATGCAGAGCCACACAAGTAGAGGTTGCTGTTATTAACGTGGCCCCATCAGGCAGGCACTTGGGAGAGTGTGATGTCACCAACCTGGGCAGCGAAGCCGGGAGGAGACAGGAAAGAGGCAGGCCACTGGGGCGGCAGTGAGGACGGCTGTTGAGCCAATAGTGGGGCCCAAAGTGGAGGGTAAAGGGCACCGAATGAGGCCTTCGTGCCTGGTGGCAGGTAGGGACTAGTCAAAGGCTGATTAGGCCATCAAGGCCTGGGGAATCTGAAATCGCAGGCGCAAAGCAGCCAATGACAAATCCTGGAGGGAGATGGCTGCTGGAGATGTGGAAGTTTGGAGCTGGGAGAAATCTGCATGTTTATAATAATACTGACACTCAGGGTGGCTCTGAATAATTCAGTAGGCGCCGTGATCGCTTTATAGTGCATGTCCCTGAGGTACAAAGGGAGAGGGGATGGATAGGCCCAGGCCGGCTGCCGACGCCTGGCTTTCTGAAAGGGCATGACAGATGGGCCAGCGCTGGCCACCACCCAGTCACGCTTCGCACGGTGATTGGTTTTCAAAGGAGAACAGGGTTTGTGAATGGAGCCAGCTTGTTGCTTGCTGCCTTCAAACGGACGCTGCTGGGTCGCGTGGCCAACCCGGGCCCCCTTATGAATGGGGCATCACTGGTGGGTGGTGAATAAGCCAGAGGTGACTCCCCGTCCCCTCCCCCTGGCCCTGATGAGGCTGAGGCAGGAGGAAGGAGGAGAAGTACCCCAACCCTTCTGTCTGCTGACAAGTTTAACCCTCTGTTAGTCCTCCTCTGTGCTAGCCCTGTAACAGCTGCTGAAACAAGTTCAGTTGCATACACACACAAAAAAAGTTAGGATGAAAGTTTCTTTTCCTTTTATATAAAGAAACCCAAAGATAATCAGAGATCTAGGCTCCTTGCATCTGCTGCTCTGCCATCCTTAGTCCTTACATACCACTCCTGGCCCAACATGGCTGCTCATACTCCAACATCACGTCCACATTCCAGCCATCAGGAGAAAAGATAAGAAGGGGCCCAGGGCACATGCCAGTCTTTTCTTTTCTTTTCTTTTGTGCAACTTCCCAGGAGCTGCCACACAAAAGTTTACACTTAATACACCAAAACTTAGTTAGATGTTTATACCTTGCAAGAGAGGCTGAGAAATGTGTGCTTTGTTTTATTTGGCTGTGTTTCCTGGCAGATAATTCATGGTTCTATTCTACTTCTGCATATCTTACAACTGAAACACTGTCTGTTTCAGATTATCATTTCCAGGAAATAATGAACATCCATGGAAGGTATAAGATGCCTTCCTCCAGAGGGAAAGGCAGGCACAGTGCCTGTTATAAAAGTTTTGGGTTCCCCAAGTTTGGATTCCTCTCCTGAAATGCAAGCCACTGCATGAACAGGCATCATTACCTGGCTATCTTTGTGAAGCCCAATGGGAACTAAGGCTGATACTCTTCTGTGACTACTGCTGTATTAAACTATCCTTCATCTCTGACCCAGGAGTCTCAGCTGCCCAGCAGCTATCACAGGGATTAATTCGCTAGCTTGTGAATAAAATAAAATCTCAGATCTTCACAGTTCTTGACAGTGTTCAGCTAAGAATCAGGGAGTCTGTGGGGGTGATTACTAGATACCACCCCCAGATGCAAAAACTGTCCACACAGGTGTTTACCGGTACCTCTGTCCCTCCCACAATCAGAGGGAATAGCATTTAGATGAAATTCCAGCCACTTCCAGAATTCAAGTAGGTTTTGAAATACCCAAAGTCAGGGGTGCTAAAACACTTGCTCCCCTCTGAGAGTTCTCTCGGGGCCCCATGGACCTCCTTGTCCCCACGTGGTCTGTTCTCAGATGCCAGGAGGATGCTGGATGCTGCTCTAGCCTTTACATCTGGAATGACTTGATGACCTTCCCTCAGTTCCCTGAACCAAACTGCCCTCCTTCTCCATCCTTCACCCCATTTCCTCCAGTGCTCCTCCTCCCTGCTACCCCACCCTCCCACCAATGCCTCCCAGGTCAGGGCCCCCGCCCTACCTGAGGGAGCTACAACACTCACTCGGCTTGTTCTGCTGCTGTCTCCCTGCCGTAAGACAGTTCTCCTCTGGGTAGTGAAGCTGGAAGTCCAGCCAGCCCATCTGTGCAACACCCCATCCCCAGCCCCTACATCTGTCTGATGAACAGCCCCCTCAGCTTCCCTGCCCTTCCTCCTGCAAGCAGGGGTCTGAAGTCACCCTTAACCCCTCTCACTCTCACTGGTGCCCCACCATCCAATCACTAAGCCCTGCCTCTTAAGTGTCTTTGGTATCTGTTCCCTCTGCCCTAAACCCCATTGCTTCTTGTCTGGTTTCTCATCACAGTCACCCACCAGGTGCCCTCAACCTCCAGTCCGGGGTCCACAGAGTGCCCAAGTGACCATTCTAAAAAGTAAACTGATTCATAGCCTCGCTCCCACTGAACAAGTTTCAAATGCCTTACTTACCATGGCACCTGAGGCCTGACTGTGCCACCCATCCCAGTTGCCTTTCTAACCACCCTCTCCTAAACCACCTGACAGCAAGCCACACTGGGCTACCCTGCAGCTCCCCCCAAAACGCCCTGTTCTCAAACACCCCAGCAGAGTCACACCTTCTCTCAATCCTCCTGGGAATGCCCTTCCTCTCTCCTCTCGCTGCCCACTTCCTGGGCACCTACCACTTCCTATCCATCTTTCAAGACCCAGCTCCAGCATGACCTCACTTGAGAAGCTGGCCCTATCCTCCTCCACAAACCTGGCGGCTGGGCGGCTTGTGCCGCCAGGCAACAGTGTACACACACTATCTCCATGCATACCTGTCCCCATGTATGCAGTTATTTGTGCACGTTTTCCCTTCCTCCAGAGAGTAAGATCCTGGAGAGAATGGATGAGAATTGTTGTCTTTGTGACCCAGTCATGCACAATAAGTCCTGGCTGACCAAAGAAATGGATTGTCCCTCACTTCAGAGCTTCCCTGGTGGTAAAGAACCCACCTGTCAATGCAGGAGATGTAAGTTCAATCCCGGGGTAAGAAGATCCCCTAAAGAAGGAAATGGTTACCCACTACAGTATTCTTTCCTGGGAAATCCCATGAACAGAGGAGCCTGATGGGCTACAGCCCATGGGATCTCAAAAGAGTCAGACACAACTTAGCAACTAAACAACAACAACCCTCATTTCACTCATCTCAAACCCAAGGCTTGCTCAAGGATGGGCTGTGACCAAGCAACACAGTTCAAGAGAGAGGGGTCTCACTGAGAGTTTCAGGCTGGAAGACAACTCCAGGATGGAGAAAGAGGAACAGTGAGGCTGGGTAAAGGTGGATGGGGGACTGCTCCTCATGAAGACCAAGGAGTGGCAGCCAAGTAATGAGGGACATAGAGAAGAGTCAGGTCTCAAAGGAAATGCAGACCTGGAGCAGCGTGGTCATTCTTTGGCAGGTATGCACACGGTGGAAGGAAGGAGACAGGAAGGGGAGACCCAGTGAGGTCTAGATTTAAAGCAGATGCTACTGGAGACAGCAGGCAGACCCAGAAGGAATCCCTTAAATAGCGCTCTCAGGAAATCCAGGGCTCAAAGTATTTCTTTGGCCCCCAGGACAGGGAGCTCAGTCCAGTGTCAGGAACAATGGTCTCCTGCCTCATTACCAGGGAAAGAGACCCTGCACAATGAGATCTGGCTTATGTATTAAAAAGCGTCACACCCTAAATGCAGTGTGATATCCCTGACTGGATTTTGGAACAAGACAAAAGGACACAAGTAGAAAATGTGAAATCCAAAAGAAGTCGATACTTTGGTTAATAGTATCATGCCAGAGTTCATTTCTTCTTTTTGACAAATGAACCACAGTTAGTGAAGTTGCTAACTTTAGGGGTAGTTAGGTAAAATCAAGAGTGTTTGGGAACTCTCTATAATAGTTTGCAACTTTTCTGTAAGTCTAAACTTATTCCAAATATATTAAAATAACACAAAAAAAACCCTTTAAA
The DNA here is from genome assembly GCA_007570785.1 of Antilocapra americana. NCBI lineage: Eukaryota > Metazoa > Chordata > Mammalia > Artiodactyla > Antilocapridae > Antilocapra > Antilocapra americana. Next base: position 788,850 of record ML663563.1, on the reverse strand, counting down.
ACATAAATTCAAAATTTAAGAGGTAGAAAGAGAAAGCAAAAGTTTAAAGGGAAGGTAAAGGCGCAAAGGTCCGTACAGACAAAGCTATGGTTTTTCCAGTAGTCATGCACGGATATGAGAGTTGGAGCATAAAGAAGGCTGAACGCCAAAGAACTGATGCTTTTGAACTGTGGTGTTGGAGAAGACTCTTAAGAGTCCCTTGGATTGCAAGTAGATCAAACCAGTCAATTTTAAAGGAAATCAACTCTGAATATTCATTGGAAGGACTGATGCTGAAGCTGAAGCTCCAATACTTTGGCTACCTGATGTGAAGAATCGACTCCTTGGAAAAGACCCTGATGCTGAGAAAGACTGAAGGCAGCAGAAGAAGGGGACGACAGAGAACGAGATGGTTGGATGGTATCACCGACTTAATGGACATGAGTTGAGCAAGCCCCAGGAAATGGTGAAGGACAGGGAAGCCTCGTGTGCTGCAGTCCATGGGGTCACAGAGTCGGACACAACTGAGCAACTGAACAACAAAAGGTGCCAAAGGGCTTCCTGGGTGGCTCAGTGGTAAAGAATCCATCTGCCAACCAGGAGGCCGGGGCTTCGATCCCTGGGACAGGAAGATCCCCTGGAGAAGAAAATGGCAACCCACTCCAGTATTCTTGCTGGGGAAATCCCACTAACAGAGGAGACTGACCGGCCACAGTCCATGGGGTTGCAAAGAGTCGGCCACAACTTATCAACTAAACAACAACAAAAGGTGCAAAAAGCGGGACTTACATTTAATTCTTAGAAATCTGAAGACCTTGACTGTATACATTTATCCACTCAACAAACTCTTATTGAGCATCTACTATGTGCCAAGCATTGTTTTCAGAATGGGGGATACAGCAATGAACAAAACTGAGCCAATTCCTGCCATCCTGGAGCTTACATTTATAGTGTATCTGGAGCTTACTCTGCCTAAGCCCACTCTACCCTACGGGCTCCAACACTCGGCTCCTAGGACTGAAGAGTGGGCCCAGTTCCTCCTGGAGTCACATCAGGGTTGTAGGAAGGGCTTTGTTTGACCAGCAAGAGTTAGGAGGCCTGAGGTGGCTCCAAACTGGACGCTGAGTTGGCCTAACTTTTGGCTTCTGACTAGAGATGGAACTACGTGCCTGCCTTTCCTCATCTGTTACATGAGCATAGTAGTAAGAAACCAACTTTCTCCCGGAGATATGCCGAAGTTCAGTGGGCGCGATAAAGGCACTTGCACTAATATGATCGTTGTAACTATTTAAATTAAGACTAAGACGTGGGTTAGGACCTCTCTTGTGTAGTTATTACAAACCCTCCTCCTCCCGTCGTCGAAGAACTTTCGGAAGTGGAGTAAAAAGTCGAGGCAAACACTGCATGCTCAGCGCGCAGGGCTCCAGACTGGGCGGTCAGCCTGGACTAGCTCGAGGATCAAAGCCAAGGTCTGGCCCACGCAGCCGCTCGGTCCTCGGGCAGTCCCGGTGCGCCGGGCAGGAAGTGCGGAGCGGTCCCTGGCCTGCCCCCGCCCGCGCCGGCCTCGGCTCCCAGAGGCGGGGACGGTGGCGCCGCGCTCCGGCCGAGCATCCGCGGCAGGTACCAGAGATCGGACCGCACCCCTTCGGAGGCCCACGCCGGCGAGCTGGGCCGCGCCCCGCGAGGGGCCCAGCGCAAGCTTCCCCGCCTGGCCCCGGCCCAGCCGCCTTCGGAGGGAAAGTTGTTGCTCAACCCTGAGGAATGCGGAGCCGCTGCGGCGGCGGCGGCGGCGAGAGGAAGCGGCTAGGGATCACAGCGACGGACGGCCGGGACCGAGCTGGGGCGGCGCGCGGCACACTTGGCCCCGACGGAAACCGCGGGTGCACCCCGGGGCCCCAGCGGGCCCACGGCCGGTGGACGGGGTGACAACCACGGGCCGGCGGCGCAACGTGGGGCTAGGATGGCCGGGCCGTTTGGGAAGAGCGGTGGCAGAGGCAGAGGACAGAGACAAGAACTTCCCACCGAGAACTCCGGGAAGGCAGAGGTTTTTGTCATGATCTCGATTAGTCTCCCACGCCTGCAAAGTGCCTTGGCCACAGTAGGCGCGTAATAAACAGTTTTGAAAGCGTGAGCTAATCCCGCCCCCATCTCCCGCCTCAGTTTCCTCCTCGTGTGCAACAAATGGTTTGATCTCCGAGGCCCCTAGCAAACTCTGAAATCCTAGGATGCTGAGGCTAAATCCCATGTGTACTGCTGTGGTTTTGCTTTTAGTTTTTCAGGGACATTTTTAGTGCTACCCTTTATGATGTGCCAGGAGTGAATTTGACACCAGGTGGGGGGCGGGTTTAGCTCACGCAATCAAAAATGTTTATAAGGGAGGGAGAAAAATATTTTCCAACTGGCAGTGCTGACAGCATTTTGGAAGAAAATCCAGGGAGGCAGAGAGGAGCTGTCTCAGCCCAATTCTTCCTCCTCCCGCACACCCTGCCACCTTGGCCTCCACCACAAATGGGGGCGATCAGATTGGAGCTTTTTATAGATGAGGCGCAGGGAACATCATCACAGGAAACTCCATCCAGAGTTAGGACTGGCTCTGTCCTCCCCAGCTCTCACCCGGTTGGCCCCTAAGGGGCATGGGTTCCAGCTGCAGGCAGGGCTCTGGCTAAAGGTGGATTTTGGTGTTAATTAGAACAGAGAGACACCTAGCGAATCAAAATCCAGCACTTCCTGCCTGGGGAACATTAAGAAAAAATAGCCAAAGTGGCATTGTCTTTTCTGGAATTCCTCTCTGGGATCCCAGCTCCCTGTCCTCACACAGGGAGGGGTGGACCTGGTCCTTACTCAGAATGGCCTCTAGCTCAGTTCTTAATGTTGTGGCAAGGAGAAGGGAAATTCCTAGAATGAGCCAATTTGGCAGCGTGTACTGTGGTGTCAAACAGGGAGGCTTGAAGTCAGACTGCTTGGGTTCAAATCTTGGCCGCGCAACCTACTAGTTGTTTGACTAGGACAGTGACCTTGCCTCTCTGTGCCTTAGTTTCTTCCACTGTAAAATGGAATAAAGTCGCCTCCCCACCCCCACCACCCACGTCAGATTGTTGTGTGGATATAATGAGAGAGCACAAGAAAAATGTGAGTTGGTCTTCAACAGACCAACAAGGAACACGTTCAGTATTTTTCTTATTTGTCCATGGGACTTCCATGGAGGTCCAGTGGTTAGGAATCCGCCGTGTGACACAGGAGACGCAGGCTCGATGCCTGGTGGGAAAACTAAGATCCCATATGCCACAACAGCTGAGCCCACACACCACAACCAGAGAGCTGGCACACCACAATGAAGATACCAGGTGATGCAGTACAGACCCCATGTGCCACATCTAAGACCTGACAAAGTCAAATAAATATATTTAATATATATATTTTAAATATTTTTCTTATTTGTTCAGCTTCAGGATCCCCCAAACCAGGGCCTCTTGCTGGGAAAGAAGAGCCCCACTGTGGCACTGTCACCTCTGGACAAAGGGATCTGAGTCCAGTGAAGTGGTCCCTCCTCCTCCTCCTTCTCATTCCCAGGACACTGGAGGAAGCAGCTTGGGATAAGGAGAAATCAGGCATCAGGCTCCAAGTTGATGAATCACCCTAAAGGGATGGGGTGGGGTAGGGGGTGCTCAGTAAGGAACAGGCCACCCTTAACTCTGAGGGAAAAAGGGGACAGTGGGTGAGGAGAGGGGACCCTTGGTGCTACACTGGGAGGTTGTGACCAGTAGACAGTGAGGGGCTTTCGATGGTTGCTGTGGCATATAACTCTATGAGATGTCCTTGATTTTCTGCTGGTAAATTGTTTCCTAATTGTTTCAGATGCAGAGTTCTTGAATCCTTTACCAGCAAGCACCTTGAGGTCAGGTTTTTTATCTTTCTGTTTTGGTAGCCACTTCACACAAACTCCCAGAAGAAGCTACACAAAAGGTTAACACTCTCCAAGTGCCTAGTAATTTGGTTGAGCTGTTCATTATAAACTAAAGGTTTGTGTCCCCTTCCCCATATGTATGTATTGAGATCCCAGTGTGATGGTATTAGGAGGTGGGGCCTTTGCAGGGTGATTAGATCATGCACCCTCATGAATGGAATTTATGTCCTCTTAAAAGAGATCGCATGGAGCTCTCTTGTCCCTTTTGCTAGCCGTCTATGAACCAGGAAGAAGTCCTGATCTCACCAGACACTGACTCTTTCCACACCTTGATCTGGAAATGGGAATGTGAGAAATAAATTTCTCTCATTTATAAGTCTTCTAGTCTATGATATCATGTTATAGCAGTGTGATACATTGAGACTCCAGACTGGAGGGACAAGGGGAGACAGGTGGTAGCACAAGGGGCATCTGTTGGCTCCAAGTGTCTTTCCTTCAACTCACAGGTGCTCTCTCTCAGAATTCTCCATTCAAACCTTTTCAGCCTCTAGAAAGTCAATGACACCTGGGTTCCCAGCCTCTCCTGTCACAGGGGCGCAAATGTCCTTGGCAGACCTGGGAAACTACATGTCTTCAGTTACTCTATTACTCCTGGCCTGTGTGAGTCTCCAATGCAAGCTTTGCTGCCATGTCTTTCCCTTTCTGGAATGGGCATTGGACTCCCAGCCAGGACAGAGCCAACTGCTGCTCACTGAGACATTTTCTGGAGTCTCCGTATGGTTCTTCATGTGTCTGGTTCATTCTCACCCTTTGGGTTTCCTCTTCAGAATGGACTTCCTTGACCACCATCTATCAAAATTAACCACTGCCCAAAGATTACTTTCCATTACTCTATCCTGTTTGTTATTTGCATGCTTTTTGTTTCTCTGTTCCACTCAAACCAAAAGTTACATAAGAGCGGGATCTGTCTTCTGGTCATCAGCACATCCTAGGCCCTTTCACAATGCCTGGTATACAGTAAGTGTCTACTTAACAACTAGCAGTCTCCTCCCAGAGTTATTCCTCTTCTCTCTAGCATTTTTAGTCAGTGCTTATTTGTGAGGTGGGCTTCCCAGGTGTCTCTAGTGGTAAAGAATCTGTCTCCCAATGCAGAAGACATAAGAGCTGTGCGTTTGATCCCTGGGTCAGGAAGATCCCCTGGAGGAGAAAATGGGAACCCCCTCCAGTATCTTTGCCTGGAAAATCCCATGGACAGGGAAGCCTGGCAGAGAAACCATGGGGTTACAAAGAGTCAGACATGACCGGTGACTTAGCATTTATAAGGTAATTCTTGTATCTTCAAAAGATGCATCAGCCTCCTTCATTTTGAAAATTTATCAGTCCTCCTCTGTAGCCATCAGCTTATGTTTCCCTCCTTCACCCCAGGCTACCAGAGAAAGATACTTGGCAGTGTCTTATATGTCAGTTGGGGGTTCTCTGATGGCTCAGACAGTAAAGAATCTGCCTGCATGCAGATGCAGGAGATCCAGCTTCGATCCCTGGGTCGGAAGATCCCCTAGAGAAGAGAATGGCAACCTACTCCAGTATTCTTGCCTGGAGAATTTCCTGAACAGAGGAGCTGGGCAGGGTATAGTCCATGAGGTCGCTAAGAGCCAGACACGACTGAGCACTAAGCATGTGCTATATGTCAGACAGGACCTCCTGGTGGAAAGCAACAGAAGACCAACTACAAGTGACTTAAGCAATGAACAAGTATATCATTTTTCAGAGGTAGAGAGAGTTAACTCCACCTTCAATAAAACCAAGGCTCCAGTCAGCTTCTCCGGGATTCTATGGAGACCCCGGGCATAGTGGGCTTCCTCTCCTGTCTCATTGGTCAGGGCTGCATCACATGCCCCAGGCCTAAACCAATCACTGGCAAGGAGACAGAAGCACCCTGATAGGCTGCTTAGACTTATCAGCAGGCATCTCCTATGACTGAAGTGGGGTTTCCTTCCCTGAGTCTAGGGCAGGTAAATTCTAGAACAAAACCAAGGCTCACCAGCCCCCCAAAAAAGGTAGAGAATGGCTGTTGAATCTATGAGCTGCCCAGTAACCATCCAATAAATTGTTTTTCTGCTTCAGTTAGCCAGAGTTGGTTTCTGTGGCCGTAACCACAAACTTTTGGCTGATGCAGCCCAGGGGCTGCACAGAGAGGAGTGACAGAGCGGCATTCATGGCCAGGAGGAGTGATGTCAGCACACGGCCCTTAGATGGAATGGAACGACCACACAAGGAGAGGGCATGAAATAGTCCTGAGACCCGGAAACAGTCCGCTGGGTTTAGGGAGCTGAGTGAATAGGTCTTAGAGCCAGAGGCTATATATTTTCTAGTGACTTTACTGTGACTGTAGCCCCAGGCTATGTAACCTGGGAAAGGTGGGTCACATGGAGGTTCAGTAAATATTAAAGTTGACTGAAGCGACCGCCCCGCTTTTAAAAACTCTGTTCTTCCCTGGTGTCCAAGAGGCCATCGGTTTAGATGACTGGCTTTTTCCACCACTGCCTTTCCTGAAGAAGACTTGAGCAATCACATCGCCACTTCCTCCACTTCACATCTCGCCCTACTCAAGGAGAATGCCTCTTCGTGGTTCAGCACTTGAGCCGCTCTCTCACCTCTGGACCCAAGACTCCACCGTCTCTTAGACCTGCCCCACCCTCACACCTGAGCTTCAGACCTGCTGTCTCTGACCTTAAACTCCTGTCCTTCCTCTCCTCCTCTCCGCTGCCCACTTGCTACCCTGAAGAACTTGGTTCAGTCCCTGGCACATAATGACACATGATTAATAGTTAATGTTAATAGACATATTACTAATGCCATTAATAGACTTATTATCAAGATTGTCTCATCCACTTCTGCCTCCTGGTGAATGGCCTGCCCCAAGGCCAGTTACATTACTATCCCCTCCTCCATTCTAGAATGCCCCACAGCCTTCTCACTCTCTCCATCTTGGGGGGAGGAGGGAGGGTAAGGAGGGGGTTACTCCCTTCCTCTCACTACCTCCATCACAGGCCCCTGATGCCCTCTCCACTGATTCTCCATCTCACCTCAAGGAGGCCCAGTAATCCTTGTTATCTCTGGAGAGCTCCCAGTCAAGGGCCCCCAGCAGCTCTTCTAAGCTCTGAAGCTCCTCTCCTGCCCTACCCACTCCTACAGATAAGGACCTCGCCCTTTGTCAGCAGGTGTGTCAGCCTCTACTGTTCACCTCAGGGAGACATCTCAGGCTTCTGGTCACAAGAGGGGGGTGTTCAGTCCCTTCTGTCTCCACTTTTCTCTCAAAAAACCACTCCCCAAACAACAAGGAGAATCAGAAACAGAAACCTAAAATCCATCTTCAACTAAACCAGGAGACATTAAGAGTCCTGAACTAGGGACTTCCCTGGTGGCCCAGTGGCTAAGATTCTGAGCTCCCAATGCAGCGGCCCTGGGTTGGATCACTAGTCAAAGAACTAGACCCCACATGCTGCCACTAAGAGTTCCAATGCCACGGCTAAAGATCATGTGCGAAACTAAGATCTGGCGCAGCCAAATACATAACATTAAAAAAAAAAGAACCCTGAAGTACATCATATGACAACAGAAAGTGGATGGGAGAACGGCAAATGACTAAGAAAGGCAAAACAACCAGAGGCAAGTGCCCACAAGAAGCAAGCTGACCCTTGCCACAGGGAAGCTAGGAATTGGAAGGAGCGAGTAAATTAGAAGGCAGGGGCCTAAAAACTGGGAGGCTTGTTGAAGAGCTACTTAAAGAACAATCTGTTAGGAAACTCAGTGGTACTCAGCACGATCAAGGACTTATTGTGACCCCTTCCCCACTCATGCAGGAGACAGGGATATCAATTCTGGAGATACAATGTTGTAATAGAGAGATCATGGACTTTGCAGGGATTGGGTGGAGAAGGAGTGGGATCAAAAGCTTAAGGAAAATCAGCATTCTGGATTGTGTTACTAGGCCTGCTTGCCACACACCTCTCTCTACCCCCAACACTCCACCAGCATGAGGAATCCTGGCAGGTGGGCTTATAACCCCCAAGCAAAGGCTAGACTACAGGATCCTCTTCTGGGAAAACCAAACTGTGCCAATGATGCTGACAACTGGAGCTCCCCCAAAAAAGAGTTGAGCCAGCCCCTCAAGTGCTCTACCAGGAGCCTGCAGTGAGTGCTCCCAACTGCAGTGAGTGCTCACAGTGCCTCCCTCTCAAACAGGAATGGACAGCCAAGGAAGACCGAGTGTATGAGGAAAGTCTCTAATATGGCACAAACAACAGAAAACATGAAATCAGAGGAAACGGAGATGATATAGGGAGACCACTTCAAACAAATATCCTCCAAGAGGTGATGCTGACTGCATCCGAAGAGCAAGAACATGAAACCATTCTGAAAAGAAAGAAAAAGAAAAAAACAGGGAACCCAAAAGCACTCTTGAAAATTAAAAAAAGAAAGAAAGAGAAAAAAAGGCATAACAACATACGTTATAAATGGATTGGGAGAGAACACTGGGGATAGAACATCTCCCAGAATACAGAAGAAACAAACAGTCAGTAAGAGACAAATAATAAGAAAACTAGAGGATCAGTCCTCTTTGATCATAGCCTCTTGCCGAGTAACCAAATAATAAGAATTTTAAAAATTTGAAGCAAATAGGAGAAGGCAATGGCACCCCACTCCAGTACTCTTGCCTGGAAAATCCCACGGATGGAGAAGCCTGGTGGGCTGCAGTCCATGGGGTCGCAAATAAAAAAGAAAAAAAAATTGAAGCAAATAGAAAAGAAATTCCCGGATCCAAAGGACATAAATTGTTAGAACAGAGAGTCTTCAACATTAGCTTGCATCAGAAGACATGGAGAGCCTGTCAAAACACAAACTGTTAAAACACACACACAAGGAATATTATTCAGCCTTAAGAAAAGAAGGATCTTGGGACTTCCTTGGTGGTTCAGGGGTTAAGATGTCACCTTTTAATGCAGGGGGTCACAGGTTTGATCCCTGGCTGGGGAGCCAAGATGCTGCATCGCTTGTGGCCAAAAAAACACAACATGGAATAGAAGCAAGACTGTAACCAATTCAATAGACTTTAAAAGTGGTTCACATCAGGGACTTCCCTGGTGGTACAGTGGATAAGAATCCACCTGCCAGTGCAAGGGGTATGAGTTCCATCCCTGGATCAGAAATATCCCACATGCCACAGAGCAATTAAGCATGAGTGCTACAGCTACTGAGCCTGAGCGCTAAAGCCTGTGAGCCACAACTACCGAGCACTTATGCTGCACCTACTGAAGCCCTTGCGCCTAGATGCTCCATAGCACGAGAAGCCACCACAGTGAGAAGCCCATGCACCGCAATGAAGAGTAGCCCCCTGCTTGTTGCAACTAGAGAAAGCCTGCACACACAAAGACCCAGTGCAACTAAAAATAAATAAATAATGTTTAATGGCCCACCTTAAATAAATAAATAAAGGATTTTGCCACTTACTACAACATGAATGGATTTCATAGGCATTATGTTAAATGAAAGAAGGCAGACAGGGAAAGACAAATACTGCATGGTCACATTTACACGTGTATCTAAAAAACAAAAACAAATAAACAAAAATTTCATACACAGAACCCACTGGTGGTTGCCAGAAGCTACAGGGGTAGGATGAGGGGTGAGGAGGGGTAGGAGAAATGGGTGAATGGGTTCAAAAGGTGCAAACTTCCAGTTATAAAATAGTGATGGGGATGTAACATACACCATGGTGACTAGAGTTAATAATACTATTGTATATTTGAAAGTTGCTTGGAGAGTCAATCTTAAAAGTTCTCATCACAATAAACCATAATGGAAAAAAATACTAAATATGTGTGTGTGTGTGTGTGTGTGTGTGTGTGTGTAAAACTGAGTCATTTTGCTGTGCAGCAGAGATTGGCACACATTGTAAATCAACTGTACTTCTATAAATAAATAGGAAAAAAGTTTTTTTCACAAGTAAAATAATTTTGTAACCATGTATGGTGACTGACTCCTTCACGGATCACAGCCCTGTCAGGCATAGGGGCTTGCAGAACTCGAAGCTATGAGCCATGCTGTGCAGGACCACCCAACAGATGGGTCATAGTGAAGAGTTCTGACAAAACATGGTCCACTGGAGGAGGGAATGACAAGCCACTCCAGTATTCTTGCCTGGAGAATTCCACGGACAGTAAGAAAAAGCAAAAAGATATAACACCAGAAGATGAGCCTCCCGGGTCTGAAGGTGTCCAATATGCTACTGGGGAAGAGCAGAGGGCAATTACTAATAGCTGCAGAAAGAAGGGAGCAACTGGGACAAAGTGAAAACTTTGCTCAGTTGTGTATGTGTCTGGTGGTGAAAGTCTGACGCTTTAAAGAACAATATTGTGAAGGAACCTGGACTGTTAGGTCCATGAATAAAGGTAAATTGGATGTGGTCAAGCAGGAGATGGCAAGAGTGAACATCTACTACTATGAGCAAGAATCCCTTAGAAGAAATGGAGTAGCCCTCATAGTTAACACAAGAGTCTGAAAATACAGTACTTGGGTGCAATCTCAAAAAAGACAGAATGATCTCAGTTCATTTCCAAGGCAAGCCATTAAACATCACAGTAATCCAAGTCTATGCCCCAACCACTGATGCCGAATAAGCTAAAGTTGTTGATTCTGTGAAGACCTACAACACCTTCTAGAACTATCATTAAAAAGAAAAAAAAGATGTCCTTTTCATCATAGAGTATTGGAATGCAAAAGTAGGAAGTCAAGAGACACCCAGAGTAAGTAACAAGAAAGTTTGACCTTGAAGTACAAAATGAAGCAGGGCAAAGGCTAATAGTTTTGCCAAGAGAATGCACTGGTCATAGTAAACACACTTTTTCAACAACACAAGAGACATCTTTACACATGGACAGCACAAAACGGTCAATACCAAAATCAGATTTATTATATTATTTGCAACCAAAGATGGAAAAGTTCTATACAATCAGCAAAAACAAGGCCTACAACTGACTGTGGCTCAGATCATGAACTCCTTATTGCAAAATTCAGGTTTAAATTGAAGAAAGAAGGGAAAACCACTAGGCCACTCAGGTATGACCTAAATCAAACCACTTTATGATTATACAGTGGAGGTAATGAATAGATTCAAGGGATTAGATCTGGTAGACAGAATGCCTGAAGAACTATGGATGGAGGTTTGTAACACTGTTCAGGAGGCAGTAAATAAAACCATCCCCAAGAAAAAGAAATGCAAGAAAGCAAAGTGGTTATCTGAAGAGGGTTTACAAATAGCTGAGTAAAGAAGAGAAGTAAAAGGCAAAGGAGAAAAGGAAAGATATACCCAACTGAACGCAGAGTTTCAGAGAACAGCAAGGAGAGATAAGAAGGCCTTCTATAATGAACAATGTAAAGAAGCAGAGAAAAACAATAGAATGGGAAATACTAGAACTCTCTTCAAGAAAACTGGAGAGATCAAGGGAATATTCCATGCAAGGATAGGCACAATAAAAGACAGAAAAGGTAAGGATCTAACAGAAGTAGAAGAGATTAAGAAGAGATGGCAAAAATACACAGAAGAACTATACAAAAAACGTCTTAATGACCAGGATAACCATGATGGTGTGGTTACTCACCTAGAGCCATAAATCCTGGAGTGTGAAGTTAAGTGGGCCTTAGGAAGCATTACTACAAAAAATGGTGGTGGAGGTGATGGAATTTCAGCTAAGCTATTTAAAATTCTAAAAGATGATGCTATGAAAGCGTCACACTCAATAATATGCCAGCAAATTTGGAAAACTTAGCAGTGCCACAGGACTAGAAAAGGTCAGTTTTTATTTCAATCCCAAAGAAAGGCAATGCCAAAGTGTTCAAACTACCAAACAATTGTGTTCATTTTACATGCTAGTAAGGTAATGCTCAAAATCCTTCAAGCTAGGCCTCAGCAGTACATGAACTGAGAACTTTCAGATGTACAACCTGAGTTTAGAAAAGGCAGAGGAATCAGAGATCAAATTGCCAATATCCACTGGATCAAAGAGAAAGCAAATGAATTCCAGAAAAACATCTACTTCTGCTTCATTGACTATACCAAAGCCTTTGATTATGTGGATCACAACAAACTGTGGAAAATTCTTAAAGAGATGGGAATACCACAGCACCTTACCTGTCTCCTGAGAATCCTATATGCGGGTGAGGAAGCAACAGTTAGAAGTGGACATGTAACAACTGACTGCTTCAAAATTGAGACTGGAGTACAACAAGGCTGTATATTGTCACCCTGTTTATTTAACTTATATTCAGAGTACATCATAGGAAATGCCAGGTTGGATGAACCACAAGCTGGAATCAAGACTACAGGTGAAATATCAACATACTTGGATATGTAGATGATACCACTCTAATGGCAGAAAGTGAAGAGGAACTAAAAAACCTCTTGATGAAGGTGAAAGAGGAGAGTGAAAAAGTTGGCTTAAAGCTCAACATTCAGAAAACTAAGATCATGGCATCTGGTCCCATGACTTCATGGCAAACAGAAGGGAGGAAATTGGAAGCAGTGATAGATTTTATATTATTGGGCTCCAAAATCACTGCAGACGGTGACTGCAGCTTGTTCCTTAGAAGGAAAGCTATGACAGACCTAAATAGCGTATTAAAAAGCAGAAACATCACTTTGCAGACAAACATTCATATAATCAAAGCTACGGTCTTTCCAATAGTCATGTATGGATGTGAGAGTTGAACCATAAAGAAGACTGAGCTTTGAAGAATTAGCATCAAAGAACTGATGATTTTGAATTGTGGTGCTAGAGATTATTGAGAGTCCCTTGGATAGCAAGGAGATCAAACCAGTCAATCCTAAAGAAAATCAACCCTGAATATTCATTGGAAGGATTAATGCTGAAGCTGAAACTCCAATATTTTGGCCACCTGATGCGAAGAGCCATCTCATTCGAAAAGACCCTGATGCTGGGAGAATTGAAGGCAAAAGGAGAAAAGGGTGGCAGAGGACGAGATAGTTAAATAGCATCACCAACTCAGTGGACATGAATTTGAGCAAACTCCAGGAGATAGTGAAGGACAGGGAAGCCTGGCATGCAGCAGTCCATGGGGTCTCAGAGTTGGACATGACTTAGCAACTGAAAAACAACAACAACAATGGTCACTGATGTTAACCAGACTTACTGTGGTGATCATTTCATAATGTATACAAATATCAAATCATTATGTCATATACCTGGAACTAATATGACATCATATGTCAATTATTCGTCAATAAAAACAACAACAAACGACAGCTTGCTGGGACCTATCACCAGAGTTTCTGACTCAGTAGATGTGAGGTAGGGCTCAGAATTTGCCTTTCTAACATATCTAATATTTCTCACAGGTGATGCTAGTAGTGCTGGTCTGGCGCCCACATTTTAAAAACCACTGTTAGATTAAAAAGATCAATCAAGTGCCATGAAAAATGAGCCATGCTGATAAATTGTGATCTTTTAACATATCAGGAATAACAGAGAAAGTCCTAAAAGTAGGCATGGGGGAGGTGAATTCAAAGACTCGAGAATCAAAATAGGGTGAGATTTCTCAGCTTTAAAATCAGAGTCTTGTAAGATAAGGAAGGATCATTTTCAAAATTCTGAAGGAAAATGATTTGCAACCTAAAATTCTATACCCAGCGAAAAGTAGTCATCAGGAGTAAAGGTGGGAGACTTCCCTGGTGGTTCATTGGTGACGACTCTGTGCTCCTAATACAGGGGGTCCAGATTCCATCCCTGGATGGAGAACTAGATCCCAAAATGAAGATCGAAGATCCTAAGATCCTATGTGTCACAACTAAGACCCAGCATAGCCAGATAGATATAAATAAATAAATATTAAAAAAAAAAAAAAAAAAAGCTCAGGTAGCACAGATGCACTAAAAAAAAGAAGAAGAAGAAGAAGAAGGAGGGTGGGATAAAGCCATTTTAGGTAAGCATTAAGTCTCTAAAATATTACCTCCCAGGCATTCTTTCTCAGGAAGCTACTGGAGGATGTGCTTCATTCAAAAGAAAATAAATCGAGGAAGAGGAAGACACTGAGTCCCTGAAAGAGGAAAAGGACAAAGTGAATTCTTAAGTACCGGTCATGGGCAGTCCCAGGGTGACTACAAGACTGTAGACAGGTGTGCTACAAGACTTAAGACTTAAGACTTAAGAGCAAGCTTCCAGAGAAAAGCAGAAGGATGGGGTACCACAGGACAAATGTCTCCAAGGAGAAATAAAACAGAACCAATAAGATTATATGACAGGTTTGGCCATATGCAAAATTGTACTGAGAAGGCGTTTTACAGAACCATTGAAGGGAGTGGGAAGACGGAGCCTGAGATTCAAAGAAAACCAAGCAAACAAAAAAATGAGGCAATTAACTCCAGGAAAAACAAGAAAGTTGTATAAGAAAGGAAATGTAAACAGAGCACACGACAAAAAGTTATATTAGAAAAGGAAATGAAACCAGCATATTTGCCTCAAAAGTAAACAACATTTTCAAAGTCAATAATGAGATCACTGAACATGGATTTGACCATAAATTGTGATATAAACATAATGGGGGTGGATAGAGAGGAAGAGAATCAGAACCCTCATCTACCAAGACAAGGAGTGAACAAATTAGATAAATGAACCCAGAACGGCAGTGCACATGTTATTTAGAAATAAGGAAGGAAATTCCAGAAGAAACAGCCAAACGAGTTGAAAGTGGTTGCCCCTGGGGAGTAGGATAAAGCTTGGGAGAAAGGCCAGTAGGACTTCTGTTTTTATTACAAGCCCTTTAAAAGGATTTGGTTTGTAAGCAATGTGTATGTATTAGCTCGATAAAAATAAATATTACTTTTATAAAGCAACTGTAAAAGGAAGTGTCACATCCTCCAAGCCAGAGTGCCCGAGGGACCCTTTTGTAGCCTCAGAGGACCAGGGGTCTCCTGTTCTCATCACCCCACCCCCACCCCCGCTCCACAGTGGGCATTACTCATCAGCTCAGCCCTCTTCTTCTCCCAGAAGCACTCCCTCCATCTCTTCCTGTTCTGCGCACCATCCACAGGGTGGCTATACTCCAGCCCTACTGAGCCTGCTTCTGGGCCTTTGCGTGCACTGTGTCCTCAATCTGGAAGGCTATTCTTTCCTATTCCACTCTCACCCAACTCTCACTGCAACAGATGAAAGATTTTTTTAAATATTTATTATTTGGCTGTGCCAGCTCTGCGTTGTGACACGTGGCATCTTTTTTTTTTTTAATTGTGATATATGAGATCTTTAGTTGTAGCCATGTGGGATCTAGCTCCCTGACCAGGAATCCAACTCCACCCCCTGCACTAGGAATATGGAGTCTTAGCCACTGGACCACCAGGGAAGTCCCGGATGAAGGACAGTTTAAATTTCAAGTCTCAGTTGAGATAACATTTATTCCATAGCCATCCTCCTTCCCAACCTAGTCTGGGGCTAAATGCTCCCCCTCTGTGTTATCTTACAGCTGTGTGTCTGATCCTCACTGTCGCTCTTTAGTTCCCTGCACTGCAAATGCCCCCTCACTTGTTTAGCTCTCCCACCAGACTGTAAGCTCAGTCTTAATCCCTCCAGTTCCAGGTCAGGGCCTGTTTCTGGTAAAATAGTGAATGATCATGCAAATGGCTAAATATTAATATACATGACACATTTAGTAAGGGTTCAGATCTGAGCTATAAATACTCAAATGCAGACCTCCTGCCCCCATCCAAAACATGCCACCCTTTTGTCATCTCCATTCTATCCTCTGTACTCTCCTTGTCCTATAAGATCAAACTTCTCAGGCAAGCTGGCTGTGGCCAGTGCCTCAACCTCACTCCTGCCTTGATCCCATAAAGCAGTCAAGGCCTCTTCACAGTGACCAGGTTCAGCTCCAGTAAAGGCAATTTCTGACCGAGTTCACACTGAAATAGAGGGAGCAGCTTAGAGACTGTCTGCCCAACCCGGAAGGAAATCAACTCCCTCTTAGTTTTCTTGTCGCAAAGCCTAAAACACAGGTATCAGAGGTCTGAATGCCGTGCTAAGTCCCTTCAATCTGACTCTTTGTGACTGCAGCCTGCCAGGCTCCTCTGTCTACGGGATTTTCCAGGCAAGAATCCTGGAGTGGGTTGCCACGCCCTCCTCCAGGCGATCTTCTCCACGGAGAGAGACGTCTGGGTCCCCTGTTAAACAGAGGGGACACAGTCTTCTCTTAACTTCGGCCTGACAAAGGTCCATCTTTGCATAAACTAAGCGATTTGCTCTACCCAGTCTCTCACCCCCACTTCCATTCTGCCTTGGTGACTCCCAGCCAGTATTGCTCAGACGCTCAGTCTTGTCCGACTCTCTGCGACCCCATGAACTGCAGCACACCAGGCTTCCCTGTCCTTCACCATCTCCCGGAGTTAGATCCAACTCATATCCCTGGAGTCGGTAATGCCATCCAACCATCTCATCCTCTGACGTCCCCTTCTCCTCTTGCCCTCAATCCTGCCCGGCATCAGGGTCAGTATATCCATTGGGAAAGATGTGAGCCCCCAGCCCAGGTTCAGGAAGGCCTGGAGGTAAGAAGCGTGAGTGCTCAGCCTGGGCCAGGCACACAGTAGGTGCTGGGGAGTAAAAATCCACCTTGCCTCACTCCCTCGAGGTCTGGGGAGCAGGCTGGAGAATTCGCCTCACTGGGAGACCTGCAGGTCGCAGGCTTGGGTCAGGGGCGTCCTGCCGCCCCACCCCCATCACACCACGTGACCTCAAAGGGCCGCCCGGGGTTTGGAATGCGGCGACCTCGGCGTCGCCCCCGGAGGGGCCGGCAGAGCTGGGGCGGAGGGAGGGAGGGAAGAGGAAGGGGCCGCACCCGCGGCCGGGAGGACTGAGGGGTGGGGTGGGGGTGGGGGTGGGGCCCAGGAGGGGGCCCTTTCTTCCCCGAGCGCGCGAGGCAAAGAGGTAGACGGTTTGGCTTAGTCCAGGAAACCTGTAAATACGGGCCGAGAAACTCGATCTGCTCCTGTCGCTTCCCTATTTGGGAGAAGGGACGGAGACTGGCGATTAGTAGCTCCTAGGGGCGCAGGCCACGTGGCTTCCCAGGACTAGGTGGGGGGAGGGGGAGGCTGTGCTCCCGAGGAATCGGGATTCAGGGAGGCTGCCATCCCAGGCCCGGCGGCTCGAGCCCCAGATAGTTCCATTTGTCCTCATCTTACACGCTCGCACCCTGCCCATAGGGTGGGAAAGTCAAGGGTCCACCCTGCTGCGGTTCCGGCAGGCCAGGAGCCCTTCTGAATGCCCTGGGGAGGTGTGTCTGTCGGTCCCACCGAACCTCAATCGGCTCCGGGCCTCCTTTGCAAAGCCCGGATTAGATGTGACCAGACTCCCTGGTCCCAGACTCTGGTGCCTGTGGAGGCCGTCAGGCTCCGAAACTCTGCTCTGGGTCTAGGACTCGCCGGTCCTGGGTGGCGGAGAAAGTGTCCAGGAGCCTGGTGTCCTGCCTCCTGGCTTCCCTGGCTCAGTGGCCCGGGAGACCCGCAGTGCCCAGGGAGGAAAGTGCACCGGGACTGGCTTCCAGCAGAGCCCATTGTGAGGGCATGAGGGATGTGGAGGAAAAAAGACAGCGTCTGCCCTCAAGGAGCTTACACTGGAGCCAGGACAACAGTCAGGTAAAGCAGAATGAAAATACTGGAACACAGAGAAATACATAGAGCCCTTCTAAGTCCACCTGGGACCTGGGAGGGTTTGAGGAAGAGGTGGCACTTGAATTGTATTTTAAAAGGATGAGGAGTCATCGCACTGGGGAAGGGGTAGCGCCTCAGACAGAAAGAACCTCGGATGCAAAAGCATGGAAGCACACGGTGCCAAAGAACCACATATGACCCCTTCCTCGGGACAGAAGCACCAGGGAGTGTAGGAAGGTGTGTGAGAAATGGGGCGGGTGAGCCACCAGGAGCCAGAGCCAGGCATCTGAGCTTGTTCTGAAAGTCCTGGGAACTGCTGAATCATTTCATACAGCCAGGATCAGATTTGCATCTTCCAGGAGAACTGGGGATGGATTTGGATTCGGGCCCTAGAGCAGGAGAGAGCTTGATTAGGAGCCTGTTGCCAGCCTCCTCCCAGATAGCAGCAGTGGGAACTGGAAGAATGAAAAGGCTTGACAAATACTTGTGAGGGAAACAGCCACTTGGCTTCAGGAGGGATCAGGGAGTAAGAAGGAGGTGTCTTGGGTGACCTCAGGTTCCTGGCCTGGGGAACTGGGCAGATGATGGATGCAGAAGGCAAGGTTGATGAGGAGAATCATATTTATTGAGCACCTCCATTGTATCAGGCCCTCAGTGCTTCCCATATTATTTCATTTAATCCTCACAGTAACCTGTGAAGTAATACTACTGGTTATTCCCATTTTAAGATGAGGAAACTAAATCAAGAGGTTCAAAAACGAAGTAATAGGGTTGGGATGATGAACATACCTGCACCTTGCAGAATGCATTATCCCAATCTGAAGCTCCAGTGAAGTTCCCCAGGCTCCTCTACATAGAAAGTATACCCACTATCACTAGCTCCTCCTCCCCTCCACAGAAAATGAGCACAGAGTTGGGCCAAGGAAGACCTTTTTTGACCCTCTGATGTCACTGAAATGTTCCATTAAAATGAAAAAAAAATTTTTTTTTTTTTACTACAAATGGACCACATCCATTTTCTTGCTTTCTCTGATTGTTTCTTGCAGTGTCTATGTTCCGTTTTCTACTGTAACTGAGAAGGTGGGATCTCGGCACCAGGGTTGCAGAGCCCTGTGGCCTCCTGACCCAAGGTTTGTGTGGCCTTGCCCTGGCTGTTCTGAGCAAGGTCCGGGGAGTGAAGTGGGGTGGGTTAAAGCTCTGGTGACAGTGACTGAACAGTTGTTAGGCCTAGAGAGCCCTGGCCTCAGCTAGCATCCTTGAGCCTAATTAAACGAAGCCCACCCAAAGTCACACAGCCAGCAACTGGCCCAAGGCCTGGAGGTAGGTTATGAGATGGTTTGAGGCAGAAGTGAGACCTCCCACCTCGCGTACACTCATCATGACCCCAGAGAGCTATCTGGGTCAGGGACCTGAAATCTGGGGATAGAGCAGTGAGAACTGCTGGCATCAAGAGTCCAGGCCCCTGCCTGTGTTCCAGGCTCCAGTAAAGCTGCCACTGCCTTTGTAGTTTCTGGAGGCACAAAGGTCCTTACCAGTCCTCTTGGGGACCTTCCATCAACTAACCTCTCCATCCTGGGTTCTATTTGCACCATTGTGCCTCTGGTTTTAGGTTTCTGTATGTCTTCTTATAAATGAAACTAACTTTGACCCCAGAGCAAGAGGCACTTGAGGGCCATCTCTATATCCTTCAGGGACAGCTAGAACCCTGCACTCAGAAGGCATCCTCAGCACCTTAAAAAAAAAAAAAAAAAGTAGAACAAACAGAAAGTATCATATTGCACGCACATAGCAAGGATAAGTATTATCCCAAAAAGCTTTTGTTTCAGTTATCTCAGGGTTCAGAATATGTTTCTTGCTGTGGGTCACTGAACCCCTGGGTTCAGAGCACTAGTTAAGACATAGACTCACACAGCAAACACAGAAAGAGAGGCTGCCTGCTCTGTGTCCAGCACTATGCTAGATCCAAAATGAACAATACAGTTTTAATCCATCTGCTGGTGGGGAAGGCAATAAGCAAACTATCTGCAAGAAATGATGCTAAGTGCTCTGAGAGACTATATAAGAGGCTATAAAGCTCTCGTGTGAGAGTGAGTATCTGGGAGGGTTTCCCAGAGGAGGTGATGCAGTGAGAGTTCTTAATAAGAAAAGACAGTGACAAGAAGGAAAAAAAAAAAAAAAAGAAGGAAGGAAAAAAAAGAAAGAAAAAGAAGAAATGGCAAAAACAGTGACTAGATTCTGGTATCTCTTCCATCCTATCGATAGGAAAAGAACGATGATGGTAAAGGGTTAAGATTCAAGTCTTAAAGTCTAAAGATAACTTCTAGGGAGTTACCTGGCAGTCCAGTGGTTAGGACATGACACTTTCACTGCTCTGGACCCAGGTTCGATCCCTGGTTGGGAAACTGGGATCCTGCAAGCAGCCTGGCCAAAAAAAAAACACCACCTTCTAGTTCTGCCTCCTCTTCTTAACAAGCTGTGAGACTTTAGGTGAGTCAGTTAATCTTTCCAGACCCTGTTTCCTTGTCTACAAAATGGGCATATCTGCTCTGTCAACCTCAAAACAGTAAGAGATCAAACAAGACAGAAAATGTATGTTAAAGTACTTTGTAAACTATAAAATGGGAGGGATTGTCTCCATGGATGAGGAAATGACAGTGTAGAGAGGTGAAGTGTCCTGGCTAACACTAGAGAGCAGGAGGAAGGGAATGTTGGGGGGTAAGGGTGGGTGGGGTAGGTATCCCTCAATCCTCTGTTTTCAGCTACTTCCTCTTCTCTCACTGCAGCTGAATTCCCCACAAGAGGATGGGGGCAGGGCCCTAAAAGGCCCCTTAGCAACCTATTATAAGATTTACCTTAAGAATCTTTTAAGGTTTTTATGACCTTTTTCACAATGATAGGAGGTAAATAATGAGAACTCCTCCCTTTCCCCTTCTTTTAATGAATTAGGATTTACCCAAACTCAGTGTTTGAAGTTACATAAGCATCATTCAGATCTTCTGTACCAGCTTTCACTTTGGAAAGACTTCATTTCCATTAAAAGTGTTATATAAAAAGATTTTGTATATGTATGTGTAGAACAGAAGGAACAGGTGCACATGAGCACTGTTAAGGCACACAGGCACATATGCATCACAAGCTCATCTGTCCTCTTGGGGAGCAAGTTGCTTGGCCAGCAACTCCCATTGAGACCTGGTGCATACTGGGCAATGGGAACTACAGCAGGAAGGCCATCAGCTGCCCCAACCTCCCAGGGGCCAGAGAAATCCTGATCTTCCAGAGTTTCTTCCTTGGCAGTCTGAGTTTCATTCGTCATATACTATGGAGGTTGGAAGTAGCTCAGAAGTCACCCAGTGCAATCTCACTGGACATCACTCTCCCCAGCCTTGACTTGAACAGCTCCATTCCTCCCAAGGCACCCATGTCACCTGTGTATAGCTGTAGCTCACTGGAAAAGACCTGATATTGAACTGAAATTTGCCTTTCTGGAGTTTCCACTTCTTGGGAACAAATGTATATCCCTCACCCACTATCTTGAGCCAAGGAGTCACAGCCAGCAGGAGAGTGCCTGGGGCCTAAAACCACGGAGGGAGGGCAGTAAGGGTTCACAGAGCTGAAGCTTTAAGCTTAGAGACTTCTATCCATCTAAACTGAGACTGGTACTGTGGGGAAGGGGGTGCGAAGCGCCCAGGGGTGGATTGAGAGGAGGGGGAGAAGGGGAGAAGCCTTAAATGGGAGTAAGTGAAAGGCTTTGAGCAAAGCCTGGCTCCTTAGGTCTCATTTGTTGTGTGGGAGTCAAACCATCCCGAGGTCAGTTCCACCTCTGATCCTCTTTTAAGTCCTCGGCCTACTCACACACCACACACACACACACACACACACACACACACACACACACACACACACACACACACTCGGCCTACTCACACACCACACACACACACACGTATCCTTTCTGGTTTCAGTAACTGTACTCTTACGTACACACACACACACACACACACCCCACACGTATCCTTTCTGGTTTCAGTGACTGTACTCTTACGTGAAACAGTGAGGGGGGGGGCGCACAATTCGAGCACCAAGCAGGAAATAACTGCCCAAAGCCTCTCTCTCATTCTGGTCCGACCTTACTTATGCTTGGAGGCTTGCTTGGCTACCTGAAGGGCGCAACCATTCCACCATAAGCGGGTAGAGATGGTCAAGAACGTCCCAGCACAGAGGAGGGAAACGTGAGCGTCGAAGTGTCCTTTTAAGTAGTTGGAAAGGGGGTGTGGCCGAGGAGACTGGGAGGCCGCAGCCCGACGAGGGGGGAGTGGCCCGGGGCGTGGCCTTAGCGTCTGGAATGTTGTTGGGTCCTCGCACCGCATAGTAAGGAGGGGCCCCGCCCCTTTTCTCGGAGAGGGCCAATCGGAATGCAGGAGCAGTTTCAAGTCTCCCCCGCCAGCCAGCCCGCCCGCCACCCCACCCCCCTCGGGGATTCGCTTTTTCTGTAACAAAACTGCAAAGCTCCGCATGTTCCGCAGCCCAGGCGGCTCACAGGTGGAGGGGCCCGGGGCCTAGGACTGTACCCCGAAGCGGGAAGCGCCTGCAGGCTGTAGAGAGGCCGGGTCCAGAGCCTGGAGGCGCGCGGGGGTGGGCGCTGCAGCCGCGGGTTGTTTATCTGGAGTACGGAGGGGAGGGGGGAGCCTGGAAACCGCCCCGTGTCCCATTTCCTCCTCTTGTTTTCGCTCCGGATTCTCCATGTTGGACCCAAACTGAGGAGCCCGGAGCTGCCGCCGGGGGATCGGGGCTGGGGGCGCCCGGGAGAGCCGCTACCCGGGTAGCCCGCTCTCCATACAGGCCGCCTCCCTTCCCGGCCTAGGGAGGGAACAAGAGCCGGGATGTGAACAGCAGTGGGAGTCGGAGTCTCGGGAGCCGGAGCCTGAGCCGGAGCGGGCCCCCGCCCAGGCCCCCCAGCCCAGCCCAGCCTGTGCGCCCGCGCGTCCTCCCGCCCAGCCAGCCCGGGCCCGCGGGATTGTTAGATGGAACACGGCTCCATCATCACCCAGGCGCGGAGGGAAGACGCCCTGGTGCTCACCAAGCAAGGTAGGGGCAGCAACTTCCCAAAACTTTGCGTCGCCCCCGGGCGGGGAGGGGGCTAGCACAGCTCCGAATCCGAGCCTCGGCCCCTGACTTCCCGGGGCTCAGAGTGGGCGATCCCGACCGGATCCCCTACTCCATCCTCCCCTGCGTCCTGGTGCGCACTCGGACCCGGCGGAGGGCTGCGCCGGGGCCCGGGCTCCCTGCGCCCTAGGGGGAGGGGCGTCATCCGCGCAGCTGTCACCCCTTCCTGCACCCCCTCCCCGGGCAGAGAGACTTAAGGGGTGAGCGCTCGAAGCGCGTCCATCCTCTCCAGAGTTAGGGGGTGGGGTCGTCACTTTCCCGCACCAGAGCGCGCGGCTGCCCCAGGACTACAAGGACTGGGGAGGGGAGGGGAAAGAGGGGGTCCCGGGCGATCTTGGGCTAGAATGGAGCCGGGACTGGAGTCCAGCACTTTCCAGCCCCAGCCCCCGGCCCCTCACCCCCCTCACCCCCGCCAAAGCTCTGGGTTGCTCAGGCAGCGGGCGGTGACGGCGCCCGGCGGGACTTGGGACCAAGTTCACCGCCCGGAGGCGGGGGCGGCCGCGGTGGGGGAGGGGCCGAGCCCTGGCTGACCGGAGCTGGTCAGCCCGCGGCCCTTGGCTGGGCCCGGGACCTCCGCGCGCGGGGCTCTCGCTGGGCGGCCTCCTGCCGCTTTCGCTGAGCAAACAAGCGCGACCCCAAGGCCCGACCAGAGCCCCTCCCTGCCCCGGTGCGCTTCCCCGGGGCCGCCGCCACACACACACAGCCGCGTTTGTTTAGCCCGAGAACGGTGTCCCTGGTTACATAATTCGCCGGATGGCATCAGACCCGGCGTGTTTCTGAATCGCGCTGAGAAAAAGTGCGAGTTCTGGGTGGGCAGCGGCTAGCGGCCCCCGCCTTCCTGCGGGTCGCGGGGAGATACGAGGAGGGTCTCGGGCCCTCTCTAGGGGTGTGTTTGGGGACTGGAGCGTGATTAGGCCGAGGCCCTTTCTAGGGATGGGAAAGGTGGGGGCCCGAGGGTGGGATCTTTGAGTTTGATCCTGGAGAAGGCCCCGAAACTCTTTCCCCCTCCCCCACGGTCCTCTTAGGGCCTTGAGGAATGTGTCTGGAAGAGCGGACAGAATTTCCGCGGGGAATAAGGACTAGCGTCTTTTTTTTTTTTTTTTTCTGGAGAACTTCCCAGACAGGGGCCACCTGGCCTTGGGAGGCTTTGGGAGCTCACGCTCTTGGGACCAAATTTGAAGCGTCCCTGCTCATCCCTCGATCCCCCAGAACAGGGCAAAAAAGGCCCAGTGCTGCAGTTGGGGCCCAGAGCCTTGTGAGGGGCCAGCCCTGGGGCCTTGGTGTAGCCCCACAAATCCCCTGTTAGGCAACATTAGTCAGCAGATCATTTATTTCGGGGGTTCCTGGTCCCAAGGAGCACCCCAAACTTGCCTAGAGGATAAAAAGCTGGGCTGGTGGTGGTTTCACCATTCCCTAATTCCCTTGGTGGAATGCTAGGGGGGTGGGAGGTAGTGAGTGCTTCCTGTATCCGCTGGCCCTCCTTAAATAAGCCTTGCCTGCTCAAATCCCAAAGCCCCTGACTCCCTGCACTCCTGGCCACATCATTAACCAGGCCGCGGCTTCACCCCTCCCCTGGCTGCTCAGCTATGCTGAGGGCTGAAGAGGGGAGGCTTTCTGTTTTTATAACTTCACTCCTGACTGTTCCTGCTCTCTTCCCAACCTCATCTGAGGAAAAGACTACAAGTGCTAGCCAAAAATGAAGAAACATGTGGATGGAGGATTCCAGAGGGGGCAGTGTTGATGAGAGGGGAAGAATTACCCTGAACCCACTCTGGTCCTCCCCTCCTGTAGGGGCTCAGAAGGGTGCCCTCCCAGGGAGAGGATCACATCAGGTGTGGGGCCAAGCTGGACTGCTGAAGAGACAGCTTACCAGTCAAAGCTGGAAGTTTCATCCACCAGGGCAAGTGGTGGAGAAGAGAATAGATGGCAGCAGAAAGCAAGCAGCTGGCTTCTTGACAGTCTTTAGCTGCTGGTGTTGGTTGAATTTTTCTTAGAGTTACAATTTTCATTTTTTTGTGTGTGGTTTATCCTTCAAACTTATCCCTGGAGGAATCTGAATCCTCAAGCCGGCAGCTTGGGGGTCTCTCTCCTCCCCTGTAATTTGACTGCATTCCAGAGAAGACATGCTTTCTTCCTGAACTGCTTGGGCAAATGGCAACCAGCAAGCTAACTTTCTAACTTCATCCTTTACAAAAAAATCCTGCATCTTAAAAAAGTGGGGGTGGGAAGCAGATGTTTTCTCTCTCTTTAAGAGTTTTGCCCTCTCTCCTCTCCTGTGTCTTATCTCTAGGCTTCTGCCTCCCTTTGGAAAAATGGGGAAGGAGTACTGAGACAGTTTATTAATCAGTAAATTTCTAGAAAAATACAAATGGCTCATAGCTTGCTTGAGTGATTTTTTAGTGAAGTTGTTTGCAAGGTTTTTTTTTTTTTTTCTTCTTTTTTTTTAGCATTCTGCTCTCAGAGCTTTAAGGCTGGCTGGGTGTGTTGATGATTCAAAAGTAATTACAGTAGGGGAAGTAGAACAAAGTTGCTGAAAGCATTGATGATGAAAGGACCCAAATTGGACCATCTCCCCAGACAGATGGGTGAAATGGCTCACTTGTACAGCAAGGATAGGGCTGTGTGGTATATCAGAAGTGAAAAAGGAAAGTTAGTATCCCTGGTCCAACAAGGCTAGGGCTGTGTGAAATATCAAAAGTGAAAAAGGAAAGTTAGTATTACTTTGTTTAGAAAAGCGCATTTATGGCAGACATTCGAGGATGTCTCCCTATTGCTGGGAGACTGTGCCTTGGGCTTCAGGGTTAGATGGGGAGAAGCCAAGGAAATAGGTTAGCTTATAACCTCCCAGGGTCAAATGCGAGGGTGGGGCAGCCTCTTCCAGAGCTTGAGTGACCCACAGCCCCTCTATGGGAGTTGGGACCTCTTTCGTTCTGTTTTGTGGGACCTCACTCCCCTTCCTTTCAGACAGTTGATGGTGATGCTTTGGATTGTCTTACATGTCTTACCAACAGGTTCAGGTAATTGACCATCCCTAAGAGTTAGGATGGTGGCAGGTTTTTCTAACTCTTGCTTCCTCCCTACAAGGGAGAAATTCTGCCTTATTCGCTCACATAAAAGCTCAGACACCTTTCACTGTACTTGTAGCTAGGCCCTTAACTTGAAAAGTTTGGCTTTCTTCCTCAGCTTGCTGGGTGAGCGTTCAGGGTGTGTGTTTATAGCTGGCTCCTCCCGCCCCACGGGTTCCTCTCCCCTCCTGGCCCAGCCTCAGCCTTGGCCTCTTTGTGGCCTCCGAGCCTCGCTCCTGTGTCTCTGGAGTTGTTGCCCCACCTTAGAGTGGGGTGGGGGCCTGGGTGGTGACTGACACTTGTGTTTGTTCCCTGCCAAAGCAGCCCAAGGGAGCCCTGCTAACTCAGCAACAGTGTTTGTAAATGCCCGCCATCCTGGGCTGGGAGTTTGCAGTTCTGCTGCTGAGTCTGACTTAGACAGTTTGTGGTAGAGCCGGACTCAGGGATTGCTGTGAAAACTCCTCCAGAGATGGCAGAAGTGGTCATGTCCCTGACTCCTGTCTCCTTCCTCTCAACTATAGGAGTCTTTAGCTGAATGGAAGAGAGGTCCCTTTTCATCCTCTTAGTGGGACCTTCCAAATCCCTTAATGATCACAGACTTTGTTAAAATGGTAAATAGAAGTAAGTTGATGTGCCCAGCCTTTCTGTGAAGAGTTAACACGTGTGTTCATTATTAAGCAAGAGAAAGACAGTATGTATTTATATGTAAGTATATGTCCCTTCCCCTTCTCAACTTTCTTCCTCTTAGCTTTTGGGTAGGTTGAACTATTGTCTTATATTCTCATCTTGTCTCTTGGGGTGGAGAGGGGATGGGGTCGGGGAGGGTGGAAGGCAGGGGCAGGAGAATTGCTCCGGGAGCAGAATTGGTTGCTTCCAGCCTGGGTGCAAAAATCCCTGCTTTCCCTGTTTACAGTGAGACTTGACAAATCACTACTCTGTACTTAGTGACTTTTCTGTAAAATGGAAGTATTGGTCTCTACACATATGTAATGCCTTGGTACTTAGTAGATGATTTGAAAAATGTTAACATCCTTCTTTTTTAGACAGCTAGACCACCACTCCAGTGTTCCTCCATTCTCTGAAAGACACATACAAGCAGCAAAAGAATCATGTGGGTTTTATTGTTAAAGACAGGTGGCTGAGGGTCAGAGGGGACACTAATGTGGGAGCTTAAGCCTCCTGGGAGGATCATAGCCTTGCTGCACAGACCCCCTCTTTGTGCCCCTGTGAAACTGGATGGGATTTTATGCAAGCAGAATGTGCCTTGGGCCTTTTGCTCTCTTTCAGGAGCCCAGGCATGTGGGGTGGGAGGAGGCTAGGGAACCACACACCACCTATGAAGAGTCCCTGAAGTCTAAACCTTCTGAACAGTTGCTCAGTCCCTCAGAAGTGGGTACAGTGAAGACTTGAGACAGCAGTATACTACGTTCTTACTGTCTGCGTTTGCTTTAAGAGTTAAAGAACCCAGTGAGATTCTTTTTCTTTTCTTTCTTTTTTTTTTTTTTAGGAAATTCTGATAACAAGGAGAGAAAAAGAAACTGGGGTTTTGAAGAGAAATAGATGTTCCAAAGCCGTGTCTTTGTTTCTGTGTTTTGGGGGTGAACCTTGAGAAAGCACAAACACAGCGTTAAAGTGCTTCTCACCCTGTCTCAGTCGGGCCAGCTCAGGAAGCATAGCCTTAACTCACTTGTCCTGGGGATTGGGTGTGGCCCTGTCAGGACTCCCTCCCTCTCCTGTAGAGGAACAGTTCCCAACTGAGATGCAGATGAGTTTATTACCGTGCACATCTTAGGAATGAACTAGTAGAAATCAAAGTGGAGAAAATGACTTAGCACTGGAGGCCTCTCTGTACCAGAGGCCAAGCAGAACAGAGTTTCTTTGTCTGGCCAAGTGCCCAGCCCTTCAGGTCTTAGTATGCCTGCACCAGGTCTGTTATGGCAGAATGGGTAATCCAGCAAGCACATGGCCTCCTGGGCAGGAGGTACAGGCATGTTCTGTTTTATTCGTCAGCTATTCTAGGGGTTAGCCTTAAACCTGATCTCTTAGCAGACCTGCTGACAGCTCCTTTTCTTTCCCAGGTGATCCTAGTCCTCCTCTCCTACCCTACCCCCATCCCAAATCAGATTTTGCTCTTACTCTCTTTTTAATCAATACCTCTTTTTATCTCTTTTGCATCCTGTAGAATTTCTCCTTCCCACCCGCGTAGATCTCAGGGAACAAATGGGGCCCCAAACCCAACGAGAGCCAAGCAGATTCATGAGAAGGCTCAGAGAGTGTACCACAGATGTTCAAAAGTGCCTCCTGGGTATGCTGAGGGTGCTCAGGCCTCTTCCTCAGGAACAAGGACCTACAGTAAGAGACGGCAGGCTTGGGTCTTTTGACTCTGTGATAGAATAGAGCAAGTACCCCTAGAAAGGAAAATCGGGCTCTGGGGTGCAAGTCCCCTGAAGCCTGCAGAGACACTGGGGCAATGGGATGTGGTGGGGAAAGGGGCCTTGGGTTCGCTAACTGAATCACCCTCCGGTTCTGGAAGGGTTAGTCAAGGACCACTGGCAGCCTTTAGACATTGGCTCTTAGCCAGGGACACACATCAGACTCTCCTGTGACACTTACTAAAAATACAACCTCCACCTGGGTCCTACTGAATCAGAGCATGAACAGGTGGGCCGGGCATACGTGTGTTCCAAGTGCTCCCTGTGAGTCTGACAGGTGTCCCTGGAGAAAAGCCAGGTGAGCGCAGCAATGGCCCAACTGCCTGTTTAGCCTTGAGCATGAAGAGTCCCTGGAGGGATCCAGTTTTGCTGTTGGTTAACCACCCTGTGGCTCCTAAAGGGGGGTCTGAAAGTTTTCTGAGTGTAAATGGAGAGGGTCATGGTCCTCGCTCACCAGTAATGATCACAGATGATACTTAAAGAGAGCTTACTGTGGGGCAGGCGCTGCCCCAGCTCTTTATATCTAGTATCTCACTGAAGCCTCACAGTGACCTTGTGAGGTAGGAATGATGCCCTCTGGACAGGTAAGGAAATCCTCCGCCGAGAAACCAAGCACCTTGTCCATGGGAACATGGCCAGTTTGGGGCAGCTAGGACTGACTGAGTCAAGCTGAACCCTGACCCGCACAGCCTCTTCTTTGCATTGTGCAGGTCACCTCTCGGGGTACCTGTTCAAGCTTCAGGTACCTTACCTGAAGCCATCTTGTAAGGGACCGTGCGGCATGGCCCTTTCCTGATTGGCCTTCAAGCAGACAACCCAGCGTGGTTGTGCCTTAAGCAGGCCCACAGGGCTGTTTGAGCGGCTGAGGTAGGGCAGGCACCAGGTTTCCTGATGTCCAGCTTAGCACTGTCAGTGGACGTATCAAGACTGGTGGGTTGGTCCCAAGTGCAGCTGGGCTGTGGGGGGAGCGGGTGAGTGACCCTGTAGGTGGGACAGACTCCCTGGCAGGCTCCTTCCAGTTCATTTGCAGGGGCCAGCCACGAGAGGAAGGAAGGAAGGAAATGGTTGGCCGCCCTCAACGAGAGAGAAAGAAAAAGAGAGAGAGAGTGTGTGTGTCTATGATTGGTTTTTGTGGAGTCTTGGAAAATGCCATTTCCCAAGGTTGGCCCTGCCATGACCTCTGTGTGACCTCTGGAATGAAGAAACCTCTGTGGTCTCTTTCAATGTGGCCATTTTGAGATCAAGACTTGAGATAAGAGTATGAAAGTGCTTTGTGCTGAAGGCAAGCAGCTGAACTTACCAAGAGTATTACCAGGGTCAGGACACGCCCAGACCTCCTTGTAATCCACACAGCTCTGTGAAATAGGTAATGTTAGTCTTCCCATTTTACAGAGAAAGAAACTGAGCCCCAAGGCCACACACCTTATATGTAGCAGAGCCAGAATTTAAGCCTAAGTCCATGACACCTGTGTCACCACCCTGTTGTTCACTGGTCAGAGGAGAGATGGTCGAGGGTCTCTTGCTGTATCCTGGGCCTTTGTTCTTTTTCCATCTCACTCTCATGCGTGTGTCACCTAGAACAAGCTCCATAGCTGAAGAGAGAAGAGGCACTACGTTCTTCAGGCCTTCACCAAGCCAGGAATCAGGCAGAGAGCTGAGACGGGCTGAAACAGCCACTAAGAGGATGTTTGTGTCCTGCTGGCAGGTTTCTTTTAACTCCTAACCTCCCACAGGGGTTTGCTCAGCACCTCCTTAGGGGAAGAGGAAGGCTCAAGATGGGAGAGGATGGCTTCCATCCCCCACGATGACATCTCTGGCCTAGCAGGTGCTGCACACGATGAAACAAGGGCAGGGGCCAGCCTGTGGGTTCTCCTGGGTGGCATCTCGTGTCTGTCCCTGCTGCTGTGCTGGGCCATCCGATCACTTTCTGACATCCACCCAGAGCACCCTGGTATGGGGCTGTGTCTGAACCTGCTCCTGATGCACCTGTGAGGAGATGCCCTGGTCCAGGGCCTGTTCTTTCTCCTGGAAACCCCAGTCTGTTTCTAAAATATTTTAGAGCTGCCCGGAAGGGTGTTTTGCCAATAACTCCTTTAAAGGCTGACTCTGAAATTGACCCAGTTAACTTGGTCTTGTTTTAGAAGTTGCCAGGAACCCCTCGATTCCAGGACTGAGTTGTCCTTGAAGGACGGTCCCTAAAGTTGTGGCCCCACGTTGTGACCAGTGACAAGCCTGCCGAAGGTGGCAGGGAAAAAGCAGATGAGGTTGCCGGTGACCAGGTACCCCACTCCCACCCCACAGATGGCCTGAAGGACCCAGGACTAAAAGAAGTCCTCTTTTCTTAGAGGGAAAGGCACGGAGTCCTCCTGCCCTGGCAAGAGCTAATGGAGGCGTCTATGTAGGCAGGACAGCCACGGGGATGGCGCGCGTACAGAACACGCTGGTGTAAGCCAAACAGCATGGCTAAAACTTTTTGAAAGTCCATACCGTCAGCCTCACGGCTGCTCTTTGAAACTGGGGGAACTGATGCTGAGCTGGGCCAGGCCCTGCCTGCCTTGCCACCTGAAGAGAGCAGTGTCAGCAGTTGAGCACCATGGAGCTGGCTACACCCTCCCGGTTGTTTCTAGTCTTTCCTGTGGGGGAGATGTCTAGGCACCTCTCACCTGGTTCCCCTGCCGACTCACCTGATGGTCCAAGAGCCCTTCCGTCCACCTGGCGCTTCAAGGCCTCTCCTCAGCCAAGGCACGGATGCCCCGTGCTGGGGACCCGGGAGGACTCCTCTCCACGGGGAGCCCCAATCAGATGCGTCTTGGCCTCAGGTCCCAGGCAGCTGGCCAGGAAAGGCCGGAAACGCTCCAAACATGCTCCTTCCTCCAAACCCTGAGGGGAGGGAGGCCCCTCCGAGAGGCCATTTTATAGTAATAGCCAGGCGACATCCTTTGCTGTGGGGGGATGAGAGATGGTGGCGAGAGAAGTACTTTTGAGGAGTGAACCAAGAAAGCATCCTTCTGCATGAATGGGCTTGTTAAAACCCGCCAGCCCGAGAGCTTGCCTTCTGCCGATTCCCAGGCGGGTATGTGAGGAGTTCCTTTGCTGGGACATGAAGCTGTGTTGTTGGCAACGGTGATATCTGAGCCTGACCTTCAGAAGGAGGTTAAAAATAGTGTTGTCCTGGCAAAGCCATTCTCCATCTGTGTGTGTATGTGTATGTACACGCACGCATGTTTGTGCACTAAGAGGCAGAGGCAGATAGCATCCCCACCTGGTGCTTCCTGGGCGCAGACGTGGTGGACACAAGGGGAGAGGCCATTCTTTGTCTCAAGTGGAATGGCCTCACCTGCTTTTCTGTTACTTACTGATGCCAGCCAGGGAGTTTGCAACTGGAAAACAACTTTTGTAGTGAACTGAGGAGAAGGTATTGGGTGGTTTTGACTTTTTGAGACCTGCTCAGGATTGGAGTTCCTCTGGCACCTTTCTTACTTTCTGTTCTTGAGCTTCAACCACGTTCTGGGGTGGGAGGGCCCACAGGGTTGCCAAGGTGCAGTCGTTTTCCCCTTTGATAGCTCATTAAAACAAGCATGGGATTTAGGTTTATTCTGCACGGTGCGTTACTGTGCTTGGTAAGTTTTATTTGTCCTCGCAGTCAGGAGTGGTCTTGTTGTCATCCCAGTTAATAGATAAGGAAACTAAGGCTCAAAGAAGCTGTGTGGCTGAGTCGGTAACTGACAGAGCCTGGACCCCAGCCCTGGTGATCCTTGGGGGAGGGGGGGAATGCCTCCCCCATCGCCCTTTCTCTTTACATCCTGCCTCAGTAGGAAGCCTTGCAGCAGTGAGTTTGAAGGGGTGTTCTGGCCTCCCTCCCTGTTCTCAGCAACCTGCACACTTTCTTCTTATGCCAGAGGTCCCCCCCCATTAGATCAGTGCTAGTCCTTTCTGACATTCAGCCTCAGACCAGAGGTTCAGAACAGGGGGTGCAGGTGCACATCAATAATGGAGCTCTGTGGTACCCACTGGAGTCCTGCCTTCCCTCACCGGGGAAAACCGTGTGCTGTGAAATCCCCACCGGCCTGTACATCCGCTTGTGCCAGAGTTCCTCTCCTGGGGAAGGGGTGCAGTCCCTGGCTGTCAGGAGCGCAGTGCTGAGTGCTGGCTGAAAGGAGTCCTGTGACAGGCTCTTTGACACAAGGCTCATATCCCACCCTGGGTGTTTCCCCTCACCCTTAAACCCACCCAGCACAGTGTATCTCTGACCAGAGGTCCTGACTCCAGCTCCTCCCCCGCTCCTCCCCCATTGTCCTCTTGGTCTCCCAGAGGTGTCTGCCAGTCAGAGTAGGTGCCAGGCCGGGGTAGGAGTAAAGGGAGCCTTGGAATGGAATCCCAGAGCCCTGTACTGTTTTACCCCTGAACCCCTTTCAGGGATGTCCCACAAGGGCAGCAAAGAAGAGGGCCAAACCCCAAATTGATCTTTCATCAGCCTAGCCTAAAAAGGAGCAGAGCAAACACTCTTAAAAGAGATCTTGAGAGTACCCCACCACTTCCCACTTGTTGCAGGAATAAATGCGCACGACTCCCAAGCTGTTGGGGACTCGACAGAGTAGTTAAGAGCCCTGACTCTGGATTCAGGCAGATCTGGGTTCAAATCCTTGCTCTGCTTTCCTACTACCTGTGTAACCTTGAGCAGGTTACTTAACCTCTGTGCTTCAGTTAGCCTTCTGTAAAATGGGAGATTAATGCCTATAGATGGGTTTGTAGTGAGATTTAAATGAAATACTGTCAGGTGTCCTATCATGGGCCTGACACCTCATTGGTGCTCAGTAAACGTGACTGAGGCCCAGAAGGACTGAGTGGCTTGCCTCAGGTGCTCAGCTCCTCAGTCTACCCACCTCTCCTCATAAGGGAGCTTGTTTCTAACTCTTCTGGGCAGTTGCACAGAAGGCTTCCACAGGTCCTGGCTCTGTCGAGGTGACCGAGACCCTGGAGGCCCCAGAGTCACTCACTCAGCCAGAGTTCCTGAGCACCAGCTATTTAGAAGCTAGAGGCCATTGCAGGCCCTGTCAGGAGGCAGCCATGTTAGGGGGAGGCCAAAGAGGCCCTGATGGATTCTCAGTGGCAGTGTTTGTAAAGGTAAGGAGGACGGACAGCCTGGAGAAGGACTGAGGGAAGTGGGGCCCCAGAGGGGGAGGGTGGTGAGGGACATCTGGGGTACTGACCTTGCTGTTGTGGGTCTGGGGTCCCCTCCCGAGGCTCCGCAGCTCTGCTCTACTCTGAGTGCCTGCCCTCAGGGTCAAGGCATTCGTGGTCTCTGAGGCCCAGGGGCTGCCTGGTCACATTGTGTTTTTGAGCAGACCCTCATCCCCTGCAGAGTCCGAACCAAGCTGAGGCGCCCCCAGCCCCTCCCCACAAGCTCCCTCTGAGGCTGAAGCATTCCTGCCTGCTGGGCCTCCTGCAGTGGGAACCAGTGAGGCCTCTCCGTGGCCCCAGCCAGCTGCCCCTTTCACCGCCCCCCCCTGCCTCCCAGGATTACTCAGCCTTCACAGCATCTGTCACTAAGATGCTGAGTGCGTTCTTGACGGCCTCTCTTCAGGAAAGGCTTGGGCTGTGTGGCCTTTTAAGAAAGGCTCGGTGCCCAGGTTAAGCCTCTGATTGTGGTTCTGCGTGAAGAAACCATAAGCCAAAGGAAAAGCGATGGTTCAGCTTTGGTCTTGGAGCTTTGTGTCAGCGTCTGCCTGAGTCCCTGGGCTTGGTGTTGAACGTGGGCCATACAGACAGGTGGAGAAACTGTCCTTTCCCTGATTTCTGCATAGATTATTCAGAGTAGGAAAAGGTCCAAGGAACCTCAACCTTGCAGTCTTTAACTGCAACCTGGTCTCTGCTCACAAGTTTGTCTTCTGGACTCAGGGGCCTTGGGCAAGGTCTCCAATGCAACTTCTTCCTTCAGGCCAGGATCCCCAGTCCCTGGAAATCTTGCTTTTTCACACCAGGGCCAGGTGCTCAAGAGTGATATCCAGGTTTTTAGGCTAATCGCTGGGGAAGCCTGAACATGTTCTGAAAGGTTATAAGTGGTCATACCAGTGTCAGGGGATCTGCCTGATCCAGGGAGGGGAGAGGGCTGGACTGGACCGACTGGTGCCCGACCTCAGCCTCTCTGTTGAGCCAGAGCTGAGTCATTGGTTCCGGGGCTGTGCTGACTGCCACTTTCTGATGGTCAGCAGCCATTTCCTCATCCTTGGTCCCAGGAACAGAGTCTGGTTTTCCCTCCTCTCCAGGGGCTCAGGCAGCCCAGGAACTGGGTGTTGAATGTCTCTTCCATCACTTCTGTAGGAGCGGGCTCTGAGCAGCTGCAGCACACCCTCTGAGGACCAAGCCGAGGGAGCTTGGCCTTGCTGGGGTGGGGTTTGGGTACCACCTTGCCTCCCCTTTCCCTTAAACCCGACAGTACATGGAAGGTTGTCCTCAGTGCCACATTCTTTGTCCCCTACCCCCACCAGAGATGGAGGTATTTCCGGTACTTGTTTTCCTGCATTGGAGTTGCTTTATGCCTTAAAGTGGAGTGGGGTGGATTTCGTTCCAAGGCCGCCTTCTGCCCTGGACCCAGGAGAGCAGACCTGTGGCTGAGGACCATTCTGGCAGCAGTGGTGCAGTGCCACCTCCTGGCCACAGTACACATCCTGGCTTCCTACTGTTGCTCCACAGTTGCTGGAACAGTTCATCTAAAAACAAAAGGAACTTGAAAAAGATCTTCCAAAGTCTGTTTCTGGTTGATCTTGTAATACCAATAGCTTTTTGTATCAGCTTGACCTTTCGGGCTGCTTTACCAAGCCTCTGATTAAGATGGCTTTGTATTTCCAAAGCCCAAATTGTCAAGGCAGGACTTAGCAGTTACAGCCTAGAAGCAGGGACATCAACCCAGAATCCAGCACTGGGTGTATGTGTCCCAAGAGAGTGACCTTCTTGTGGTCTTGGAGGAGAGGGAGTGGTAAGGAAAGTAGCTGGAATGTGGGAAGGACACAGGGGTGTGAACAAAGCATGTAGGTTCTTCTTAAGACTGAAGCTGTTCTGCTTTCTAGTCTGGGCTCAGTGCTGCCAACTGATCGGGCTTTGAAGGAAGCTGACCCAGGACAGGACAGTAGCTCTGCTAACTTGAAGGGGTCTATCTCACTCCCTTCTCTAGAATTGGAAGTCTTCTGGGAACTGGTGGTAGGGAGGATTTTTGGTTTTGTGAATTCATCTTGAGGGTTCCCTTAGTGTGCTGTTACCAAAGTGGATTCTGTACCTGTCCCCATCTTTCAGTGCCCCTTCCCCCACTGTGCCATTAAGAGCAAGTTTTATGCAGCTCATTTCCCATACCAGGGACTGGGGATTCCTGTGTTTCTGCTTTACGGAGATACTGGAATAAACATGTACATTTCCCTGGTGACTGTATCTGGTTGTTCCCTTGGCCCATACCGTGTGCCCCAGCAGAACTTACAGATGAGAGGGAATACGGCATGGGAAGTGGGCATCCATGGATGCCCTGTAGCTAACGCCTCTGTCATTCCCTCCTCTCTAGGCCTGGTGTCCAAGTCCTCTCCTAAGAAGCCGCGTGGCCGTAACATCTTCAAGGCCCTTTTCTGCTGTTTTCGTGCCCAACATGTTGGCCAGTCAACCTCCTCCACTGAGCTCTCCCCATACAAGGAGGAAGCCAATACCATTGCTAAGGTAGCTGGATCCAAGGTAGTGTGATGCCAGCAAGGATGGGACTGCCCTGGGCGAGTAAGGGTCACTGTAACCATAGGAGGGCAAACCAGCCTTGCCTGCTTCATAAGGTCTCTGGCCCAGAGGAGGCCCTTCCTCTGTCCTTCCCATCATGGGCCATCTTCTTCCTGTTGATTCCCAGGTGGTATGGGCCACCTGGATGTCACTGTGGTTTCTGAGGGCCCCTGTAATCCAGATCCTTCCAAGTTCCTGGAACTGTGCAAGGCACTTTGCATATGTTGTCTCATATGACCCATAGCAGCCTTGTAAGTAGACTCAGGGATTTCAGCTCACAGACATGAAAACTGAAACCCAGAGAGTATAGGTAGCCCCTGAAGAGTTACAGGTTAGTAAACAGTAGTATCAGGGTTTGAACTCAAATCTCTCTGGCTATAAGTCCTGTGACTGTTGTTTTTACTTTTAACTAAGCAAAGATAACCTCCAAGTTTTCAGGGAACTTTGAGGGAACCAAGGAATTGAAATTCTGTCACATTTCTTGATAACCCCTTGCAGCACTCTGAGCTGTACCTGTTAGAGACATTTGGAAATATGTAGGGTGTCTTTGATTCTCATAATTACCAGAAGATATGTCTGGCATCTCAGAGGTAGGGACAGAAATTATTCTTTCCCCCTATGCCATTGGTATTTCTTTCTGAACCACCAAGTTTTCGCTGGCCTTCCTCTCTTTCAAAGCCAGGCTATAGACATGTACATCACTATGCGAAACAGGGAAATGGTTAAATGAAGTATAAGGTGACAGTATTAACTGAACCATTAACTTTTACTAAGAGTTCACAATAGTGTGGAACTGTTGAGTTGCAACATTAAGTCAAAAAGCAGAAAGCAAAATTAGGTATCATGAGGGGGAAAGACTGCTAAAACAAACTTGAAGGAAATGCAGTAAAATACCAACATTGTTTCTCTTAGTGCTTGGATTTTCATTTTCCTTCAGGGTTTGCATTAAGATCACTTACTTACTACAACCATAACATTTTTATTATTAGCCAAAGGCAGGAAAAACGTTTCTGATCTCTCTGCACTCTATCTCCCTTCACATTTTAGGACCACAGTGTGGGTTCACATTGGCTTACTTGTGTTTTATAGGGGCTCGGCACGTGCACACACACACCCGCCATCTATCCCCCCGTGGAGAACATGGGAAAAAGACAGGTTCTCAAAGAAAAGCCTGGGTTTCTGGACTAAGCAAGAGGCTAAGCCTCTGTAGTAAGGGGTTCTGATTTGGATTCTGACTCTGTGCTCCTGCATCAGCTGCGTCAGTTCCCTGTTCCTCTGAGGCAACGGTAGCCAAGCTCAGCGACACTGCCTTCTCCATCCTTCATCAGGCCAAGTGGGGAAGGGAGATTTCGGCCCCTTTCCTGCCCAGCTCTTAAGGAAAGTCACTTTTGTTACGTCAGCGTTTTCCAGGGGCCTGGGATCTTGGGAAGAAGATTCCCCTGCAGGGCTGAGTGGGCGGCTTTAGACAACCAGGAAAGGCATTAGTGGGCTGGCACTGACCACCTCCTTTTCTCCCATAGTCGGATCTGCTCCAGTGTCTCCAGTACCAGTTTTATCAGGTATGTGAATCTGACAGGGTATGTGCTCAGAAGCCCCAAGACCCAGTGATCCCTGCTAACCTCATGTGGTGATACCCTGAGTCCTTGTATCTTGCTGGCTAGCTCCCCACCTGGGAAGTTGTTTGTCCCAGACATTTACTGAAGGCCCACTGTGTGCAAGGCATTAGATCGTGGAGGGGACAGCTGGCCTCCACCCTGTGGAGCTGATCACCAGCCCCGGCCTCCATCTCCAGTATCTAGATCACTTCACAGTCCCTGGGGAAGGCTGAAGCAGGGAATCAGTCTCCACTTTTTCTCCTCTTGGTCTTCTAGTGTCACCTCTCTTGGGTTGAAGTGGGGGGCATCTTCTGTCTCCTCAATGGGCCCAGCTCTTCCCAGGGTTCTGTTGAGGGAAATTAATCTTTCATGGTGGCAGATTCAGCACCTTGGTTCTGGTTTTAGATTCCAGGGACCTGCTTGCTCCCAGAGGTGACAGAGGAAGATCAAGGAAGAATCTGCGTGGTCATTGACTTGGATGAAACCCTTGTGCATAGCTCCTTTAAGGTAACGTGACCTCTGGAGCCCTTCCTCACCCATCTCGGGCTGTCCTGGGAACCTGACTCAGGTGCCATGAATTGGCCTAAAGTTGATGCTGGAAGAGTGATCAGAGACAGGAGGGCCAGCCTCTGGGCTTTGGCCACACTGGCATCGCGGATACCTGGAGACCACTCCAGAGAATGTTGAACGGGAGCTTCTGCTCCCTCTGGTCACTGCCAACAGGCCGCATCTGCCCCTTGTTACAGCACAGGAACCACCAGGGCTCAGCTCAGGTAGACTTTGCAGGTGGTGGTAGGTAGGGAAAACCAGAAGGGATATTGCAGCCTGTACTGGGGTGAGAGCCACTTAGTGGGGCGGCAGGAGCTTCCTGGAGCCTCTGAGATCTGATCCTCCCCCCCTCCTCCCAGGGGACTGGCCTTGGCCAGGACTGGGGTGTGGCTGGGTTTCTTGTCCCTTCTCATGAGCTGACTCATTAATTCCTCTGCCCTTCAGCCAATCAACAACGCTGACTTCATAGTGCCTGTAGAGATTGAAGGGACCACTCACCAGGTAAGTGCTGCCAGGCCCAGGGGCCCGGGGTCCTCCATGCCTCAGGGCTTGTGTTCCATCAGTTGTTCCTTTCCTGTAACTTCAATCTCTCCATTTTTATTGGTATCTTACACACTTTAGCCTTTCTCATCTGAAAATATTCAGCCCCCCAGTCGCCTCAAGCTGCCATTTTTATTCTTTGCAGCCAAACTTTTTAAAAAACAAGTATTATTTAATAATAGTAATAGCTATCATTTACTTACCTGCCCTACCCCCACTTAATGTGACCAACACAATTAATGCTTCATTACATTTTCTCTGATCTGAAGAGTTGGTGTCTTGCCTGTTACAGGCAAGGAAGCCAGTACTGGCTGTTTTCTTTCCTCCCCTGCCCACCCATTCCATCTAGCCGGTGAATTTTCTTCCTTCCCAGCTCAGGCATCTCCTCCTCTGTATCTCTTTATGCAGCTCCCTCCCCTTGGGTCCCTACACTGGATTCTGCCACAACAAATGCTCAGTACACATCTATCATAAAACACTTGATTCTAAGTAACAGCAGACTCTGGCCCTGTATAACCTGCTCAGTCCAGGGTTAAGGATCTGTGGTGTTGATAGAAGAGTTACTTGTAGGGAAATGGGGCTTGAGGCTGCCATGGATGGTCATAACTCTTCTATGTCCATTAAAAGCTCTCTTCACCCCACTGCCCTCCTCCGAGCTGAGGTGCTCCGCTAGGCCTATCGCCGGACTCTGCATGGCAGCCCTTTACAGTCTGCTTGAGGGCTTCCCCGGTGGCTCAGATGGTAAAGAATCAGCCCACAGTGCAAGAGACCCGGGTTCAACCTGGGTTGGGAAGATCCCCTGGAGAAGGGAATAGCAACCCACTCCAGTATTCTTGCCTAGAGAATCCCCATGGATAGAGGAGCCTGGTGGGCTACAAGTCCATGGGGTTGCAAAGAGTCGGACACAACTGAGCAATACACTTTTGAGTGTATAGAGATACACAAAAGTCACAGAGAAGACAAAGGCATATCGTCAGAGAGACAAATAAACACAGTGAACTCCTGGCTAGCAAGGAGAGATGTGAATAATGGAAAAGGGACAAGATTTAAATGATTGCGGGGTGGAGGTGGTATTGGGGTGTCTTTCTGCAGAAGTTGGGTTTTCAGCAAAGAGTGGTGAGAGGATGCCAAGCTTGATGAATAACCAGGAAGAAGAGAGGACCTGTTAAAGGTTAAAGAAATGGCAAATGAGAGGAGGCCCAGTTGTGGCTACCTGGAGCAGAGGGTTCCTGCTGCAGAGCTGGGAGGGGTCTGATGAATGATGGCCAGTCCAGGACACCTCCAGGAGGAAGAATCATAGAGGCACATGCTCTTGAGCAGGGAGAGACGTGGGTAAAAAGAACTTTGAAGGGATGGTTCTAGGAGCACCTACGTAGGCTAGATGAGAGGAGAAAACCTGGATGGGGGCAGGGACACAGCAGGCCCACAGGGGAGATACACCCAGGGAAGCTTTCTGGCCATGATGTGCAAGATGATGAAAGGTGACACAAGGGGTGGGGTGTCTGGCAGGAGCAAGCATAAAATGGGTGGGAGTCACTAGGGCAAGATGCTACGGGGTGTTGGATCTATGCTCACAGGAGGGGAACAGGCCACTGTTCCCCTGGTGGATTTCAGAGAAGCTCTGCAAGGGAGGGCTTGAGGTTTTAGGAAAGATCTGTGGCCTTGCCTGATGGGGACCTGGACTGTCTATCCTGCCAGAACCAAGGATAGAAAACTCCTGCCGAGGCTGTGGCTGGATTCAAGTAATCCAGGATAGGCTGTTTCCATCCGTGAGGCCTATTCTTGATTACTTGTTTCTGGAGGCAGCTGATGGTTCACCGCCGGAAAAAGATGCCTCCTGGGACCTGAGGTGTTTTTGTTTCTTTTTGAGCTGGGTCAAGGTTGGGACCACCGAGCCAGCAGGAGCCTGGTGAGGAAGTGATGCTACTGCCCCGGTCTGTGGGGCAGAAGGCTGCTGGTCCAGAGGTGGGGTTGTAGGAATATGGACTGAGTCAGTTCTGCATCTACTTGTGCAAGTGACGATTGGGGCCTGACGCGCTGCAGCTTCCCCCTCACAGGGTCACCTCCAACAGCCCACTCTGCTTCTCTTCAGGTATACGTGCTCAAGAGGCCGTATGTGGACGAGTTCCTGAGACGAATGGGGGAGCTCTTTGAATGTGTTCTCTTCACTGCCAGCCTGGCCAAGGTATTGGGGGCAGGAGAGGAACAAAGAACCAGAAGCAGGTGTGGCAGCTCCTTGCAGGTCTGCAGGAGGCCACAGGGAAACCAGGACCGCATCCAAACAAAAAGCCTCCTCTCTCCTCCCAGTATGCCGACCCCGTGACGGATCTGCTGGACCGGTGTGGGGTGTTCCGGGCCCGCCTGTTTCGTGAGTCCTGTGTGTTCCACCAAGGCTGCTACGTCAAGGACCTCAGCCGCCTGGGAAGGGACCTGAGGAAAACCCTCATTCTGGACAACTCGCCTGCTTCCTACATCTTCCACCCGGAGAATGCAGTGAGTGGTCCAGACACACCCACACGGCAGGGCTTAGCAGAGTCCCTGTCCTGGGAGGGGCGGGGAAGGAGAGAGAGGGTGGTGAGCTGTGGGCTGTACTGGAGGAGCACGCCAGCCCAGGAGGACAGGCCAAGCTCCAGGGGCCTCCGGGGCAGAGACGTAGGCCGCCCTTTCCCTCCCCAGGTGCCTGTGCAGTCTTGGTTTGATGACATGGCGGACACTGAGTTGCTTAACCTGATCCCCATCTTTGAGGAGCTGAGCGGAGCCGAGGATGTCTACACCAGCCTGGGGCAGCTGCGGGCCCCTTAGCCTTCCTTGCTGCCAAGCCACAGCCGTCCCAGTAGGGGGCTTTCCTACACTGTGCCTTTATGATTAGCCTGACAGAGTGGAAGCTGGAGCATCTCACCAAATGAGGCCTGGAGATAGACATGATTGGAAAGAGCTTTAGGACAGGTTAGATGCTGAGTGGGCAAATATCAGACCAGTGATACCCAGAGCTCCCTGCTCCCTGAGTTGGGTTCCTGAGAAGTGAGTGAGAGTCTGTGTGCACGCATGTGTGTGTGTGTGTCTTGCCTTGAACTGTGGCCCCAGGATATAAGCGTTTCAGGTTGGGGGAGAAACTGAAGGATCAAGAGTCTCCTCGAGTTAGTCTGTCTCCTCTCCCTTCACCCTGAGAGCCACCGAGCTCTCAGGCATGAAGACTGTTGAAGGCTCCATTGCCAAACCTATGGCCTTTCCTCAGTGTTGTAAGGTTTATGCCAAGGAGAGAGTGGGGTCAGGGGCTGCCCCCGGGTGCCCCAGGCATGCATC
Source organism: Antilocapra americana (assembly GCA_007570785.1). Classification (NCBI taxonomy): domain Eukaryota; kingdom Metazoa; phylum Chordata; class Mammalia; order Artiodactyla; family Antilocapridae; genus Antilocapra; species Antilocapra americana. The sequence continues at coordinate 746,860 of ML663563.1, read as the reverse complement.
ATTCTGAAGCCTTTCTCTTGCCAGCTGCTGCAGACAGAGAAATGACATTTCTGGGAAGATGAAAGCTTGTTTCCAGAACCGGTAGCCCCAGTGGCCATCAAGTCCTATGGCCTGACAGCTGCCCTTGCCTCCAGCTGAGTGCCTGACTCGGGTCCTGTCTTCGTCTTCCCAAGGCCTGGGCACTGGGCCTGCCTTCCTCGCCACCTAGCCATAGTCTTGAACCTGTGGGGAAGGAGGTCTTCTCCCTACCCTGGAAGAGGACAGATAACTGATTTCCGTTCTTTTGACTCTGTTTTAAAATTCTCTTTCTAAATGCAGAGTGTTGGGCTGTTTTGTTTCTGACAGAGCTGCAGTCCTGGGCCTGAGGTGAATGTGGGAGGCCCCAGGGGTGCGGGGACAAGCAGAATCCCCAAAGCTTGTAGGTCAGCTGAGCTTGGGACTGTCTCTCTCAGTCTGCTCTTCAGGGAATCCCTGCTGGTGCTGCCACAAGGACTTTGTTCCCAAGTCGGGGAAGGGCGCTCAGTGTCCCACCCTCCTGTTTCCTGGGCAGGGCTCTCTCCTCTTCCCCCAGGGCCTGGCCTGTGCAGAGTGTCTTCATCCTTTCCGGCTGGCTGGCTGGCTGGCGCTTTTTCTCTCTAGAGCCTCAGGCATGCTTGTGTTTCCTAGGCGGAGGGATTGGCTGTTCTCTGCGTTTAGCTTGCCAACGTGACACACGTGCGCCCTGCCAACAGTAACAGGTGTGAGTGAGCTCTTCACTCACCTGTGCTTTTCGAGTCTCTTTGCTTTCGAAGTTCCTTAATAGTGAGATGCTTAAAAAAAAAAAAAATAGCCACAAAAAGGAAGTTTCCCTAGGATGGAAAACAAAAGGGGAAGAGCTGCTGTAATTGGGAGCACAAGGGGTCCCCCAGAGGGAGCCCCACCTCAGCATCACTGCCTTAACCGTGGTCTCCCCTCCCTCCTTCCGGTGGGAGTTCCTGTCACCCCACCCCCATTTTCCCTGGAGGCAGGTGTCACCAAGCATTTGTAAGTTGCTTCAGGTGCGAGAACACTGCCCACTCAGGACTCACCCCCATTACCCCTCCCAGTTTCCACACACTAGGCCAGTCTGAGGAGCTCGCCAGGACCAGGCAGCAGAACAGCAGCTTGGGGTGCTGACTGCCCAGTGTCTTCCTCTGGCATCGTGAGGCCACCCTCTCACCCACCCTCATCGCAAGGTTGTGAGACCTTGTCTTTCGCTTTGGTGTCACATGAGTGGAGTAGGCCCCCAAAGCATGTGTGATCATTTCCCTAGCATCATTTCCTGGTGCCTGGGGGATCCTGCTTCATGCAGGTGGGGAAAGAGTGCTCCAAGGCTGGCCAGGAACGACATCTCCTAAAGGGAAGTAAGAGCTTCTGATTCCAAGGCCCTGACCTAGGCCTCTCTCCTGGTATCTCCTAAGCCCCACTCAAAGGGTCAGCCCTCGGGCCAAATCTGCCACGGGGTCCAGCCAAGCTTTTCTGACTAAACAAGCAATAAGAGGCTCTAGGCTGACCCAGTTCCAAGGACGCTTTCTGCCCTCCTTTCAGTCACCTGGTCTCCAGGAAGAGCCAGTGCCACCCACTTTCCTGTCAGGCTTGTCTAATAAGTGTTCTGAGGGATCATGACCAAGGCCCAGGATGAGCTGGTGGGAGTGTCCCGCTGCTTCTGCATGAAGTCCAGCTCCGCAGGCCTTGTCTCACCAGACCCCTGCCCCACCCCACTGCAGTTACTTACCAGAAATGCCGCACCCCCTCCCCGCCTCCTCCCTTCCCTGGAGAGGTAGCTCAGCCAAATATAAGTCTAAGCAGGGTCCATCCGTGTGGACCAGAGCCAGCCTGAAGTTATGTGCTTTCTGGTCTCCAGTTTCAGTGTGTTTCAGAGATGATTGCAAAAACTTGCTCCGTAGAGGAATCAGGCCAGACTCAACTTGGGAGGAGGGCAAGATTGCAAGGAGGAGCCAGTTCACCCCAGGATCTGTTTTCAGGGTTTCCTACCAGCCCTTCCTGTTTGAGGCTGGCCTTTGGGAAGCAATAGGCCACCAGGCCTGGCCAACCCCAGTTCAAGCCATGCCAGGAATCTGCCCACCTGCCAAGTTCAGTTCTTTTAAGGTGCCTCTTCAGGGACACAGTGTGTCTCTCTGATTGGGCTTCTAAATCAAAAGCCTGACGTTCATGTCCCTCTCATAGGGGGAGCTTTGGACACAGGACCAGTTTGGAAAGGGTCAGGTAAGAGTCTCCACTCTGCACATTGTAGAGGGGACCCTTTTCGGGCCCATGGTCCCTCACTAGAGAGGTTGAGGTAATTTGCCTTTAGTTAACCTGGGACCTTTTGTTTAATTCCCTCCCACCTCCCAAAGATTTGGACCATTTTATAAATGTATAAATTCACCTCTGTTCACAGTGGCCCCAAAACTTCTCTGCTAACAGCATGGGAAGTCTAAAGGCAGTCATTCCCTGGGAAGTGGGTCCCGTTCTGTTCTGCAACCCTACCCTGTTCCTGAGGAGGCCTCATTCAGTTAGGCAACTCCTCATCCCCCTCCAAGGGAATCTTGCACCCCATGTCCCAGCCAGATCAAGTGTCTACAGAAGGTAAGCCTGTTTTTCCCTTTAGGTCTTCATTTGGTTATTTGTTACTGTTGTCCTTCAGTTGCCTTTTTTTGTAAAATGAGGTTTTGGTTTTGTCTTTTTTTAAAAAAACACCGGTAAATACTTGCATTCAAGCCGGGGAGGGGAGGCAGAGGTCTGGCCCTCTGCAGCATTCTCTTAATGCTGTGGGGCATGCCCCTGGAGCAGACACTCGTCTTTGGGGCCCTGAGCTTCTTTGCCTGTAGTTATCTCAAATTTGACCTGTCTATGTTGTGCCACTCAACCCCCTTCAAGATGCCATCTGGAGGGTCAGGGAGGTCTCCCTCCCACTGTGACTGGGCTCTGGGGTTCTGACCACCTTGCTTACAAGTCCATAATTTGATAAATTTGTTGTATTCAAAAACTTGAAATGTAGGATGCCATTAAGTGTCTGTTTATATTTTTGAAATATTTGTATTACTTTAATGAATAAAAGTGGGTTTAAAAAACCCATCCATGAATGGGAGCTGTCTCCTGCCCCTGCTGTTGTTCATTCGGAACTCACCCCCCACCCCCTTCCCTCAACACCCCTCTGTCATGACCAGGCTGGAGTGCCCAGTCTGGGAGACCAGCTGCGGACTCAGCACAGGGATTCTGCCCAAGGTCACAGAAGCTGGGCTCCATTAGCTCTTCCCTGGCCCCCGGATGGAACCAACCCCATTCCCTCCAGGTGCTTAATAAGCATTTGCTTGGTGTCCTAGAGACTTCTGGGGAGGAACCAGAAGCCCTGGAGGAACTTAGAGACTTAGCATCTTCCTTCTGTGCCCCTTACTTGTTTTCCCAGAATAGGAGCCCTGAAACTCAACAGTGGTTCTTGGCACATAGTAGGCACTCAGATTTTGATTGGACTGCCATATGACCCCCCAAGGGACAAAACAGGATGACCTAATAACACACTCTAGGCCCTTCACCCAGACTTCACCTCTGAGAAATGCCCAGAAGCTTCTGTGGGAGGCGCTTGCCAGCCTGGACACTCCAGGGGCTCAGCAGGCGGCCCAGCCCTGCCTCCTGTCATCAGTGTAATGCATTCATATCTACAGGATGGCAAATTTCATATCCTCCCACCCTCTTTCCTGCATTATTGATGGACTGCACTTTTAAAAAATCAATTAGATCAGGGCGTGGAACTGGAGTTAAAAAGAAGCCTTTAAAAGTCTGCTTTTGTTTTTGCTGTTTTGAATAGGAACAGATAAAGCTTTCCCTCTGGTTTGAATAAGTCAAGCCCAGGGCTAGGTTGGCTGTGATTGGCCAGGACTAGGAAAATGCGGTTAAGATGCAAACCCAAGCAAATATAACCCAGTGTCTGCACAGCCATTACTAAGAGAAGGCAGCAGGGCCTGGAGCCTCCTGCGTTGGGTGGTTCCTCAACACTGCTTACCTGCTGCCAGAAAACTGGAAAGACTGGTGAGAGAAGGCAAGGTAAGTTCTCTGGTTTATGGGTGCATGTCAGAGCGATTTTATTGGACTAGGAAGAAACAAAGGAGAGAGATTGAAATTTCCTTGGCCTTGTCTTGTTGGACGAGGCTTTTAGAGGAATGAACCAGGAGCTCGTCAGTTTGGTAAGCTTCCTACTGAGAAGGTAATTTTTAAGAGATCCCTAGACATTAAGGCACATTTTCAGAAGCTTGGAAAGACGGAGAATACCCCAGCTCAAAAAGATGGTGTAGAGCAAGGCATAAATGAAAACCAGCTTCCTCTACTTGGGGTTCATTCATAGGAGTGTTGATAGGAATTAAGGGCCACTACCTTTTAACCTGGGATTTCAAAACTGCACCCCACCCAGTAGTAGTGTCAAAGGGTATTAAGTTAATAAATTAGGAGTTGAGAAGGAACTGAGAGACGCTTTGGGAGACTTCAGTGAAAACAGATGGAATCACACTTTCTGGGTATTCCATTACGGCAGAGTTCCTTCTGTGAGCATGTCCTGTCCTGCATTTCAGGGCTCCTGGCACACTGAGTGTCTTGATTGCTAAGTCCCTGTTGGGAATTGGACCGCTTTTGGCCTCTGGACTCACAGTCCTAATTAGTGCCAGCTGGTTTGACTTTTAGCAGGTGTACACTTGGCTCTCTCCCAGGAATGAATTAGTCTTTATCCCCTTCCCCTAGGTGGGTCATGGCATTTGCCTTTAGTGACTGAAATCTAGGATCTGAAGAAAACCTGAACAAATATTCCCCAGCAGTTCCGAGCAGCACAGGGTGGGGCAGTGCCAGTTATCAAATTAAATCCTCAAACATTGACTGCTCCGCATCATTGCTCTGCTTTAGGCCTGCTACAGCAGTAGACAAAGGGAGGTTTTTGTTTGTCTTTTTTTGTTTTGCCAATGTCCACACTAGATAATGGCACATACCCAAACCTAGGTTCATCTACCAAGGCTCAAGAAAAGAATAGCCAGACATGGTCCTCCTAACAAGCACAATATGCTTCCAAATGGTCGGATTGTAAAGAAACTGCCCGCAATGCAGAAGACCTGGGATCCGTCCCTGGGTCGGGGAGATGCTCTGGAGAAGGGAATGGCTACCCACTCCAGTATTCTTGCCTGGAGAATTCCATGGACAAGTAGCCTCGTGTTCTACAGCCCATGGAGTCACAAAGAGTCAGACACAGCTGAATGACTAACTTTCACAGCAAAATCCCAGACAGACCTTTCAGGGTGTTTGGTTTTTGTTTTTTCTTTTTCCTATGCATTAATAAATCAGTCAAGCCCATCCTTTACCTTTGCCTTCATCAGTTATATGTATCACCAGGTTGCAAGCCCCTTGAGAGCAAGAATCAGATAGGAATTTTCATTACGTAAAAGCTGTGTGGCCATGGACATGTGTAGGTGCTTGATAACCCTAGACACTCCTCGAACAGAGACTACACAGTGCACACTTCCCTTTCCCTCGCCCTGCCTCTCCCCACCTGCCTGTGGGAGGCCACTGCACCACTGGCTGGGTCTGTGGTGGCGGGGGAGGATCTGTCCACAGGCCATGCCCACCCGTCCCTGCTGGCACCCTGAACTCAGTGCTCCACCCAGAGATCCAACCCACCACCCCCTGCATTGGAAATCCAGAGTCTTAAGTGGTGGACTGCCAGGGAAGTCCACACCCTGAATTCTGTGTCCCAGCTCTGCCATTTTACTTTCCCTTTTCTTCTGTGAGGCACAGGGAATATATTAGTCATATGACAAAGGCAGGATGGGATAGTTTAAGGATGGTTTACTTTAAAAAGTCTGGCAAGTGAAAGCCCAAAGAGTGGACTGTGAAGAGGACCTGCCAAGCAGAGTCTGGGAGAATTGGAATAAGAATGAGAGAAGAAAACTCAGTTTAGAAATACTCTGATGTAAGCTTTTCAGCCCCGTGTGCCACTGGATTTAGGTAAGTTAGGAAGGGTTGCATTACCTCAAAGTAATTAGAACAGAGATTTTAAGATCAGGTACAGATTTCTTTCTAGTGGTAACTGAGCAAATTATTTAACCTTTCTGAACCTCAATTTTCCCACAATGTAAGACAAAGGAAATATATTCAGCTTATGAGAATTAGAGAAATAAAGTCAGCCAACAGAGGGCTTAACATATTTGTCACCCCTTCGGTAAATAATCATGCCTGTTACCAGAGCTCTTAACAAGGGAAGTGGCAAGGGGGAAGCAGAATTTCCGGTCGGCCAACCCCCGCCCCCGCCCTCCCCACCCTCCCCGCCGGGTCAGCCAGGCTTATGACACTTGGACAAGTCATTTCCCACATCACTGTGAGACGATGGTGCAGGGATGCGCCATGAGGATGTGGCCGGATGGCTGACGAGATTGGAAAGTGACTTAGGAAAGCGGGCGGGATGCCTGCTCTGAGAGGTGTCATCTCCCTGCTTGCTCTGTGATGTTTCAGTCCCAGAAAGACAGTGCCATGTCTCTGAGCAGTGCCTTCCGGGCTGTGGGCAACGACCCTGGGCTCATCACCTGGAGAATAGAGGTAAGCTGGGCTGGACGGGGCAGCCTCCTGGGCTGCTGAAGGCCCCCCACACTCAGTCTCCTGCTGGTGGTTCGGTAGCCGTGAAAGGCAGCACTGAAGAGCACGGTCTCCTATCCTTGACCCCTCCTGGGTGCACAGAGCAGGCGGGTGAGGTGGAAGAAATGCTCTTCACTTTGGGGAGCAGGGCTCAAAGCAAAAATAAGCTGGCCTTTTATCCAGCCATCTGCACTTCCAGTAAATGCCCTGGAGAGATGGGTGGGGCCCGGGCCACCCAGAGAGCCCCAAGACTACTGGCTGCTCTGGTCAGGACAATGGAGCCTGTCTTCCACGGGGCACTCTGGCTCCTGCCAAGTAGGAGGAAGTTTGAGGGGTACAGCATAGATGGGGGCCCTGCTCATCCCTTCTCCTACTCCAGCTTGAGCCCCTCTGGCTGACCTGGAGCGCCACCGGTCTGTAGCTGGGAACTGCCCTGGCCCAGAAAGCCTCACCTCCTCCCTGCTCTGACCCCAGTGAGGGACTGCTGCATAAAACCCAGAGGAGATGCCCACCTCACTATCATCCACAGGAGGGGTCACACACAGCTGCCTAGCAAGCTGCTCAAAGCTAGGTCTGTTTTAAGGCTCATGCATTTAACAACTAATAGGAACAAAAAGTTCCACAAATTGTGGGCTATTTAACATTTTCACATTTGACACACACATTTTACATAGAATACACTCACATAGGACCACAGGTTTACCTCCTTGGAGACAGTGATGAAAGTCCCCATCTGAGGCCACATGAAAGGCTCTCCTGGGACGAGCCAGACGTGGTCTGAAAGACGCATCAGAGCTCCAATCCAGACTCCATACAGGAGCCCTCAGCACGGAACCTGCACACAGCCAGCCCTCAGCCCCCAGAGCCTCACAGAATCTGGGTACTCCACTCCCTTCTCAGACCTGGGCCAGCACTGGGTGGATGGAGTCAGTGCTGGAGACCCTGGTGCTTTGGCTCAGAGACTTGAGGCTCTTCCTTGAGGGCTTATACCCAACTGCACAGGACTGAGGGGGCTCACCAGGTTCCTCAGTATATCAAGATGAGACCAGGCAGGTGGGGGGAGGAGGACAGACCCAGGGCCGTGCAGGTGGAACTCAGCAGAAGCCGGAGAGGTGTGCGCGCTCATCCTGGGGCTGGACGCTGTGCCCTGTGGGGACATCTCCCTACCTTTCCACCCACTCCCCAGCCCTGTCACCTGTGCCAAATAAGGAGGCTTGGGGGACGAGGGGGAAGGAATGTAGCCTATCCACACCCCTTGTCCTTCCAGAAAATGGAGCTGGCGCTGGTGCCCCTGAGTGCCCACGGCAACTTCTATGAGGGAGACTGCTACGTCATCCTCTCGGTGAGCACCGTCCCACCCTCTCCCGATTCTCACAAGCTCCTCCCCAGAGAGCCAGCTCTGAGGCTTCCCTGAGAGATCTGCTCACGAGGTTAATCAGGCCTCTGGTATCCGTCTTGATTCTTCTTCGCTGCTGCATGGAACAGGCTTCAGGGCTGACTATCAAGGGCTGTGCTTAGGCCAGGGTTTTAAATTTTGCATCAGAGGGTGGGGTGTGGCCCTCAGTCTGAACCTCAGCACTTGGCCCATAGCCAGGCTTCGGCCTCCTGGGCCAAGACCCCAGATTACAGCGCTGTGGAGGAAGGCCAGGTGGACACAGGGCCGTCTCTGGCCTCAAAGTGATCACCTAGCCGAGGGAACAGTCTCCCACATGGATGGTGCTGACAGAGCCACGCCGGCAGATAGCAGCTCTGTACAGCTGTGAGAGTGCAGGGGTGCAAATGAGCAATAAGAGAACTCTTGCCTGCAGTCCAACCTGGCACAATCCCCCCAACCCCTGCTTATGCGGAGGACAAGCTGTCAGCATTCCCCAAATGTAGGGAGGGACTCAGGCTGCTACGGCTTGAGCCTCGGAACAGGTCTGCCCAGGGGCCACTGCAGGGGGAAGAGACCACAGAGCAGAGCACAGAGGCCCGGGCCTGCCAAGAATGGGCCGCAAGTCACCCTAGGCAGCTACCTTCCCAGACCAGAGGGGCGAACCAGCCCCTGAGCCGATCTCTTTGACTACCCCCCAGACCCGAAGAGTGGGCAGCCTCCTCTCCCAAGACATCCACTTCTGGATTGGGAAGGACTCGTCCCAGGATGAACAGAGCTGCGCAGCCATCTACACTACGCAACTAGACGACTACCTGGGGGGCAGCCCCATTCAGCATCGGGAGGTCCAGTACCATGAGTCCGACACCTTCCGCAGCTACTTCAAGCGGGGCATCATGTGAGTAGCTGGGCACACAGCAAGGACTGGTCCACCAGAGAGGAAACCCAAAGGCTGAAAAGTATGCGAAGAAAGTAATCAGAGAAATGTGAATCAAAACAAAGCTCTTCTTTCCACCTATCACAGCAGTGTAAGTTAGAGAGCTGGGTGGTGCTGAGTGTTGGCAAGGCTGTGGGGAGATGGGCACCCTGGTGCTCTGCTGGTGGGAGCGAGGACTGGCCCAGTGTTCTGGAGGTCACTCTGCTACTGCCACTGGGGCAGGTCCCCCCCCCCGGGGGGTAACCCAAAGGAATTCTCAAGTTCCCAGGTCCACAAGGGCACGGGAGCCAGAATGTTCATAACGGTATTTGTGGTGTTGAGAAACTGCAGGCAGTGGGGTGTGGCCTCCCCCAGGGAGACTGAACAGGAGAAACACTCCGAGACACCACAGAGTACCATGTCATCACATTAGAGACACATCTGACCTGTGGACACACCTTAAAAACACTGGGCTTAAGAAACACCGGAAGAAACAGGCTTGAAATACAGAACAGAATGCCAATTCCTGTTTGTTAAAAAAATGACATAAGCACAAACAACAGGCCACGTTTTACCAGAATGAAAATAGAAAGATAGATGTTAAACTGTTAGAATGGAGGGCTATGGTGGGGAGAAAAAGGTGTGGAGGGGAGGGTATGCAGATAAAAGGGAACACACAAACCCTGCAAGAGGGGGGTCTTGTAAAGGCCAGTGATGACAGCCTTCCATGAACTGAGGAGTTTGATCACCTCCAAACTTGAGATTTGAAAACAAAAGAATTCCAAGGAGCTCAAGAGTTCTGAGGCTGGTCGAAGGCCAGCTTCTTGCAGGTAAGCAGTCCTCACTGAGGACCCACTGGGCACAGAGCAGCCTGCCGAGTCACCAGGGAACCCAGCAACAGAGGCCCTCTGCTCCTGGGGGCTTTCTGGGTACCCGTCACATGGGGGATGCCTAGAGGAGGTTGGGTTGGGGTGAGAACCAGAGGCAGGAGAGTGATTTCCTGGAGTGAGTTGGTCTTTGGGCCACAGGGAGATGACTTGTGCCCCTCCCACAACACACATGATGTTCAGCTTCTAGAACAAAACAAAACAAGCTCTTCCATGCCATGGGGACTCTCACTCCTCTGTCTGGAGATCTAGTCCTCTGGAGGTTAGTTCCTACTCTTAATATCTCAACTCTAATGTCAGTTCTCCAGAGAAGACAGCCCCAAATGTTCTGTCAAAAAGCCCTCCATTGAGGGCAACTCTGTGGCAGAGGTGACCAGCATGTGTGTGCCTTGCTCATTTACCGTCATCACCCATGTGGGCCAAGGCTGCCTCTGTGTGACCTACAACTCTCTCTCTAGTACCTGGCACATAGCAGGTTCTCAGTAAATAACTCAACGGCTGTTCCCTCAGCTACAAGAAGGGGGGTGTGGCCTCTGGGATGAAGCATGTGGAGACCAACACCTACGATGTGAAGCGGCTGCTGCATGTGAAGGGGAAGAGAAACATCCAGGCCACCGAGGTCAGTCCTGCCCCCTATCTGTCCTAGGCCTGAGGTCTCTCTGCCTGGCACCCAGGAATTCCTCCTGCTTGATGTCTGCCTCTTCCCCGCAGGTGGAAATGAGCTGGGACAGTTTTAACCGAGGGGATGTCTTCCTGCTGGATCTTGGGAAGGTCATCATCCAGTGGAACGGCCCGGAGAGCAGCAGTGGGGAGCGCCTGAAGGTGTGGCCCATGCAGTCAGCCCCCTTTTCCCCCCCAGCTGCTCTTTCCTTCTTTCCTGGCTGGCTCTTTCCTGCCCTTCCAGCCAGACGCCTGCCTTTGAGCAGCATCTGTTTCAGAGACAGGCTGCGTGACTGAGGCTGCGACTCACCTTGGGGTTCCTCAGCATCAGGGTAACCCCTTTGTCTAGGATCCAGGCTGCTTCCCTTGGAGCTGAGGGCATCCCTGGCCTTCTTTACAGGCGATGCTTCTGGCAAAGGATATTCGGGACAGGGAGAGAGGGGGCCGTGCTGAGATAGGAGTGATCGAGGGAGACAAGGAGGCAGCCAGCCCGGAGCTGATGAAGGTCCTTCAGGACACCCTCGGCCAGCGCTCCGTTATCCAACCGGCAGTCCCAGACGAGGTCATAGATCAGCAGCAGAAATCAAACATCACGTTGTATCAGTAAGTAGCTAAGGCTGGCTGCTGGTTGGAAGCTGGGGTCAGGGGAAGGCGGCCCCTAGAGAAACAAGCACTTCTGCTTGGCTCCATTTGAGGTGCAGGCACCTGGGTTTCTTTCAGTCTTCAAACAAGCTTCTACGAGGAGCTTGTTGTTCCCTGAGGAGCTACCATCTGCTCTTGTTAGCAATGTTTCCTGGTCTCTGGGGGAGAATGTTCCTTGATTCAGGTCTATGCATCCCAAGAGTGCGGAAGGGATGATGTCAGGGGCAGGGTAGAAATAATATTCAGGAAAGAGATGCACAGAAGTCTCCCCCAGATAACAGCGTCCATCACATTCCAGTCCGCACTCAAGCCATGCCTGTCGCAAGAAGTCAAACTCTACCCAGAAACTCCATCCTAAGACCAAGCCAGGAAATAGCAAACTGACCACATGATGCTTTGTAGAAGGGAAAGTACAGGCTAACCTCTCCCCTTCTCCAGTGTCTCAGACTCATCTGGGCAGCTGGCGGTCACAGAGGTAGCGACGAGGCCTCTGGTTCAGGACTTACTGAACCCTGATGTGAGTAGCACTTGGGTGGGCTTGGCTTGGGGTAGCCGGACCTGGCTTCAGAGTCAGGCCCCACAGAGAGGCCTTCCTTATGGTCTCGGGCAGCAGTAACCACTTTTGTCCCTGGCCGTCTGCTTCAGGACTGCTACATCCTGGACCAAAGTGGAACCAAGATCTATGTGTGGAAAGGAAGAGGAGCCACAAAGGTTGAGAAACAGATGGCCATGTCTAAAGCCCTGGTAGGAGCTATGGACGTGCAGTATTACCCAAAAAGTCTGTCCACGAAACGTCACAGGTGCTCAGAGAGCCGTATTAGGCACTGGAGCACAAAACATCGCAGTTACATCCATGACTTCAAAGTCAGACAGACAAACCGGGATTCAAATTCAGGTCTAGTGTTACCTCCTGAGGAAAGCACTCAAACACACTGGCACACACACCTGACCAATAAAAGGTGGCTATTATTATTGAAGGCAATATCACTTATCAACAGCCCTGTCCTCAAGGAACTTATAACATTATTGTGCAGCCTCCTGCAGCTGAACCAAGCAAGATGCATCTACCAAGCAAAAAAAAAAAAAAGCAAATGAAGGTGATGCAAGTCAGTAGAGTACAGAAGTGCTGAAGGAATACACTATAGAGGATTTTTTTTAAAAAATCAGTAATAATCATGACAGACCAATGAAGGAATGCCAAAATGTTCCGTTCAGTCCTTTCCTTGAGGCAGCTAGCTTGGTCCCTAGACAGAAGTGAGTTAGAATTTGACTCTGACTCCCAGAAGGGAACAATCCTATCCACTGGCTTCAAAGGGGTGAATTACCAGTCAAGCCAAGAACCCAGTACATTCTCTGACTGACCTGCCCTTTGGGGGTGGGGGGTACCCACAGAATTTCATCAGGATGAAGGGCTACCCCAGCAGCACCAACGTGGAGACCGTCAATGATGGCGCCGAGTCGGCCATGTTCAAACAGCTATTCCAGAAGTGGACAGTGAAGGAACAGACCGTGGGTCTGGGGAAAACGTTCAGTGTGGGTAAAGTCGGTAAGACTGCCCCCAGATGGTGGTCTCATTGTGGGGAGTCTCTAGAAAGACGGGAACGGATGCTTTTCACTCACCTGGCTTCTCCCAACCCTTCTCTGCAGCAAAGGTTTTCCAGGATAAATTTGATGTAACTCTGCTGCACACCAAACCGGAGGTGGCAGCCCAGGAAAGAATGGTGGACGACGGCAATGGCAAAGTTGAGGTAATAAGCCCAGTGACCCGTGTGCCAGGGCAGGCGGGGCACCAGCTCTCCTGGCTGCTGTGCTGCGAGGGGCGCACCGGATCCTGCGTCTCCTCTGCTTCCCTTGTCACCTCTGGGGCCTCAGGACTCTTCCCTAAGAGGTGTCTGCGTCTGCAGGGTTCTCCCACAATTCTTCAGGGAAGGGAAAGGTAGACACCTCAGTGTGCTGTCAACAGCTTACCTGGCAGACACATTCACATCACCTCTGAGCTGTGATGGGGTGCGTCTCATCAGGGATGACCTGGTTCTCCAGATTCAAATCATGCAAATGGGATAAGCCCTCAGCACTGGGAAGAAGCACCAGAGGATGAGGGGTACTGTGAATGGACCTTTGTGCCTTATCCACCTGGATTCTCTGCTCAGCATGGCCCAGTTCCCTGCAGGTGGTTGTTTGTTCAAAGAGGACTCCCCCATCTCTGGGGAACTGTCTCCTTCTATGCCCAGGTCTGGAGGATAGAAAACCTGGAGCTGGTCCCCGTGGAGCACCAGTGGTATGGCTTCTTTTATGGGGGAGACTGCTATCTGGTCCTCTATACATACGAGATGCACGGGAAGCCTCATTACATCCTGTATATCTGGCAGGTAGGCCTGGGGCAGGCTCTTAGCTTTGGATCCTGGTGCTTCCTCTGGCCACTGAGCTGGGGCCAGGGGTGGCAAGGACCCATGGTGCCCCTCCCACCCCTGCAGGGCCGCCACGCCTCACAGGATGAGCTGGCAGCCTCGGCATATCAGGCAGTAGAGGTGGACCAGCAGTTTGAAGGGGCCCCCATGCAGGTTCGGGTTACCATGGGGAAGGAGCCGCGCCACTTCATGGCCATCTTCAAAGGAAAGCTGGTCATCTTTGAGGTGAGAACTCTTAGGTAAAATTACACCAGAAGCAGAATGCTCAGAACCAGCAGGTCGGCAGGGAGCTATCATAGAGGAGAGGAGGGGTGGAGAGTGGGGCTTAGGGTGGACACAGATGAGAAGAGGGTGAATCTCTCTAGGACACTGAGGTGCATCCCGACTGCCTAGGGCTTCAAGTCCACACCCCTGCCCAGTTCATGTTCAAGGTCTTATATAATCTGACCCATAGTACCTGTGCAGGTGCATCACCCTCACCTCCCTAACCTCCACGCCCCACTCCAGTCAGGTGGGTCTCCTCTTTAGACCTCACATGTGCTCTATCATCCCCTCTCTGCCTCCCCCAGCCATTGTGCCCCTTCAGATTCAAGTCCCATGTCTTCCAGAAAGCCTTGGCAGAAGCACTACCAGGACTGTATGACGTCACATGCTTGATATACACAAGTCTGTGGTGAAGTCCTAGTCTTGTCATTGATTAGCCAGTTTTCTGATCCTCAGTTTCCCCACCTGCACTGTGGGATAATAATACCTATTTCACAGAGTTATTATAAAGATCAATAAAATGATATAGCTAAGGCACCAGAAAACAGCCTGGCATATAACCCAGGTCTCAGAATGAAAGCTAACACTATTTCTTAAAAATATTTATTTATTTGGCTGCAGAGGGTCTTAGCTATGGTATGTGGGATCTAGTTCTCTGACCAGGGATTGAAGCTGGGCCCCCTGCACTGGGAGCACAGAGTCTTAGCCACTGGGCCACCAGGGAAGTCCCCTGAAAGCTAACACTGTTGGTACCATAACTCCAGCTCACTCCGACCTCTCCCAGTTAGCGGAGAAGCTTCTTGAGGGCAAAGGTGGTGTCAGATACAGCCCTGTTCTCCACAGCACTGGCCCAGTGCTCAGCGCACACAGTATACCTTAGATCTGGACTCTGCTTTTCTCTTTCTCTCTAGGGTGGGACTTCTAGGAAGGGAAATGCTGAGCCGGATCCTCCAGTAAGACTCTTCCAGATTCAAGGACATGACAAATCTAACACCAAAGCAGTGGAGGTCCCAGCTTTCCCCTCCTCCCTAAACTCCAATGATGTCTTTCTGCTGCGGACCCAGGCAGAGCACTACCTGTGGTATGGCAAGGTAGGACGGCTGGCCCAGCAGTCACACCCACCCCTTGACTCCCAGCCCTGTGCTCACCCTCTGGTCAGCAAGGGCAAAGGAACTTAGAGTAGGCTGGAGCAGTCCTCAAAAAGAGGAGCCTTTTCCTAAAGAATCTTGAAACGGACCAGCAATGTTCCTCACAATTAGGCCTCCAGTTACACACTCAGTAATGGCACTGCTCACACCCCAGAGACCCTCCACAAACAGGTAAACACATGGAGGCTGGATGCAGGCTGGAAAAGTCAATCTTTCCACACCAGTTTGGTGGACTGTAATAGGATAGGCATTAACACTGAACAAAAGAAAACTAAAAATATGATTTTTGTCAATTCAGATTTAATCTGCATTGAAAAGCACTAGAACTGTTTTACAAAAGAGAATTGAATAGGAAAAGATGCTCAATATTAACAGTCATTAGGGAAATGCAAATAGAAACCCCAATGAGATACCACTACACACCTATGACTAATGACTAAAAAAACTGATAATATCTAGTGCTGGTGAGCAGGCGAGAATGCAGATATGGCCTTTGAAAACAATTTGACAGTTTCTTATAAAACATATCGTATGAGCCAGCAACCCCATTCCTGGGTATGTACCCATGTGAAATAAAAAACTACCTTCACACAAAAACCTATACACAAATGTTTAATAGCACCTTTATTTGTAATTGCCAAAAACTGGAAGCAAATCAACTGGAGGATGGATACACAAACAGTGGTGCTTCCACACAATTGAAATGGAATACTACTCAGCTATAGAACACCCACAATTGCAAGGAAGAATCTCAAATGCATTATGCTAAGTGAAAGAAGCTAGACTCAAAGGCCACACAGTGTAGGATTCCATTTACCAGGTTCTGGAAAAGGCAAAATTGTAATGATGGAGAACAGATCAGTGGTTGCCAGAAGCTAAGGATTCAGGGAGGGTTTGACTACAAAGGGGTGGGTAGTCTGAGGGAAACTTTTGCAGTGGTGAGGCAACTTCTCTGTTTTTGTTGTGGTGGTAACATGATTCTTTGTATTTGTCAAGTCATAGAACTCTATGGCAGAAAGGGTGAATTTTCCTGTATATAATTTTAAAAATAAGTTTAATTTTTTTTCTTAAAAAAAATGATCAAAAGTAGATGCTAAAATTCCAACCGAAGGTGAAACAAAGATGACCTCTCAATACCCACTGAGCATTTCAGAGTCTAGTCTTGTCCTTTGCTACCACACTGTTTTCCTCCTTCCCACCCACCCCTCTCCCTCCGACCCTCCCAGCATGGGAACAAACCCATCTATCTCCCTGTCCTGAGGTCTTTTGGCTTGGTATCTAATCTTGGCTACACCAATTTATTAGTCTAAGGCACTTTATTCCCACATCAAAGTGCCTGTGTGTGACTAACATCTGTGTTCTCCCCACCCCGTTCTCAGGGGTCTAGTGGGGATGAGCGGGCGATGGCTAAGGAGCTGGCCGGGCTTCTCTGTGACGGCACCGAGAACACAGTGGCTGAGGGCCAGGAGCCAGCTGAGTTCTGGGACCTGCTGGGAGGGAAAACTCCCTACGCCAGTGACAAAAGGTACAGAACCACAGCATCCCCTCTGTTTGGCTCCCCCTGCCTCCCAGACTGGTGAACTGCAGGTGATTTCCAAGCAGCTCAGCTCCTCTACATGGACTGTATTGCAGACTACAGCAGGAGATCCTAGATGTCCAGTCTCGGCTCTTTGAATGCTCCAATAAGACTGGCCGGTTCACTGTCACTGAGATCATAGACTTCACCCAGGATGACCTGAACCCAGGTGACGTGATGCTCCTGGATACCTGGGACCAGGTAAGGCACAGCCGGAGAGCTTGGAACAAATGATAGGCATCCTCAAGCTTTAGGCTATTTTTTTTGTATAGCATCTCTCCCCCAAACCCCAGTTAAGCAAAGGTAGCCCTGGACCATCTCCAAGCCCTGGACCAATCAAACAATTGTCAGTGGTGACCAAAGGAAGAGACTGCTTTTTTGCCAGGGTTGAAGAGAATAGAATGTTGTTTAAAACTCACCATCCTGGGAATTTTCCCACCATGCTCTGAGAAAATCATGCCATCCTATCAACATACACTCCCTTCTCTCAGGACCAAGAGCTGCAGGCCCCACACCTGGAGATATGGACCTTTAGAGGAACAAAGGCCACCCCTCCACCACATCCAGTTTTCTTCAATTCAGCTCAGCAAATACCTCTTCTTTCTAATCACTGTGCTGGGTGTAGTGTCGCTAAGACAAAGGGCCCCACCCCACTCTCAGAGTCTACAGGCTGACCGAAGGTGGGGGAGACCAGACATAGAATCATCATTTTACTGTGATGGAGGTACATAGGAAATGCCACAGGAGCACAAATTCGGGGTACTCAACACAGTTCAGGGGCTCAGAGAAGACTCTCTGGAGGAGATGACTCCCAGACTCCAAGGAGAAACAGGTATTAATCAGGTAAAGAGGCCATTCCAGGCAAAGAAAAAGCAAGGCAGGAAATAGTCTAGTGTATAGGGAACTACAAATAGTATTATCAGAGCATAAGACAGAGTTAAAGAGTGCCCTAGAGGTGAAGTAGGTATGGACCTTACCAACCAAGTCAAGAAGTTTGAAACTTACCCTGGGAAGCTACTGAAATTTAAGCAAGTGAGTGACATAGTCAGTTCAGTTCAGTTGCTCAGTCGTGTCCAACTCTTTGTGACCCCATGAACTGCAGCACGCCAGGCCTCCCTGTCCATCACCAACTCCCGGAGTCCACCCAAACCCATGTCCATTGAGTCGGTGATGCCATCCAGCCATCTCATTCTCTGTCGTCCCCTTCTCCTCCTGCCCCCAATCTTTCCCAGGATCAGGGTCTTTTTCAATGAGTCAGCTCTTCGCATCAGGTGGCCAAAGTATTGGAGTTTCAGCTTCAGCATCAGTCCTACCAATGAACACCCAGGACTGATCTGCTTTAGTATGGACTGGTTGGCTCTCCTTGCAGTCCAAGGGACTCTCAAGAGTCTTCTCCAACACCACAGTTCAAAAGCATCAATTCTTCTACACTCAGCTTTCTTTATAGTCCAACTTTTACAACCATACATGACCACTGGAAAAACCATAGCCTTGACTAGACGGACCTTTACTGACAAAAAATGTCTCTGCTTTTTAATATGTTGTCTAGGTTGGTCATAACTTTCCTTCCAAGGAGTAAGTGTCTTTTAATTTCATGGCTGCAATCACCATCTACAGATTTTTGAGCCCAGAAAAATAAAGTCAGCCACTGTTTCCACTGTTTCTCCATCTATTTGCCATGAAATGATGGGACCAGATGCTATGATCTTAGTTTTCTGAATGTTGAGCTTTAAGCCAACTTTTTCACTCTCCTCTTTCACTTTCATCAAGAGGCTCTTTAGTTCTTCACTTTCTGCCATAAGGGTGGTGTCATCTGCATATCTGAGGTTATTGATATTTCTGGCAATCTTGATTCCAGCTTGTGCTTCCTCCAGCCCAGCATTTCTTATGACGTACTCTGCATATAAGTTAAATAAGCAGGGTGACAATATACAGCCTTGATGTACTCCTTTTCCTATTTGGAACCAGTCTGTTGTTCCATGTCCAGTTCTAACTGTTGCTTCCTGACCTGCATACAGGTGTCTCAAGAGGCAGGTTAGGTGGTCTGGTATTCCCATCTCTTTCAGAAATTTCCAGTTTATTGTAATCCACACAGTCAAAGGCTTTGGCATAGTCAATAAAGCAGAAATCAATGTTTTCTGAAACTCTCTTGCTTTTTCGATGATCCATTGGATGTTGGCAATTTGATCTCTGTTTCCTCTGCCTTTTCTAAATCCTGCTTGAACATCTGGAAGTTCATGGCTCACATATTGCTGAAGCCTGGCTTGGAGAATTTTGAGCATTACTTTACTAGCATGGGAGATGAGTGCAATTGTGCGGTAGTTTGCACATTCTTTGGCATTGCCTTTCTTTGGGATTGGAATGAAAACCGACCTTTTTTCACTCCTGTGGCCACTGCTGAGTTTTCAAAATTTGCTGATATATTGAGTGTAGCACTTTCACAACATCATCTTTTAGGATTTGAAACAGCTCTATTGGAATTCCATCACCTCCACTAGCTTTGTTCATAGTGATGCTTCCTAAGGCCCACTTGACTTCACATTCCAGGATGTCTGGCTCTAGGTGAGTGTGAGTGATTATCTGGGTCATGAAGATCTCTTTTGTACAGTTCTTCTGTGTATTCTTGCCACCTCTTCTTAATGTCTTCTGCTTCTGTCAGGTCCGTACCATTTCTGTCCTTTATCGAGCCTATCTTTGCATGAAATGTTCCCTTGGTATCTCTAATTTTCTTAAAGAGATCTTTAGTCTTTCCCATTCTATTTTTTCCTCTATTTCTTTGCATTGATCGCTGAGGAAGGCTTTCCTATCTCTCCTTGCTATTCTTTGGATCTCTACATTCAAATGGGTATATCTTTCCTTTTCTCCTTTGCCTTTTGCTTCTCTTCTTTTCAGAGCTATTTGTAAGGCCTCCTCAGACAGCCATTTTGCTTTTTTGCATTTCTTTTTCTTGATGGTCTTGATTCCTGTCTCCTGTACAATGTCACGAACCTCCATCCATAGTTCATCAGGCACTCTATCAGATCTAGTCCCTTAAATCTATTTCTCACTTCTACTGTATAGTCATAAGGGATTTGATTTAGGTCATACCTGAATCGTCTAGTGGTTTTCCCCACTTTCTTCAATTTAAGTCTGAAGTTGGCAATAAGGAGTTCATGATCTGAGCCACAGTCAGTTCCTGGTCTTGTTTTTGCTGACTGTATAGAGCTTCTCCATCTTTGGCTCCAAAGAATATAATCAATCTGATTTCGGTGTTGACCATCTGGTGATGTCCATGTGTAGAGTCTTCTCTTGTGTTGTTGGAAGAGGGTGCTTGCTATGACCAGTGCATTCTCTTGGCAGAACTCTACTAGCCTTTGCCCTGCTTCATTCTGTATTCCAAGGCCAGATTTGCCTGTCACTCCAAGTGTTTCTTGACTTCCTACTTTTGCATTCCAGTCCCCTATCATGAAAAGGACATCTTTTGGGGGTATTAGTTCTAGAAGGTCTTGTAGGTCTTCATAGAACCATTCAACTTCAGCTTCTTCAGCATTACTGGTCTGGACATAGACTTGGATTACCATGATATTGAATGGTTTGCCCTGGAAATGAACAGAGATCATTTTGTCGTTTTTGAGATTGCATCTAAGTACTGCATTTCAGACTCTTTCATTGACTATGATGGCTATTCCATTTCTTCTAAGAGATTCCTATCCACAGGAGTAGATATAATGGTCATCTGAGTTAAATTCACCTGTTCCAGTCCATCTTAGTTCACTGATTCCTAAAATATCAATGTTCACTCTTGCCATCTCTTGTTTGACCACTTCCAATTTGCCTTGATTCATGGTCAGACTGTGCTTTAGATTGCTCACTCTGGCGAGTGTAGGAGAGGAGGGAGGGGGTGTGAGGAAAAAAAAAAAAAAGACTGTACGTTGGGAGACCCATCAGCACACCATGGTCCTAGTCCAGTAAGAGCTGCTCCTGGCCCACACAGAGGCAGTGGAGTAGAGCTGGATGGATGGTGACAGATTTGACAAAGGCATGGGAGGTAAATCAGCTAAGTCCTGGTGATACAGAAGGACTTCAGGATGACTCCCAGGTTACTGCCTTGGGTGACTGAATGGACACCATTCCCCAGGAATGGAGACACAGATACAAGTTTAGAAAAGAGCTACATGTTGGGGGTGTTATACTTGAGGTGCTTGGAGACACTCAAGAGGAGATGTTTTGCAAGAAGCTGGATTCAGGAAGCTGAAGTTCAGAGTTCAGGACTGGAGATGTAGATGTGGGAGATACACAAATCAAAACGAATCCGAGAAAAACTTTACTCTGCTGAGTCTGTGAATGCCGACAGGGAAAGACGGGGCAGTGCATATGATCTAGTACTTAGCCTTTGGCAGGAGCACAGTAATCAACGGTCTCTATGCCAACAGGTGTTCCTGTGGATCGGGGCTGAGGCCAATGCCGCAGAGAAGGAGAGTGCTCTGTCTACTGCCCAGGAGTACCTGCACACTCACCCCAGCGGCCGAGACACCAGCACACCAATCCTGATCGTTAAACAGGGGTTCGAGCCTCCCATCTTCACGGGCTGGTTCCTGGCCTGGGACCCTCACATTTGGAGTGTAAGAACAGAGAACCGGGGAGATGTTCTTACTGCCAGGGTGCTCAGCACTGACAGCTCAGAGGGATGGCAGGGTACTTGAAGGCTGAGTCAACCCAGGACTGTACCTCCCCACTCCCTTCTCCACTCTTCCGTTTTCACCTTCCTTCTCTTTCGCACCCTGCACAGCAGTAAGTCCAGTCAGCGAATTCACAGCTTGCCTCAAGATCAGGCAATGTGAGAAGCAGTAAAGTTTGTGAAATCTGTCCACACACATTACATCCTGATAGCCAGGGGAACATTGTTGCCTGTGTTACAAATGAGGAAGCTCAGAGGAGAAGTTACTTGTCTAGTCACAACCAGTAGGAAGAAGCCAGGTTTTCTGACTCCTAGTCAACTGCTCTTAGTATGGAACATTGAGGAGCCACCAGCAAAGAGTGCAGATCATGTTTAAGTACCTTCCAACCCGCAAGGGGGGATTTTCCTTTCTGCTTATCCCTGAAATGTCTTCTATCCCGTTTTTTGCTTCTCTCAAGGGTTATAGACCAGGCCTGAGACACCCCTCTACTATAAGCAGCATCTCATTCTGTGTTTTCTATCTCTTCTTTTCAGGCAGGGAAATCATATGAACAGTTAAAAGAGGAGCTGGGAGACGCTGCTGCTATCACAAGAATCACTGCTGTGAGTTTCTTGGAGGGCTATTCACCGGCAACCAGAGCCAGAGAGAAACAGTAGATGCTACTGACACAGCATGGCCGAAACCCTATCATGTCCTTTTCAGTATCTCTCCGGTGGTCTATTTTGATGTGAAGATTGTTTTAATCGGTAGAAAAAGCAGGCTTCAGAGCCGAGTTCCTTATTTTACTGCCTTCCAGAATTTAGGACAGACCTGCTGTTACCAAATTGAATTATTCAACTCTGTCACTCAGGAGAGGTTAAATTTACTAGTAGTATTTTTCAGAAGTAATAAGCTTCTAACCCAGGTGACACTGTCAGTTTCTGACAGTGGCATCCACAGAAACTCAGGCCATTACCTGTTTTAACGGCCCCCAAAAGTGGAGCTCCTAGCCAGGAATCCAGCAGCTCTTTAACGTCAGGACAGTGCACAGCACCACTGTCCAACCACCTGCATTCTGTTGTTTGTGCTCTTCAAACTCAAGATTTCAAAACTCACGGCAGTGTAGCAGCTTTAAAATGTATTTAAGAGAAGTATGACTTCAATTTGAAATCATCTGAAGGCCAGAAATGTAGAGCCCAAGTAAAAGTACCAAGAGAAGGGATGTGACCACAATATTTTAAGAGAGATTTATGCAAAACATTTACACCAACTGACTAAACAGGATTTACCTTAGACTCACTGAATCAGATTCCAAGAACCCCCAAACTGGAATATTTTAGATTTCCAGATGACTCTGACATGCAGGCAGTGTCGGGGACCACTGTTCTAAATGATGATGATAAAGCATGAAGTGGTAAAAAAAAAAACACCAAAATTTAAATGTTATAAACACAGAACTTCAATTGCACAGATCTGAATGGTCTTTTATCATGTCTACATTCTTATCTTCCCTAGGATATGAGGGACATAACCCTTCCCCTGAATTCTGAGCCAAAATATTACCCCCTAGAAGTTCTACTGAAAAATCAGAATCAGGAGTTGCCTGAGGATGTGAACCCTGCCAAGAAGGAGGTGAGTGACTGACCTGAGTGGAGCTCTGCATAAGCACCATCTCGGAGCATGGCCGACACTGCAAACACTCAGTAGACATCTGACCCACCCAGGAGCTCAGGCCAGAACCCAGGGCTCCTTCCTGATTCTTTTTCCTCACCTCCCACATCAGCCTGTCAGCTAGCTGCCACCCACTGCTCCCCATCTCTCTGCTGCCAGTAGGGTCGAGCCATCACGGATTGCTGCCATAGCCCCCAGTGAGTTCCCGCCTCTGTCCCTACGGTCCGATCCCCATGTGACAACCAACGGGCCTTTACAGCAGACGGCACTCTCCTGTTTAGCGCACCCGCACGGCCCCCGCTGCACTCAGAGTCCGGAGTCCTCACAATGGCCGCCGAGGCCCTCTCCGGCCCGCCCGCCTCTGGTTTCGTCTTAAAGGCCGCACTGTCTTCACTTCACTGCCAACTGCCCTTTAGCCAGTTGCGGTTTTTCTGTTCCTCGAAAAGGAGGCTTTCTGCTGGCTACTGCTCCTGCTTGGAAAAAAACATCTTTCTTCCAGATCATCAGAGAGCCAGGTCCACCTCATTGTTTAGGTCACAGCTGCGGGGTCACCTCCCCAGGAAGGCCTTCCCTGACCACCCAACCCTGCCTCCCTCGACCCCTACGGCCCCTTTGTACTTGGTCACTGTCCGTCCGGCCCACTCCCTGATACCTTCAAAAGCAGGAACCTTGTCTGTGTTATTCATCATCACATTCTCAGCTTTTCAGCACCTAAATGGTGACTGGCAGGTCACAGGCACAACTTAAGTTTCAGCTGATTTAATTGACAGTCATGTTGAGTGAATGAATTTATTTTCCCCGTTAAGAGTCTCCGGGTTTCCCTGGTGGCTCAACTGGTAAAGAACCCACCTGCAATGCAGGA
Source organism: Antilocapra americana (assembly GCA_007570785.1). NCBI lineage: Eukaryota > Metazoa > Chordata > Mammalia > Artiodactyla > Antilocapridae > Antilocapra > Antilocapra americana. The sequence goes on along the minus strand of ML663563.1, from coordinate 723,193 downwards.
GACCTGGGTTCATTCCCTGGGTTGGGAAGATCACCTGGAGAAAGGAAAGGCTACCCACTCCAGTATTCTGCCTAGAGAATTCCATGGACTGTATAGCCCATGGGGTTGCAAAGAGTCGAACACAACTGAGCAACTTTCGCTTGAAGGGTCTCTAAATTTTCCACAGTGTTTTATGTAACCAATTCTTAAGTATCTGGGCTACAACTTTCTTGAAAACAGAAACCATATCCTAATAATTTTACTTGGACTGAAAATATTAATCATTAATAAATAAATGTTAGAATGTTATGCTCTCCACAAGATCCACCTGATCCTGCACTGGAAAACATCTGGATTAAAAAAATGGCAGATAAAAAAAGAAAAAAATTAATTTAAAAAAATGGCAGATAAGGGCATAAGGCAAGGAAAACTGTCACTCAATTTAGTTCTCCATTCAGCCAAAGCCCAACGTTTAGCACTCATACATAATATATAACCCATTTCTTGTCCTTCTGGCAAGAGACTGGCACCAGGTGGGACTGCAAGTGCAGTGAAACCAGTCAGCACGTCAGAGGCCACGGTGGGACCCCACAAGGTGAAGAGCTCTCCAATGAATAATTTAGGTTGAACACAGACTTTCTGAAAAATTCATTCTACTTCCCCTTTCAAGAAACTACTTGGGGGACTTCCCTGGTGGTCCAGTGGCTAAGACTCTGAGCTCCCAATGCAGGGGAGCCAGGTTTGATCCCTGGTCAGGGAACTACACCCCACATGCCCCAACTAAGACCCAACACAGCCAAATAAATAAATAAAAATAAATATTAAAAAAAAAAAAAAGAAACTACTTGGGACTATCTCTTGGCCCCTGTGCCCCAACCCCATAACACTGACAGGGGCCAGGTCTTTTAACCAGAAACTCTGTTTTCTCTTAGAATTACCTCTCTGAACAGGACTTTGTTTCTGTGTTTGGCATGACAAGAGGGCAGTTTGCTTCTCTGCCTGGCTGGAAACAGCTCCAGATGAAGAAAGAAAAGGGGCTTTTCTGAGGCAAGAAGGTATCTATCTGCCTATTGCAAGATCCCAGAAGAGAGCAGACAGTGCCACTGTCAGGAAAGAATTTCTCTAATTTCTGCCTAATGTCCAGTTACTTAATGGAGAGATAGTAGAGCCTGCCAATCACAGCATGTACTCCATTTTTCTCATCCCTGCACTTCTTAGTTGTCATATACCTAAAATGTTAGCTGCTTACTTTGAAATCTTTATGGTCTTCTGGCTGAAGCCTTAGCAGAAAATGCTAAAACTGCATGAAAATCTGGAGAAGCCAAAAGTAAGAGAACAGAAAAATTGTTTAAAGAGTTTAATTCTGGGGCAGGGGCCGAAGTTTGTTTTAAATTTTAAGGTTGGTATTTTCTATTTAACCCACAAATCATCAAAATTATTTACATATATACCCTGAAGTCAAAATCTAAATGCTCAAATCTATATGTGCCGGAAGTTTTTAAGTTTTCAAATAAAGTCATCTATAAGAACAAACGGGAGTTCTTTTCAGTATTTTGGGTCTGCCCATTAGGGTAACTGTTGTGTTCTATGAGAGAAATGTCTCAGTACTGGGGAAGTCAAGACGCACTGCTGGGCTTCCTTAGAGTGGCTCAGAAGTAAAGAATCCACCTGCTGATGCAGGAGACCTGAGTTCGTTCAATCCCTGCTCTGGGAAGATTCCATGTGCCATGGAGCAACTAAGCCCATGCGCCACAACTACTGAGTCTGCACTCTAGAGCACAGAAGCCCCAACTACTGAAGCCTGCAAACTCTGGAGTCCATGCTCCCCAACAAGAGAATCCACTGCAATGAGAAGCCTGAGCACCACAACTAGAGTAAAAGCCCACAAAGCAACAAAGACCCAGCACAGCCATAAACAAATAAAACTATTAAAATTTTTTTTTAAAAGAGGCACTGCTGAGGGAGCTCTCTAGATAGCTGGGATCCCTGTTTCTGGCACAAGAATCCCAGAATCTGCCACACAGCTGTCCAGGAAACCTCAGGCCCCACCCAGCTACACCCTACTATCCAGAAGAGAAACAAGGCCATGTGTTATTAATTTCAGGAATGAGGCCAGAACCAGTGTGTATACCACTGCAGCAAGCCTTCAAAGCATGCTACAGACATCAACAAATGAACCACATTTTCCAGACAACTCTAAGTTTGAGTCAACAACTGCAGAAGATTCCATGTGGCAAAAGTAATGTAACTGGGGAAGTTCCAGGATAGAACCGTAGTCCAAAGTATCACAAAGTAAAACTGAACAAGAGAGGTCTATGTCCCAGGAGTAGGAGGGGAAGAGTCAGACATTTTGGGGATGCCATAAAAAATGTGTGGAAGGGAGAGGCAGCACAGCTCTCCCAGACACTGTCAGCCACTCCATGAGGCCCACCTGTTGTTTTCTAAAACGTGTCACAAAGTCAGGCACTAAAAAGCTAGACCCAGCATGACGCAAACAAGGAAAAGATTGTACTCTCTTTACTACCTAACAATTTTATTTAATAGCTGACCCACAAAGTATATAATTTCAATATAAACTCAAATGAAAAACAAATTCTGGATTTGAAGAGGCTTAGGAAGTAAACTTCTTTTTGTAAATGTCCAGGGTCGGACACGACTGAGCAACTGAACTGAACTGAACTGAAGAATAAACACGTCCTCCTGGGCCCAAAGTCTCTGGAACCTATTCAGCATCTGCTGCGTCTTCACCTTCTCCACACTCAAACCGCACAAAGTCCACGACGGACACCCCGTGAGGCTGCACGTACTGTCCCAGTGTGATGGAAGGGTCCAGCAAGTACGGCTGGGATAGCATCTTGGTTTCCGCCTCTCCCCCGGGCTCGTCGTCCAGGGAGCCAACAGAGAGGGGAGCCATGCCCACCACGTGCTGCCCAAGGCGGCGGCCAAGGTCTTCGAGGTCTGCCTTCAGCTCTGACGTCTCGCAGATGACCAGGGCCCCATACTTCCCCAGCACCAGGTTGTGGAGCGAGGGGCTGTGCATTGCCCCATGGACATAAGAGCCAACATAGAACCCAGCTGGCACCTTCACCCATGCAGCCCGTTTCAGAATCATGTTCTCTCCCAGTTTCCCTGTGAAAGAGCAAAAACAAACAAACAAAAAACATGCTTCCAGAATACAATGCCCATGGTAGTACCAAATATGCACAGCAGTGGCCAAGCCTGGGAGATAGTCCTCTGCATTTACACTGTGGATGTGCCGTAAGATGGAAAGATGCCATTTTCAGGGCAAATAGGAAAAGGGGTTTTGGGGGAGAAGTTGGAAGAAACAGAGCGCTACTTTATGGAGCACCGACCAGGTGCCATGCTGGTATTTAGAAACAGACTCTGGCATCACACAGATCCTGGCCACAGGTTTTGCCTCTCACCAGCCACACGACCTTAGGCAAGTAACTTAAATGATATAACCCCATCTACTAATTCATCAAGTCTTTTGTACTCTCATTTGCAAAATGGAGATCATGCCACTTAACTTGAAGGCAGGATTACTGGGAGAAATAAATAAGATGTGTAAAAGAAGTATTACTTTATCTGGCCCTCTAATATGAGCTCTCCCATCTGGCTAACATCACTTACATTAAATTTAGGCTTAGAGAGCTTAAGGAACCTGTCCAAAGCTACAGAGCTAATGTATGGCACAGCTGGAATTCAAACTCAGATCTGACTCAATTCAGGATTTTTCCCCACCAAATCACCACCCCTCCCCCAAACCACTGTAACTGACGCAGACAACTCCTGATCATCCATTATCTTGGGGGAAAAATCCTAAACTAGAAGCCCCGGAAAATCTAAAACCCCATGTCATCTGGTGGTTTCAACTTCCCTTCATCAAAAATAAAAAGATAACATCTTTGGAGTTACTTGTAAGAACCAACACCAGACTCTAGTCCCCTCCCCACCTCATCGTTCTCTCAGGATGCTATCCCCTCCTGTCGGAAGCCCAATAAGTCAGAAGGTAGGAAGGGGCAGGAAAATAATGGGGTCTGGGTAAATACCCCTGAATCAGCCATCGTTCCATCTAAAAGTCACAGAAGTCATAAAGCAAAAGGGATCTTAAAACAGCTCTAAGCACCTACCCAACAGTCAGTTCCCAGAAACTGACAAGGCTGAAACACCCAATTCTTCCAGAATTTCTTAAGAAGTTTCATACATAGCTGGCTGGCTGGCTGGTTTCTCAACCATGACTCACTGAAACATCATACATACCTCAAGATGACCTGATAAAAACAGAACTGATGCCTTGACTGGAAACATCAGATGAGCAGTAAATTCCCGCAAGCTCCACCCCAGCCCTGCTTCCCTCCTTCCATCAGGGCTGTGTCTGAGGAAGGCAAAACCCCTACTGCTCCTACCACAATGACCCAGATGCGGTTCCTGCAGCCAGTGGTTCTGAGAAAATGTACCTTCACAAACTCAGGATCAGATTTTTTTTCTTTTAAAGAGAGGACAATTTCCTGAACACCACGCCCTGAAATATTCCTGGTTCCCTTCGTAAAGGTGAAATAACCTCTGATGGACTATTTCCTTCTAGAGAGGCAGTCAACCGGAGGTCAAAAGGCCATCTCTGCCCAAAGACATGCCTTCTTTGGTCAGCAGTGATGCCTGCTAATTTTAATTAGTTGCAAACAGCTAAAAACTAAGATTATTTTTTCATACAAATCTAAATCCTTTTAAAGGGATTAAAAAATTCTGACAACACTGGGATCCTACTTCTCTCAAGGTTATCAGGTGGCTTGGTAATGGTTCCCTTCAGTGGAATGTGGGCTTTTCAGGGTGTCCACTACTCACCAATCTCTAACACGAAACCCACCTCTCACATTCATATTATCTGACCCTTGAAGGAATCTGACCTTGTAAATTTTCATCTAGACTTAGAGGAATATCAAAAATACCAGGAGATTCAGTTCTTAATTTCCAGTTTCCACATCCTTACAAATACTCACCAATTGCTAAGGCCAGCTGATCCTTGAGAGAACCCTCTCTCTCAGGTCCTGCTGGAAGTTCTGAGAGCTCAGAGGAATTCAAGAAGCCCTAAGTGCGCAAACAAAATGAACAAGAGTCATTTTCAGTCCAAATGAACATGAGTCAGTCTGTACAATTCAAATTACCAAGGGACTAAGCAAAAATATAGGTTATAGGTTATTCCTCAGAAAGTTATTTAAGACAATTAAGTACAAACAATGTTTTCATTAAGCCAAGGACATTAACAATTGATAACAGCTTCACTTTTATAAATATTGTATTCTATCAACATTCCACCCCCAAATCCATCCAATCTCTGGCCTAACTTCTTAGAATGTAGCTTCCTAGAAATCAGGAATAATATTTTCATACAATCATAAAATACTAAAGCTAAAAGGTTAGTAGATTGTTGGTAGGGATGAGAAATGGTACAAATCCAACGGTGCGGAACTGGACAATAGCTAACAAAACTATTATATATACTTTTATCCTTTGATCTGGTAATCCTATTTCTAGAAATTTACTCTAATACTCTTCCAATGATACAAAAGTACATATGCACAGTTATTCGTTGAGCAAATATTTCTAACTGTAAAATACTGGAAAGTTTAAAAGTCCAAACATAGATGTAGACTGGCTGAATAAACCACAGCACAGTCACAGGTGGAATACTATATAGCTGAAAAAAAAAAAAAAAGATGCCTCCATGAGCCGCTAAGGAGTATTTCCAGGGTATATGAAGTGAAAAAAGCAAACTAAAAGAATGCATACGTATTATACCACCATTTGTGTAATAAATATTTGTATGAAAGTGTTACCCTCTCAGTTGTATCCAACTCTTTGTGACTCCATGGACTGCAGCCTGCCAGGCTCCCCTGTCCATGGGATTCTTCAAGCAAGAATACTGCAGTGGATAGCCATTCCCTTCTCCAAGCGATCTTTCCAACACAGGGATCCAACCTGGGTCTCCGGCACTATAGGCAAATTCTTTACCATCCGAGCCACCAGGATAAATATGCTTATTTTTGCAAAAAGGATAACCAGAAACCAATGAAGTTGGTTATCTACAAGAGTGGACAGGAATGGGGTAGAAGGCAGAGGAGGGGGTCAGGCTTGTGTATGTGTTGGGGGGAGGTATCATAGTTTTAACTTTCAGAACATCATTAGTTTTACATATTCAAAAACAAAATTAACGAGGACTTGGAGTGAAAATGAACACTGACCAAACAGAAACAAAGATTCTAACTGTATTTCAAAGGAATAACATAACTTCAAAAGGGGAAACAAAACTAACCTGAGTTATTTTTGATACAGTCCTTTGACCACATAACTTCAACTAAAGACAAAAAGCACCTCAAAGAAATCTTGAACTACTTAGTAGGTTTATTATTTGCAGTGATCAGGGATAGTAACTCTGAAACAAAGTGTGTATGCACTGTACAGCAAGGAAATATGCAAACACACTGAAGCTGCTAGGAGCCAGTGCATTCACTATGAGAGAGGAAAGGTATAAAGTACAGAATGGGGGAAGAAAAGGAAGGAGCCTGTGGTGCAGGATTAGAACTGAAACACACACACATATTTCTAGCTCTGCTGAAAGAGCAGAATAGCAATGCCATCTCAGGAGAATTAGCATACCCAATGCCCAGATCTTCCCCTGGAAGAGAGTATGGCAATCCACTCCAGTATTCTTTTCTTTTTAATTGAAGGATAATTACTTGACAGAATTTTGTTGTTTTCTGTCAAACCTCAACATGAATCAGCTGTAGGTATACATATGTCCCCTCCCTTCTGAACCTCCCTCCCATCTCCCTTCCCATCCCACCCCAGTAGGTTGATACAGAGCCCTGTTTGAGCTCCCTGAGACATACAGTAAATTCCCACTGGCTATCTATTTTACATATGGTAATGTAAGTTCCCATGTTACTTTCTCCATACTCCAGTATTCTTGCCTGGAGAATACCATGGACAGAGGAGCCTGGTGGGTTATGGTCCATAGGGTCGCAAAGTGTCAGGGACGACTGAAGAGAGTTAGCATGTACACACACAAAATGCCCAGATCTTTGTTTCTAAAAACCATTCCCCTGCCGAAAAGGATCAAGACCCCTTGTAGAAGTGGCCAATTACACGGATGGGGGAAAGGAAAGTATGACATAAGCCCAGAATATTTTGTTATGCCAAAAAGTAAGGAAATACTTGGAAAACAATAAGCTATACCAAAGAGACAATGGAGACAACCTGCACAGGCTTAGGTTATACTGGCCAAATCCAGGGATAATCTGAGCATTAAAATGACTAATGGATTATATGATGAATTGTAGCCTATCACATTCAGTAGAAAAGAAGGATCTACAATGGAGAAGGAAATGGCAACCCACTCCACTGTTCTAGCCTGGGAAATCCCATGGACAGAGTAACCTGGCAGGCTACAGTCCATGGGGTCACAAGAAGCTGGACATGATTTAGCAATTAAACAATACCAGGAGTAATTAACATTTATCGCAAGATCTCAAGAGAAAGATAAATAGAAGGAAAAGGGTGGTACAAACAAAAAAACTGTTATGAGTAGTTGGTTCGTTTTTGCTTTGACAATAAGCATGGATCCAAGGCATACGGATATGTCAATAATTCCTTCCTTGATCCTTCTACAGAAAAGAAAATGCTCGCTCTCCCCAGTTGTGCCTTTTTTAGGATCGGTATTTAGAAATCCTTTCCTTAGGACAGTCTAGATGCCTAAATAAAAAGTTTCACCTGATTTGATGGATTTTTATCCCACAGGCATTCATTAATTCATTAATAGAGATGTAATGAGCCCCAGCCAAGTGCTGGGCCCACCGCTCATGCACCACAGACACACTAATGAAAAGACAAATTTCCTGCCTCATGAAACTTATAGTCTATTGCGGAAGGCAAACAAGAGATGAATAAATATAAATGTAATATATAAGCACTATAATAACAAAATATTTTAAATGAAGCAAAATAAGGGGACAGCAATAGGAAGAAAGGTACTCCTCTCCTAAGAGATAACGTTTAAGCAGAGACATAAAATAAGGAAGTGAGACATGAGAACATCTGAAAAAATGGAACAGCAAAGACCCTAAGAAGGGAGGAGCAAACCCAGCATGTTGGAGACAACTCCAAAACTCACTTTACTGTATGTGGAGAGTTGATCCTTTAAGTTCCGACAATGCAACAGGGTGCCCAGGGCTACCTGCTGGACCAACTGTTGAAATTTTAAATTTCTGGAAACAAAATCTGTCTCACAGTTCACCTATGGGAATAAATTGATATTGTTGTATAAGCTGTTTACTAATAGTCTCCAAATGTGTCTTAAAGCAAGGTATTGACAGAACAGGCAGCAGACCCAACAAAACAGACACAAATGTCTGTGGGATTTTTAAAGCTACAGTCGCTCCACTAGCTTGAGGCCAGAAACTTAATGAAGTGATCCCTGCTGTGCCAGTGGGTCAGCACTGAATCCCGTGCCTTCAGAGACTGGTTCCGTAAAGTCCCCCAAGGAGTCACTTCAAGTTCACACCTGCCTATGCCTGCAAGCCATAATCCCCTCATTCTCTGGGCTCCTCCAATGCCAAACCACTTTTGTGATTCTCATAAGAAGCAAGCAACCTTAATCCCTCACATGCACAGTGCAGAGCAGGGTTCAAGCTCCTATGAGAATCAAATACCACCATTGATCTGATAGAAGACAGAGCTCAGCTGATGATACAAGCGATCAGGAGAAGTTGTAAATACAGAGGAAGCTTTGCTCCCTCGCCTGACACGCACCTCCTGCTCTGTGGCCCAGTTCCTAAGAGGCCACGGACCAGTACCAGTCTGTAACATGGAGGTTGGAGACCCTCTGGGCTACCCTAATAGGCCTTTCCTTGCCAACAACCTGTGCATGTCTCAACTTAAATGAATCCAGAGCTAATAACTGGGGTCTCATGGGCTTAATTCTAACTAGCTTTTATAGTTCTCAAACACCTCTTCTTTATGCAAAGGTCTACCACAAAGCCAACACTCAAGGAGACAGCTGCTTCTGATATCTAGAACTCTGACACTCACCTCTACTAACACAGTAGTGTCACCTTCCTGCAGCAGCCCAATCAGACCTTCTTTGGTCTTCCTCCCATGGAGCCTAGCAGCTTTACTCCAGCCCTCCTTCTGGGCCTGCTTATGGAGCCAGCTCTCTGCCTATAAATAAAAAAGATAAAGGGCAGATGACATAAGTACAGAATTTAGAAAGGAATGGGGCTCTAAAATATCTTCAGGTTCCCCAATTCTTCCTCCTTCTCCTCAAACCTACAACAGAAACTAAAGTAATCTATCATTTACTGGCAGCATACCACCAAATGCCAAACAGTAGGCATTGTGCCTGACGTTTAGTAAATTTTTAAAAATTATTTATTTGGCTTGTGTATCTTAGTTGCAGCATGAAGGCTCTTCCATCTTCATTATGGCACACAGGATTCTTAGCTGCAGCATGCAATCCTTTGTGCGACCTAGTTCCTGGACAGGGATCGAACCAGGGTCCCCTGCACTGAGAGCTTGAAGTCCTAGCCACTGGACCATCAGGGAAGTCCCATGCCAGGTATTTTGGATAAGTTTACTCTTCACAACAACCCTATGGGGGACATGGCAATCTTTTCATTATGTAAAAAAAGAACAATGCAACTCTTAAAGATTAAGTAAGGTATCCAAGATCGCGGGGATTAGTGTGAGGGTACCAGGATCTGAGCGTTGGTCGTTGCTCTACTATAACAGCTTTGCATGGAATAGTGTGTTAGCCCTGGGGCCCTGAGTCAGTTGCTTCAAAACAGGTAAGAATCAAAGGGTGAGACTGCCATTAAAGTCAGAATCCTGTGTAGGACTGTGTATGGGTCACTGGACAGCAGGTGTGATTTCTCCGGGCCCCAGCGCGACCTCTGGAAAGCACTGGGGTCGGGCCCTAGTACCCCACCCTCGCTCTCCTCCACTTCCTTCCCCACACCTGTTTGAGATCCCCGCCACAAGTCTCCAGGGCTTTCTTGCAGTTTACAAAGGAATAACCCGTTTTCCGCCGCAGCTTCATGAGGAGCTCTTTGCTGGAAGCCGAGGCCAGCCAGGACCCAGAGTGAAATGTATGCCACGGCTGGGGCGACTGAAGCAGAGGGAGGCCGGCCTGGAGGGAATAAGAAGGGATGAGAAGCGGGAAGCAGCGAGGAGCTCCGGGAGAGGGAGCACGTCGGCCGAGGGACGACTTCAGGAGAGACGGGCCCAGGGCAGGTTGGGGGAAAGGCAGCGCCGGGACGCTGGACCGCCAAGAGGCGCCGAGGTGGGGAGAAGAGTGAGATGGGGCAGAACGCAGCCAGGGGAGGGGAAGGGAGCGTGCCGGGCGCACGGGAGACCTGCAAGGAAGGCAGGAAGGAACCAGGGCCGAGAGCGCTTAGCGGGCAGCTCCCGGTCCGCGCGACCAGGCAGAGACGCAACGACCGCAGCAGCGACATCTTTCCGGTGGCCGTACAGCGCAGCCGGTCGGCGCACCTATGAGGCCACGGGCCTACGGCGTGGCAGCCGGGCCAAAACTCTCCACCAGAACGCGCCGAGCGGGGACAGCGCCACCTGCTGTCCAGAGGGCGCATTCGCTTCCCCTACTTGGTTTGCTGAGCCTACATTTCACAAGAGAATTATTCCCCAGAGGTAAAAATAATAGAGAACATGAAACCGAGTTGTCACAAAATAACAACACAAGACATGTGGTAAGACTTTATGTTTATTTCCAATGCTTATTTCTATATCCATTTATGGCTCACTGACAAACTTGTGAAGTAGGAGAGTGGGTTCAGAAGTTTGACCAAGGTCACCTAGGGAAGAAGGAGGGTGTCCCTCCAACAAACCGAATAAATTATTTGTTGAACAAGCAGAAATATTTGATGTGTGCCTGGAACCATCTAGCCCTACCCGCTAAGGTGATCTGATGGTGAGAAAATAGGGAGCAGACAAATGATCACACAAGACAAGCTAAGTAAACCCCAGGAGACAAAGAGTTAAAGGGTCTCAAAGGAGAAAAATCATATTCAAACAGGAGGCTCAGATAAAGCTTTTTTCAGGAGAGAGGCTAAGAGCAATGGAAACTTTGAGAGGTAGAAATATAACCCAGGCAGGGAATCATCAGAAAGAATGAAGGAAGAAGTCAGAGAATTTTGGTGTGGTTTAGAGAATAAAGAGTAGACCTTTTGTAATTTGGCCACGTGTAGGAAACCAGTAGGAAATGAAATAGAAGGGTAATTTGGGATCACATGGGATACACTGAGTACCAAGCAGAAGAGCTTATTTCTCTTCTGTTGGCAGCAGCAGAAGCTAATCAGAGCTGATTGTGGAAGATTACAAGAGTTTACAAAACAGTTTGAATGGGAGTGAATGGAGGCTAGGAGGCCACAGGAGGTGATGTGTGACCCAAGGAGTAAGTCAAGAGAGGACCAATCAGAGGCCCCATAGTAGGAGAAGAAAAGAGGTAAAGGCAAAGCACATTAGGAAGGAAGGGCTTAAAAAGGTAAAAAAAAAAAAAAAAAGAAAGAAAGAAAACCAAAGAGAACCTGGAACTTAGTGATCAGGACTCCAACTCCAAAAAGACTGAAGGAGCTACAGTCCAAAGGACAGCTCTGCTACCTAACTCCAACTTCAGGGCTAGGAAGACTTGACCCAGTTAGACCCACAGTTCCACCAGACTACCTCTAGAAGCAAGAAGTGGGTGGTCTGAGGTTTCTTGCTTCCCAGCGCCCCCCAGCAAAAGCCCATGTTCTCTGGATGCAGGAGAGATCTTTAATGCTTATTTTCCTTTAAAAAATATTTCCAATAGAATCTGGAAAAAATAATCCATTCTGTATAAAAAAACAATGGCAGGACAGACATGATCACGACCGTCTCTCTGCAGCCACTGTTTACATCCCACCTAACCTCCCCTTCTCCTAAAATCCTGGCTGCCCTCTCATCTTCCTCTGCCGAGAACACGAACTGGGAATTTCCTTTGCACTCTAGCCCATGCAGCAAGGGCTCTAGTATCCCTAACAAGTGGCACCTCCCTGCAGCTTCCCAAGAGGCTCTCAGGAAACAATGAGGGAAGGAAGAAAGACAGGGAAAGGAGATCCATCTTTTTTTGGTCCTTATGTTCATGGCTCTGGAGATATGGCAATTCCTTCATGAGAACGACCGGTTCAGAGGAGCAGAAGGGTGACGTCAAGCAGGTCTTGGTCACCTGTGCCTGGCCCTATAGATGTTGACATTTTCATCCTCATCCCGCTGGGCCAGCTCCAGTTGAAAATGCTGGGGCAGGAGATGCTGAAAGAAGCTCTCTGTCCCGTGCTCCTCTCTCATCTTGGAGGCCAGATAGATGGTACCATGGGGCCCGCACAGATGTCGGAGGGTCCCCAGCAGCAGTGGGAAGGTGGGCTCCAGGTACACAATATCAGCCCCCAGCACCAGGTCATAGTCCCCAGGGAAGACATGCTGGTCAATCCCCCAGGACAAGGCGCGTACCTGGGCCCGGCCTCCAGGGGGCACATTGGCCTGGACGTTGCCCTGGATCTGTTCTAGGACCAGGGGTAGGTCAGTGATGGTAACATCCCCCCCTGAGAGAGAGGAAGGAGGAGAAATGCAAGTCAGAGGGACCAACCAAGGGGTTTCAGCTCCTGCCCAGAAGGTCCAGAGACCTCGGGGCCTAGAGGATAATGTTTTGACAGCCCAAAGTCCACACTTTGGATTTTAGCTGCCCTAACCTCAGCTTCATCCACTGCCATCTCATTACTCTACATTCTACAACATCAACATTCTCGCTGAGCTAATCTTCAACCTCTCTGCCCAACACACAACAATCAGGTGTCAGCAGAAGCCTGGGCAGGACTAAGCTGGAGGTGGGCTATGCACCCACCCCCTACTGACACAAACTAGCCTTCATGGATCTGGAAAGCTTCCCAGAAGACATGACCTCAGCAAGCCTTAAAGGGCAAGGAGGAGTTAGTCAGGTGAAGCTTCTCAAGCAGAGAACGGAGAGTACAAAGGCCTGGTGATGAGAGAGCACGGCATATGCAAGGAAGGCTGGACCTCAAAGAAGGTGGCAGGGAAATGTGTTAAGACATGAGAGTACAGAGGAAAATCATTATGACATGCTAAGGAGATCCAGGCTTGATCCTGAGGGCAACAGGTTTAAGGACAGAAGCAGAGGGTGGCGATGATTAGACTAGGACTTCAGAAAGCTTCCTTCATGCAGTAAGTACATGTATTGAGGATCTACCAAGTTCTAAGGGTACAGGGGTGAGCAAGACAAGACCTTGGCCTTCCTTGAGATTTGTTATAGAGGCGAAGACAAATGAGGTAATGCAAAACTAGTCATAATCATGGTGATTATTAGAGAAACAGGAAATATTCAGAATTCATTCTTCCATTAGTGGTCATAATGTGCCTGTATGCCAGGTGCTGAGAATACAGCAGTGAACCAATCAGACAAGAATCCCTCCACTCCTAGGGCTTACAGTCCAGTGGCTAGAGACAACAACAAAAAATGAAACAAAACACACTGTAAGTCAGACGATACGCTGAAGCAGGGAAGGAGGATAAGAACTGCTTGAAGGACAGGGCAGGGAATGTCACTTTAAACTGGACAGTTAGGGAAAGCTTCAAACTGGTAGTTAGGGAGCAGATTATGTCTGAGCAATGACCTGTACAAAGTGATGGGGCAAACTCTATGGGTCTCTCAGATTAAAAGGTACCAAATGAGGGACTAACAGAAAGAAAAGAGGTGAAGGTAAAACACATTAGGAAGGAAAGACTGACAGAGCTTAGAAACCCCTCCCCCAAAAACAATAGCCATAAACATAAGGACCAAGAATAAAGACCTGGAGGCAAGAGTTCACCTAACAAGTCTGAGGACCAGTAGGAATGCCTGTAGCTGGAGCAAAATAAGTGAGAGAAATAATCGTAGGGGTCAGATTCTAGATAGTGCCTTGTAAACCAACCAAGAAGTTTGGTTTTTAGTCTGAATGAGATGGGAAGCTATTGGAAAATTTGTAATGGAAGAATGTCATTAAACTTTATGGCTTTAAGAATTGAAGAATGGCTCTAAAGAGATCACTCTGGCTACTGTGATGAGGAAATACTATAAAGGGGTAAAGTCAGAACAGACCAGTTAGGAGGTGGCTAGTTACCCAGGTGAGAAGCGATCATGGCTTGAACCAGGGCAGCAGTTGTCAGATCCTGAATACATTTTGAAGTTAGAGTCAATAGGGGGGTTTCTGACAAATTAGATATGCACTATCAGAGAGAGAGGCTGAGGATGGTTCCAAGATATTTGGCCTGACAACCAGAAGATCAAATTGTCATTTATTTAGGTGAGGAGGGCTGCAGGAGGAGCAGGCTGGACAGAAAAATCATGAATGCATTTCTGGACACATTAGTTTGACATGTTCATCAGACAATCACAGGAAGGTATCAAGTAGGCCGTAGGTTATACAAACAAGTCTGGAGATGTAAGTAGGAGAGTCAGAGTCATCAGCATGGAAAGGGCATTTAAAGTCGTGAGTACAGACAGAATAGGGAGGGGTCAAAGGGCTGCTCCTGAGCCCTGGTGCATGCAGACTCTCGGTTGTGAAGAGGAAGAGCAACCAACAAAGGAGAATGGAAAAAGTACCAGCGAGGAGGGTAGAACCCAGAAGCGTGGTGTCTTGGAATCCAAAGGAGGAGTGATTCCAGGAGGGAATGACAACTGCCACCAAGTCCAGGAAGTCGGGCTCATACTGACTGCTGTACTTTTTTTTCTTTAATATTTATTTATTTGGCTGCACCAGGTCCTAGCTGCAGCATTGCAGGATCTTCGATCTTTGTTGCGGCATTCAGGTTCTTTAGTTGCGACCTACGGGATCTAGTTCCTTGATCAAGGATGGAACCTAGGCCCCCAGCATTGGGAGCTCGGAGTCTTAGCCACTGGACCATCAGGGCAGTCCCCTGACTGCTGTACTTAACAACATGCAGTCAAAAGTGAAGCTCACAATCTTGACTGGAGCAACAGGAATGGAGAAGGCAAGTTGCGGGGAGGAGGTGGGTGGTGAGAGGGGTTGTTCTGGAACGGAACTGAAGAAATAATAGGAAGAGAGGAACAACAGTGAGTATTAACTCTTCTGAAGTTTCATCACAAAGCTGAGCAGAGAAATGGAATGGTAACTAGAGGGATGTGTAGGATCTGAGATAGGAGAAATTATAGCATATTTATATGCATAATACAAACACACATATGGAATGATCCAGAGAGAAGGGAAAACAGATAACGCAGGAGAGGCAGGGGAGCAGGGTATCTGCTTGAACAATGTCTTTAAATAGATGAGAAAGTTTAGGGTCTCATGAGGTATGGGGGGCTTGACCTTAACTAGGAGCACAGCATGTCTACCATGGTACCAGGAGAGAAGGCTGTGCAGACAGACACAGCTGGGTGAGTAGATGCTGTGAGAGGAACTTGTGGACATTTTCTATAAGAAAAAAAGAAGCAATCAGAAGAGCTAGGGAACAAAGTCATCGGCTAGGGAGAGAGAGACATTTGGAGGTAAGAAGGGTGAAATGGTAAGAAATAAGACATTTAGGAGAGCAGAAGAATAATTAGATGAGGGAGAGGTAAGAGGCTAGTGGGACATCATTTAAGGACACATCTGAGGATAATGACAACAAATTTAAATGAAACCAGTCAGCACAATTGTGCCTATACTAGAAGTATCTAAGATAGCTTAGGGGTGGGAGTGTCCTGGAGGCCTTCCCTTGGAAGTGATGTTTGAACTGAGCACTGAGACGACATATGCATTAACCAAGTGGTACAAGGGGTATACACATAGAGTACAAGTACAGCCTATGTGAAGGCTCCAAGGGACACCGAAATAGGCTTGAGGAACTGACAGGAGCGCACTAGGTAGCACAAGGAGTTCAAGAGGGAGAGGGAGAGGCACAGAAAGAAGCTAGAGAGGGAGGCCATGCCAAAGGGACTGGTTCTATCCTGAAAGCAGCAAGAAGTCATTGAAAGATGGGGAAGGGGTGCTGAGAAGATTACTCTGCCAGCTGGGTGGAGCAAGCAGAGGTCTAGGTGGGGGCAAGGAGTAGAAGCAGGAAGACCAGTTTGATCAATTGTAGCCATCCAAGCAAGTGACGGTGCCGAGGACTGGGGAGCCATCAGTGCGGATGGAAAAACAGGAGATTCAAGAGATTTTTATGAGTTAAATCAGCCAGACTTGGATAATGGAGATGGGGATGAGAAAAGGGGACATGTCAGAGGTGGGTCTAGATTCCCCACTGGTTGGATGGCAGTTTGATTCACTATGATGGGTAAGCCTGAGGGAGAAACAGGTTTGGTGGCAGAAGATCACAAGATCTAATTTGGGCATACCAAACTTCTCCCTAGGGAAGCTTGAAGACACTCATGAAAATCCACGGGAAAGTTGGCAGTGGCCTGAACTAGAGCTGGGGGGAAGAGAGCAGACAACTGGGGAAGTATTAATGACATGTGACCCACAGGACTCACTGACTGCCAGGATGCAATCGGAGAGGGCAATGGATGAGAATGACACCCAGATTTCTGAGTGGGCAGCAGAACAGAGGACAAAAGAAGAAGTCAGTCTGGAAGCAAGTGAAAGGTGTTTCCCTTGATATTACACATCTTTTCTGCCATTTTAGCATAGCTGCCAACTTCTTATCCACCCATCCTTCATAGAAAGCTGCTGGTGACACTCCGGTTTTTTCTGAGCCTGCTATGTTCATACTCCTCATCTGATAGACCTTCTTCTCGATGGATTCCCAGAGAGTCAAGGGAGACATGGCAGAGCATGTCAACTGGCTCTGCACATACCTCTCCATAGTATCCTGTAACATCTTCCCCCATCTTCAACACTAGACCATAAACTCCTTAGGGAGAGGAAATCTGTCTTACTCATTGCTGTATCCTCCCAATACCTAGCACAATTCTTGGCACATATAGGACTCCAAATACATGCTGGTTGAATGAACAGAATAAAAGAAAGAAAGCCTGCTACTGGGAAGACTTCCCTGAATGTGTTTTGTGTTATGTCCCTGTGAACAAGGACATGTTAATTTGCATTCCTAGGGAGATGTCATCAAAAGTGTTTTTAAAGGAATGTGTTCAGTGTGAAGTTTTGCCTGTCCATCAGTGTATAAACCAAGGAACTTTTCCCTTTGTATTTTTTGATTCTCAACAAAAATGAAGCAGAACTTTTAGCGTTTTCTTTCCCAAGTTGGCAGTGCTTAATTCCTACCCCACTTCCCACAAAACACAGCCTAATCCTCAAAAACTCATAAGCTTGTTCCTCCCAAGCAATCAAAACCTAAAGAATCAAAAATATATTCACAGTGAAGTTATAAAGTACTCGTGAGGTTTATTACCTGCAGATTGCTCCCTCTAGAGAGGAATTCCCATATAGGCATTTTAACAGAAGACCATATCCAAAGCAAAGATTTTTTCTGACAGCATTGTCCAGGAAATCACAAAGAGCAAAAAGGTAGAAAAAACTCCTACTAAGGCCTGCCCAAATTTTACTTCCTGCACCCCCCTACCCCGGAATCAATCACCATGGGTGTTGGAAGAGCCAATCAGCACTGTCTGGCACACAGGAGCAGGCAGAGGCAAAAAACTTTTTTTAAGTTTGTTAAAAAGAAAATATTGTGTTGGTCCCAAACCACTCCCCTCCCTCTCTCAAGAATCCAGGAAGTGACAAGTTCTCTACGTCCCGGTTCCCCTCACCCCCTCCCACCGCAAAGCTCACGCACCCTGCAGCGCTGCCAAGATTCCCACGATACCAGTCCCCGCGCCCAGTTCGATCACTTTCTTGCCTCGGAAATCCACATTTTGACTCTCGAAATAGTTGCAGAGGCTTAGCGCCTATAGGAGAAAAAAGAAAATACAAGATTGCAGCGGGATGGCTCCATATGGGAGAGCGAGAGGCCGGGGTCTGACCTCCCCGCAGACCCCAGCCCAGGGCTGCCCACTCCTCACCGCATCCCACACGCGCGCTGCCACCCCGAGGCGGGACCCGAAGTTCTCCGTGATATTCAGCACGTGCCCACAGAAGCAGAACCTGCTCTTCTCCGAGTAGCAGTCGGCGAAGAGCCCGACCTCACGTGGGAACACCGAATCGGGCTCTGATTCAGGATCCGGGCGGAAATCTGCCATCTGGCCGAGAGAGTGCCCTGACGCCAGCCAGCGCTCGGATCCCAGATCTGAAGCGGGGTGGGGGTGGGGGGCAGCGAGCCCCACGGCTGCCCGGTGCACCGAGCCCCGCCTCCTCGAGTTTGCCCTCCTTCCTCCAGTCTGACTTCCTGGAGGTGGGATGAGGCGCTGCCTCCCTGGCTCCGGTCCCCAGCGCACACCCGATGGGACTTACACTGGGCTCCGGGGTCACACCCAGTGCATTGTTCGGAGGCCGGGAGAAGGGGAGAGGCACGAGGATTGACTCAACGTAGGAAAGCGGGGTCCCTGGGCCCCTCTCACCTGCGGGGTGCACAGGGGCCTGCAACAGGGATAGTAACCCAGACCAAACAGAAGCCGGCTAACGATAGAGGCAGGGTGCGAGTCTGGCCTTGCCAGCCCAGTTAAAAACCAGCGGCGCGGCCCGGCTGCGGTCCTCCCTGCCCAGCCCGTCCGAATTCTCTCCTGGGGCTTTAAGGGGAGGGCTCTGAGCTACGTGCCTGGCTGCGTCATTCTCGTGCGCCCAGAGCCTAGTTCTCCACGTGGGTTCCGCAGAGAAACTCGCGCCGGAGATAATGGCGGGAACCGAGACCGGGGACGCGGCAACAGCCGAGGCCCCGCAGCCTCAGAAGCGCTACTATCGGCAGCGGGCTCACTCCAACCCCATGGCGGATCATACGCTGTGCTAGTGAGTGAGCGAGGCAGGGCGAGCAGGGGAGCGAGAGGAGGGCAGAATTCTCGGATGAGCCCGGAAAAGCGATCGTGCTGGGACGGTTGGGAGGGTTTAGGGTACTCTTGAGAGGATCGCTGGGTGACGTCGATTTTGTGTGTGGTGGCGCGGAGGCCGGGGGAGCGGTAAGATTCGGCAGAGGGCGGAGTTTGCGGGTTGGAGGGGGCGTGGTGTTCCGGCCGATGTCTGGGTAGGATTGCTAGGCTGGGAAGAGAAAGAAATTGTTACAGAGACTAGAGTGATGGAGGGAGAATGTCGTTTCCATCTTTCAGTTTCATCGGTGAAATTTAGCAAAAGGCTAACTTGGGGGAAGGGATAAATTGGGAGCCTGTGATCCACATGTACACACTACTAAAGTAGGTAACTAATAAGGACCTCCTGTATAGTACAGGGAATTCTCCTCAGTCGTCTGTAATGACCTATATGGGAAAAAATTCTAAAAAAAAGAGTGGTTATATGTATATGTGTAACTGAGTCACTTTGCTCTATAGCATAAACCAACACAACATTGTAAATCAAGTATACTCCAATAAAATCAGTTAAAAAAAAAAAAGAGGAACTTCCACACAACCCCACCCACACCTTACTCAATCCTCTTCCCGCAGAGAACTTCAGCAAAGACAAATCCCAGTGCCTTAGGTCGCCAGTCTCTGGGACAAGGGGAACTTGAACCCCAGAAAGGAGAGATCAACCCTGGAAAGGGAGATAGGTGGATCACAGTCATGGGCCCTATGATAGGCCGATGATTCATACCGGGGGTTAAGGGTGGTTTCCATTGTGCTCCCTAGAGACCAAAGGAGAGAATTTTTGAGAAACACTCCTCTCATGCATCTCCCACCCTCACCCATCCACCCACACACATAGTACCACTTCCCCAATGGCGTAACCAACCTCAAATTTCTCACGTCTTCTCTCCAATAGCCCTGTGAAGCCAGAGGACATGGACTGGTCTGAGCTATACCCAGAGTTCTTCACTCCACTGCCTCAAAACCAGAGCCACGATGACCCAAAGGATAAGAAAGAAAAGAGAGCTCAGGCCCAAGTGGAGTTTGCAGACATAGGCTGTGGCTATGGCGGCCTGTTAGGTAACACTCTGGCCCTCTCTCTGGGGCAAGGAGAGGCAGTGCCTAGGTTCTGCCACTTCAGCAGGTTTGCTGGGGGCCGTAGTTGGCCTTTCCCCTTCGGACCAGACACTGCTTGCTTGCTCTGACATCGTTGTGAAGAACCTCTACCTTCCCTCTACTCTGGGTCTGTGGCCTTCGCCCGGGAAAAAGGAGGGGGCTGCCTCAAAGCCTCTTAGAACTTGAGTTGTCTTGGTCTGGCCCCGCTCCTGGCTCTGGTCCCTACATGAGCCGTTTCACCTGCCAGGTGCCGGGTCAGTGAGCTGGTCAGCACAAGCGTCAGAGATTAGTCGCTGTGGCCAATGATCCTGAACTGTCTTTCTCGGGGATTCCACCCCCGTCTCCCTCCCCCCGCCTTCCTCACCAGAATTCATTCCTTCTCCAAGATCCTATTTTCAGATTTCTCTTATATTGTCTGTGTTGTCCCAGCCACTCATGCTAGACTCAATTCTCTGTGTAGAGCTCTTCCAGGGAAATAGCAGCATGACAGAGAGGAAGAGCATAGTATTTGGTGGCGGGGAAACCAGGGTTCCAAGTTCCAGTTCTGCCTCTTCTTAGCTCTGTGGCTTCAGCCATTTCCCACACTCAGTTTTATCATCTTTGCAGTTTACCACATAATGTCATGAGAATTAAGTGAGACAATGTGTGGAAACACTGTGAAGACTTTAAAGCATGTGCAAAGACGCACGTATTGCCAGGCCTTCCCACTTCCGGTTCTGGTGATAATTTGGGGGTCTCCCTCAGCCTCTCCAGCACAGAGCTATCCATACAGGTAGCTCTCTGGCCACACTTTCCTTTCCTGATTTGGGTAATTGCTGATTGAGGCTTCCTTTCCCGTGTTGACCCCTCTGTACATCCTGTAAAGATGAGGTTGATTCTGTTTCTGTGTCCAGTGGAACTGTCACCGCTGTTCCCAGACACGCTGATTCTGGGTCTGGAGATCCGGGTGAAAGTCTCAGACTATGTACAAGACCGGATCCGGGCCCTGCGAGCCGCACCTGGAGGTGGTTTCCAGAACATCGCCTGTCTCCGCAGCAATGCCATGAAGCACCTTCCTAACTTCT
Source organism: Antilocapra americana (assembly GCA_007570785.1). Lineage (NCBI taxonomy): Eukaryota > Metazoa > Chordata > Mammalia > Artiodactyla > Antilocapridae > Antilocapra > Antilocapra americana. The sequence continues at coordinate 702,070 of ML663563.1, read as the reverse complement.
TCCGCAAGGGCCAGGTGGGGTGGGGCCCCAGGGGGTTAGGCTGGTAAGCAGGTGGGGTGTGGAGGCCAGGCTCTCACCACCCTGTCGGTGCTCATCTGTCTCACAGCTGACAAAGATGTTCTTCCTCTTCCCTGACCCACATTTCAAGCGGACGAAGCACAAGTGGCGAATCATCAGTCCCACACTGCTGGCAGAATATGCCTACGTCCTAAGAGTTGGGGTGAGTCGATAGTAGGAGAGAGGACGGGGTGAGGGGTCTAATAAGGGGCCTTCCAACCAAGAATTCAGTAGGGGTTTGTTGAGGACTCACCACCATCCCCATCACCCTGCTGCTCAACCGCTCGCAGCACCCCCTTCAGAGTGGCTTTGCCTGCGCAGGGGCTGGTGTACACTATAACCGACGTGCTGGAGCTGCATGAGTGGATGTGCACCCACTTTGAAGGGCACCCCCTGTTTGAGCGTGTGCCTCTGGAAGAGCTGGTAAGTAGGGAGCCTAAGAGGAACTGTGGAGAGTTACTGAAAGATCCTTGCCAGAGTGGTTCTGTCTTTGAATCCAGCGTAATGCCCAGAGGATGGGATGAATGTCTAGGGACCAGGGCAATCTGAAAGATGGGCAAGGACTTACTGGACCCTTCCTTCTCCCAGAGTGAAGACCCCATTGTGGGACATCTGGGCACCTCAACCGAGGAGGGAAAGAAAGTTCTACGCAATGGAGGAAAGAACTTCCCAGCCATCTTCCGAAGAATACAGGATCCTACCCTCCAGGCAGTGACTCCCACTCCTACTTCTCCTGGTCACTGAGTTTGCCTTTGTCTTAGTGGAATCCCATCTTTGGGGGACTGGAAAGGAGATCAGGCCCTTGGACCTTCCCAGCTGAGCCTACTACAGAGAGAGCAAGCAGCAGTCTCTCAAGTTGAAGAGCTGCCCAGGGCAGGACCCTGGAGTTCAGGCCTGCCCCAGACTCCTCTCACCTTCTTGCCCTTCCAGTGGCAGCAGAAAGCCAAAGCAGCTGACTGGGAAGGTCAAAAGACCTTGGACCAGAAGGGATCCTTGGAAAGAAGTGGGAACTTGCTCTTCCTTAGCACTCCTTTCTCCTAGGAGCTCTCCTTTTCAGCTGGAATGAGGAATGCAGTTCTCTACTATCCATCTAAACTGCCTGCTAGACTCAGATCACCTGCCCACTCATGTTGCTTTACACTTCTGAGGGTAAAATGTATATGTGTGCACACACATGCTACATGTTTGGAGGAAAGGCTAGAGTATCACTAGAGGATGGATCACTCCCATCCTCTCTTTGCCTAAGACTTGACCTGGGGAATTTGTGTTCCCTGTCAATTCCCTGTCAATTTTCGGTCTCTGGAGATCCTGGGAGGGTGCGGTGGTGGAGACCCCCCCCTTCTCATGCTAACCTTTGCTTTGATTTCAGAGCTGACTGACTAGCACTGAACCTGCTTGTGGGGGGGCGGGAGTAAGGAGCAGAGAGCTAAACTGGGGAGGATTCTGAGGCTAAAAGTGGAAAGGGGCTGCTGACTAGAAACCACCCCAAAAAACACAGGAGACTGAGTCAGCTGGAGAGTCACAACTCTAGCTTAACCCTTGCTCTGTCCAGGAGCCCAGAAAAATCTCTCAACTTTTCTAGTTTGCAATAAGTATGATTTCTGCTCCTCAAGTCCCATATTCCCGTGGTAGGGTACAGCTGGTAGGACAGGGTTTATTGACCCAAAAGACCAACCCCCTCTCCTCAAGGAATAAAAAGGAAGGCTCCTGAAACCATTTTAACCCTTGAACCCACCTGCCCTCTGTCCAGTTGGGGGTGAGGGGTGGGCAGGGATAGGGGGAGCCATGTGGCAGTGCAGAAAAATTCTGCTCAGGTACAGAAAAGGTGCAGCCCAACGAGGCAAGAATCTGAGGAGAGCTCCAGCTGTGCCTCTTGCTGCTCTTCCTCCTGGAGGAGCTGGAGGTAGGGGAATTCCTGAGGAGGGCCCCAGTGAGGGGGAGCCGAGCTTCCTGGGGAAGTGGTGGGAATACCAGGGACCGAGTCTGTATCTTGGTCAACTAAACCTCACCAAATAGACTTTCTGAAGAAGAGATCTTTAGGCTGGTGGACTAGGGCCCCAGCCCAGGAGAAACCGAGGCAAGCCTCTCCTCCCAAGAGGGTCATGGTAACATGAGACCCGAGGGAGCTGCCTTGGCAGCTCCGGCCCCGCCTACTGTTCCTGGTGCTAATCCCCAGCACTGACCACTCAGGAGAGGGGATTGGCTGAGGAGCTCAGAGAGGGGGCGTCGCCACTACTGCGCCCAAGAGTTAAATAGGGGCCGGGCAAGATGCTCTGGAGGAGCTAGCTTTGGTGGGTTCCGGAGCCAGACCATGACCCAGACCCTCAAACTCGCATCCAGAGTGTTCCATCGCGTCCGCTGTCCTGAGCTGGGCGCCTCACTGGGCTCCAGAGGCTCCGACTCAGCGCCCCGGCTTTTGGCGGACATCCCAGGCCCCTCCACGCCCGGCTTCCTTGCGGAGCTTCTCTGCAAAGGGGGGCTGTCACGGCTACACGAGCTGCAGGTAGAACGGGGTGCCGTTCCCACGACTGAAAGCTGGGGAGGTTGACTTTCACAAACCCTAGTGCAGAACGTAGCAAGGAGGGCCGGTGGGAACGGATGCCCATGAATTACGGAAAAGACGAAGTTGGGACTGGGGGCGGTGGCTTGAGGGACACGGAGTCCTCAGGATACCCCGCGTAGGAGTGCTTTCAAAACGCGCCTTCTTGCGATGCAGGCGTCTGGAGGCTCGTAGATCCAGAACAAGCGCGCTGGAGGCGGGACTCTCTTAAAGCTAGTGCGCTCCTATACCTTCAGTGGGGGCTCGTCCTAAGATGAACAGTCCACGGGAGGAGCCTTTAGGGATTTCTCCTCCCAGGTGGCCAAAGAGAGGTGCTGAATGTCCACTTTGCTCCCAGCTCCTCCGTTTTGCCCATCACATCCAGACTTCCTAGGGATGGGGAGTGAGGGAAAGGAGAGGGGTTAGCAGCATCAGAGCCATACACCACTTGGGAGCAGAAACTCCCCCTTTCAAACCCGAAACAGCGCCCTTGGAGCTGGCGCAGGCCAGGCCGGGAGCTCCCGGCCCGGGTCTCCAGGTCCGCTGCTCGCGTTCTCCCAGGTGCAGGGCGCCGCGCGCTTCGGACCGGTGTGGTCGGCCAGCTTCGGGACGGTGCGTACCGTGTACCTGGCGGCCCCTACGCTCGTCGAGCAGCTGCTACGACAGGAGGGACCCCGGCCCGAACGCTGCAGCTTTTCACCCTGGGCAGAGCACCGTCGCCGCCGCCAGCGGGCTTGCGGACTGCTCACCGCGTGAGTCCTCTGGCCCCAAAGCCCCCGACGTCCAGCTGCCTTCCTCCCGTGCGGCCCGGTCTGGAAACAGTCTGGGGAGATGGAGGAAGTTGGTCGTTCTCCCTAATCTTCGGGCAAATCGAGGTTCCCACCCCAGTCCGTTTCGCTCACTGAGCCCGGCTCTCGTGCTTGTTCACCTCTTTATCTTTTGAAGCCGGAATCTTAGGGGCTCGCGGAAGGGGCTGAGGTACCAGGATCTAGATGCAAAGGAAGATTCTGTGACTCAGCTTACCCAGGAACCCGGGTCCCTCCGGGGCAGGAAATGAGTAACGAGGAGTGGGGATGGAAAGCGGCTACAGGCAGGGTCAGGCTTCTGTACCCCCGAGGGAGAAGACGCTATCCCTCTCCTGGCCACCCCAGCCCGACACGCTCCATTTCCAGCGCCACCAGCCCCGTCGTGTCGTCTCTCCACACCATCTGCCCTGATGCGCCCCCTCTCCTCACCCCCGCACAGGGAAGGGGAAGAATGGCAGAGGCTCCGTAGCCTCCTGGCCCCTCTGCTCCTTCGGCCTCAAGCGGCCGCCCGCTATGCCGGGACCCTACACGGCGTGGTCCGTGACCTTGTGCGGCGACTGCGGCGCCAGCGGGGACTGGGCGCTGGGCCGCCCGCCCTGGTTCGAGACGTGGCGGGAGAGTTTTACAAGTTTGGACTGGAAGGTGAGTCCCACCCAGGACCGGAGCCCGCGTAGGAAGCACCTGGGCCGGGTCTCGAGGTGCCCTGATAGCTCCCCCTCCCGGCCAGGCATTGCTGCGGTGCTGCTGGGCTCCCGCCTCGGCTGCCTGGAGGCGGAGGTGCCCCCAGACACAGAGACCTTCATCCGCGCGGTCGGCTCGGTGTTCGTGTCCACGCTGTTGACCATGGCGATGCCCAACTGGCTGCACCGCATCGTGCCCGGACCCTGGGACCGCCTCTGCCGAGACTGGGACCAGATGTTTGCATTCGGTAAGGCACAAACAGGTTGGGCTTCCCAGATGGGCTGGGCTTTCCAGGTGGCGCTAGTGGTAAAGAATCCGTCTGCCAGTGCAGGAGACAGAAGAGATGCCGGTTCGATTCCTGGGTCGGGAAGATCCCCTGGACGAGGGCATGGCAGCCCACTCCAGTATTCTTGCCTGGAGAATCCCTATTGACAGAGGAGATGGTGGGCTATAGTCCATGGAGTCGCAAAGAGTCAGGAACATGACTGAAGCAACTTAGCAGGCACACGCACAGCAAGGCACAGAAATGAAATGGGGATGGGGGAACATAAAGCTGTTCCCAGGTGGTGAAGAACACCCTGTCCCCATCCACACAGCCCAGCAGCACATAGAGCAGCGAGAGGCTGAGGTAGCCATGAGGAGCCAGTTTGGGAAGTCTGAGGAGGACATGGAGCCTGGGGCACACCTGACCTACTTCTTGCTCCGGGAAGAGCTGCCTGCCGCGTCTATCCTGGGGAATGTAACAGAGCTGCTACTCGCTGGGGTGGACACGGTGAGCGTCTATCCTGGGGAATGTAACAGAGCTGCTACTCGCTGGGGTGGACACGGTGAGGTTCTCCCTCTGTGTTGGGACCCCACTTCCACAGTTGAACCTCCTCTATCTCAGGGCCATTTCCCTGCCGCGGGAAACCCACTGTGGTCCTCTAGGCCAGCTTGGCTTAGCACCTCCTGGGGTCCAGACTGCCTCATATCCTGCCCCCTATGCTGGGTCCCCACTCTCAACACCTCTAACACTTCCCCCTGTCCCTGCAGGTGTCCAACACACTCTCCTGGGCTCTATATGAACTCTCCCGGCACCCTGAAATCCAGACAGCACTCCATTCTGAGATCACAGCTGCCTTGGGCCCTGGGTCCAGTACCCAACCCTCGGCTACTGCTCTGTCCCAGATGCCCCTGCTGAAGGCCGTGGTCAAGGAAGTGCTAAGGTGAGGGGGAAGGAGAGGCAGCTAGAGAAAATGCTGGGGGAGGGCTGGGGAAGCATATAGGGGGTGGGAGCTGGGAGAGAGGGTGCAGGAAAATGGTACTCTATTCTCTATTCCCTGGCCAAGAATGGGTTTGGAATCTGGGTAGCAGGAGAGGAAGGCTCTAGCCCTTGCTTCACCTTATTGTCTCCCTTTTGTGCTCTGCCATCCAGACTGTACCCTGTGGTACCTGGAAATTCCCGTGTCCCAGACAAAGACATTTGTGTGGGTGAATATATCATCCCCAAAAATGTGAGTAGAACCTATGGGCCCCTCCTGCTAAGCCATCCCTACCTTGGGACTGTTCCTCTTCTCAGCTACTCTCCATAAGCCCTTCAAACCCTCTCCTTGGCCTGGGTGCCTCTCTGGGATATAATGGGGCAGTAGAGAAAAGTAGCTCCAGAAACTTCTGAGTCACAGTCAACCAGAACCTGCCTTCCTCCCAGTCCATAGGTCCCGTTCCCTACCTCCCTCCTGGCATTCTTGGGTCCAAACTGACAAGTTTGTTTTCCTCCTTCACCAGACGCTGGTCACTCTGTGTCACTATGCCACTTCAAGGGACCCTGCCCAGTTCCCAGAACCAAATTCTTTTCGTCCAGCTCGCTGGCTAGGGGAAGATCCAGCTCCCCACCCATTTGCATCTCTCCCTTTTGGCTTTGGCAAGCGCAGCTGCATGGGGAGACGCCTGGCAGAGCTTGAACTGCAAATGGCCTTGGCCCAGGTGAGTGATCTAGATCTGCTACCTTCCCCAGAGCAGAGGGCTCTAAAGCCATCATCCCTCCTTCTGATAGTCATTTTTTGTTGTTGTTCAGTCACTCAGTCGTGTCTGACTCTTTGCAACCCCATGGACTGTAGCCCACCAGGTTCCTCTGTCACGCGATTCCTCAGGCAAGAATTCTGGAGTGGGTTGCCATTTCCTTCTCCAGGGGATCTTCCTGACCCAGGGATGGAACCCACATCTCCTGCTTGGCAAATGGATTCTTTACCACTGAGCCACCTGGGAAGCCCTCCTGATAAGCATATGGAAATCTATAAGACTTGGGAGACCTAATCCCTGAAATATGTCAGTCCCATCACAGGCCCGGAGCATGACTGAGGGTTTTTGGACTATCTTTTTCCCTACCATAATCTCTTACCCTCATCGACTAAGACATCCTCTAGTAGCCACAGGCGCCATTCCAACACTGACCATCCTAACACTAATAATGCCCATTACCAATCAAGCCCACCATTGTAGACCCCCTCCATAGTGATAGTCTTTTTCCTCCCTTTCCAGATCTTGATCCACTTTGAGGTGCAGCCTGAGCCAGGTTCTGCCCCTGTCAGACCAATGACCCGGACTGTCCTGGTACCCGAGAGAAGCATCAACCTACAGTTTGTGGACAGATAGTCTGGTGGAAACAGGCTGTCATCATCACCATTTCTCTCATCGTAAGGGTTTATTAGGCAAGAGATGTACATTTCTCTGCAGTCTGGTTAGAGAGACCATAGCAAAGTGCTTGAAGCAGCCCTGATCAAGGTAGGAAGTATGCACCTGGCCTGACCCAGCAAGCTTTGAGAAAACCGTGATCCATTAGCCTGCTTAGCCCTTTTAGTCATATCATATGCGTCCTTCAAGGGCCAACTTCAATTCTAACTAATCATGCTGGGTGGCCTGAGGAGGAATTCAATCACTGGCCTTTTGGGGCTTCACAATGTTTACTGATGCTGCTGGATAAGCACCTACCATGGCCTGAGCTAAGTGTGTATCTGCTCTGCCCCGGTTGATCCTCTCTTGTTGCCTGTGAGCTCTTTGAGGAAGGATGAGGCCTTATTCTGTCTTTACACACCTTGCCAGGGCCTGTCCCTGACTGGGTGACACCATGTAGACTCTCAGATTGTATCTGGATGATGTGGCAGAAGGGACAAGCAGCTCACTAGGCTCTGTCTACCCTGCTTCTTCCTCATCTTGCCCCTAGGAAGGTGAGTCTATCCTCACCTGGTTTTGATTTTTAAAAAACTATCCTTGGCTCGCTGGTCACTATGAAGTTTGCTTGCCCTACCACTTAACTCCCAGGTACAGATGTCTTTGGATCTAAGTCTTCCTTTTACATATTTAAATTTTTTAAATACTGTTTTTAAATTTAAAAATTGTTTTGAATGTTCCACCCTCAACTTCTGACTGACTTATTTCCCTCACTTCCTACCAAGATCCAGATTCCCTACTTCAGTTTGGTTTCTCAGGTCCTGGAAGTGACCACCCGCACACCCCCCCCCCCCCCCCCCCCCCCCCCCCGCCCCCATAACAATAGGAGGTCTAGACACCTGGGAGAACAGTTTGCATCACAAACCCAGACACATTTCTGTCTGTGGTGGGAACAGCCAAGTCTGGTTCCCTGTAAGAGATTAAGGAAGGGTGGTGTTGAAAAGTAGCTTCAAGGGCTAGGCTGTTAAAAGGGGTTGGGAGGGACTTGCAGAGATGGCCAAAGATGGTTGACTGTTTGGTAGAAGAGTGCTTTTGGAACCTGGACTGCCAGGACTAAAAGGACACTTAGCATGGCCACCCTGCCCTCTTTAGAGATGTTGCTCTAAGGTAGTTTCCTTCAGGGAAAGATAAGGATACAGACAGAGAGGTGACATCAGAGAGGATGAATGCCAACTGTGGGGGTGGCTAGAAGCCCTAGGGCACCAAAGCAGAAGAGGAGTGGGCAGCAAGAGTCCCTGCTCCCCTGAGTCAGCACTCTCTGGCCCCCCAGAGGCTGGACTCAGTTCTCTCCTCGTGATGTATATAGATTAACTCATCTTCCATACAAATAAATCTCTCAGCACCTTCCCTGCAGCATCTTCTGTAGCCTAGCTTACCTTCCCCATGTCAGGACTTGTCCCTCCCTCTTCTTCCTGCTCCCCTCCATTCCAATTAGCAGATGGAGACAGAGATTTCACTTCACACTTCCTCCTCCTCTCAGCACCTCAGCCCCTGCCCTAGACATGGCTCCCTTCCACAGAAACTCCATCAGCCACTAGCGTTCTGGAGGCTATCTATTTATGTAAGATCTACAGAGAGGTAGGGTATACCCACAACTCTGTGCTAAGACCAAGGTTTGGTGCTTTTACTGCTCCTCCTCTCAGCATGTTCTCAGCTGCATTCTGTCTCTAACCCTACTCACTATCACTAGCTCAACTTGAACCTAAGTGACCTGATTTTTGGCAGTTCTGAGCTTAGAAGGAGAGTAACCCCCCACTTCCTCTCACACCCTTTCCCCTGGAATCAGTGGTCAAGATTTTTCACATTCACACTCCTCATGGGAAAACAGGCCTGCTCACTTGAGGGCAGCAGATCTTATGACCCTTTCCTGGACAAAGGAAAAAGGAGAGAGGACAATATAAATTGCTGGTCCCAACCTCCATACCTATACCTCCAATGGTCCTGAAGGAGAGGGGAAAATGCTGTCTCACTTAGCCCTGTTTTAGGACCCAGCACAGAAATGGACAGTGTGCCTGTACGTTAAGTGCCTATGTTCTTGGTTATATCTAAAGCCTTTATGTGGGGCCATTAAGGGGGAAAGCTTAGGCTTGGCACAGGAAACCTGACCTGTGAATACCTACCTAAACCCTATCTACTTGGATAAGAATTAGGAGTCACTTAGTTTTGCTGTCTCCCTTCAGGTTCTCAACAGCTAGTCTGTGAAAGGCAAATCAGTGAAGTCAGGTCCTTCTGTGTCCCCAGGTGGAGCATGTGGAAGGTTATCTCTCTGGGGAAACTATTTCCCACTGGAAAAGGCAGAGGGGGGTTAGGTAGAGCTCACCCTGTTTTCTCTCCACTTTAATCCCCTCTGAGGTTGGAGGTGATACACTTCAACATTTCCAGGTTACTCACACCCAAGTACAGCTTTGATTCTTATACTCCCAGGCAAGTCCGGGTCCAGCACCATGGACAGCGGCTGAGACCACTTTTGGAGAGGGATTGGGGAGGACCATTTCCTGGGCAAGGATATGTGACCTTTAATAGAGAAGTATTCGCAAAACACCCCCAGGGAGAAGGCAAAGCAGAGCCTTCCCTGACAGGAGGACCAATAATAGGAGAGGTCTCTGGATCTGACTTAAGCAATGTTATGAATTATTTTAATTGCTGATGAATAGTTCACGTAGAAAACACCATCCTTCATATAACACACAGCCCCAAGGCCGCAAGAGAAAGGGACCAGGCATCATGCTGGCATCTTAATCAGTCCTTCCCAAACCTTTTCTCAGCCCTCTACGCGCCTGCCTCCAAGCACAAGATCTTCCAGTTAACATCAACTAGCTGGGGCACACCAGGACCAGACCTGTGACCCTGAACAAGGGAGCTTAAACTGGGGCTGGAGACTCATAACCCTGGGAGTCTGTCTGTCTCACTCCAAACAAGTCCAAATTCACTTCACACCACTTCTCCTGGTGAACATATTACCTAGTAGGGATTGATAGAACCTGCAAGATTCCCTGAACAAGGACTGCTCCAGCCCCCAATGTTTAGGGGACTGGAGGAGTTATCCTCCTTGCAAATAACCACCATCCTTCACATTTGCAATGTCTATTTCCCCTCAAATTTTCCGTTATCTATTATGATACTTAACACAAATTTCTAAGACTCTGTGTAACTCCAGTTGAAAAACATTTTGGAATTTGTGAATCAGCTATCTGAAATAAATGCACCATCAACTAATCTAGAAATCTTTTTATGCCATCACTGATTTTCCCTACAATGGCATTCAACCTGTCCCTCCTTTATCCTCAATCCAGCCCTATGAGGTAGACAGGAAAACCACGGTGGCAAGATTTTTTTTTCTAAATCACACAGCACCCAGGTGTCAGGTCCACCCCTGAGGTGCTTCTGAGCACTGCCACCTAGCAGCCAACGTGAATTATTCACCACCAAGTAGGAGTTACACCTCCAACTCAGAAACCACTGCTGCATTTGGAATTTGCAACCTCTGCAGAGAAACTTCCCCACACCTCCCAACCCTCCAGAAAACCCCCAGATGAGAAAGGAGGCTCCATGTGCATATAAATGATTCTTTATGCCCTTCCCCCCATGCAATGGTGGGGGGTGGAGCACAGGGAAGTACCCCCGCCCTCATGCAGGGAACGGGAGGTCAATGTATACTAGTCTTATTGCCAGCTGCCCTGTGGCCATGGGGTGGGGAATGGGGGGGTCTACAGCCCCTTTCTTCTGGCATTGGTCCCCCTTCACCCAGTCACCATAGTGGAGCTGGGGGGCTGGAGGCCCTAGGAGCTGAGGTAAGGACGGTTCTCTAGGGAAGAAACGATGCTCTCCCACCTGCCCACTGGCTGCCCCGGGATGAGTGTGAGGGGCTGTCGGTGGGGGCTGGAATGTATCCAGGTGTCTCTACCCAGTGGGCAGTAGAGGCCAGACAATGTCTCCAGCTTGAAGCTGTCCACAGAGATCCTCGTTGGTGGAGGCAGTGTGCCCCAAACACCTTGTCCAGGTGGTACCTCCAGCAGCCATGACAGCTTATCTCTGGCCAATGCATTGACTCAACATCCCCACTTCTGGAGTTCAGTTCAGACCGTGGTGACCCTCATGACGACCTCACGGCCAGAACTGGGACTGGAACGGGCATCTGGTGGCCGCAGCTGTCCAAGGAGATGCAGGATTGTATAGCCACAGCGCTGAGGCAAGAGCGTCCGCATGCGCTGGGCAGCTGGGGGGCGGCTGGTGGCCCCAGTGGGAGGGCCCGTCCGTGAGGTCCTGGGGCCCGGCTTCCCTGCCGTCCCTCCCCCTGCATCTCCTCCTATGTCCTTGGTCTTGTCATAATTCAGGACCTTCCACTGCTGGTTTACTGCCTGCCAGCGCTTGAAGATACGGTAGACGGAGGAGCCTTCATGGACGATGAGGCCTGAGCAAGAGGATAAGAAGTCCAGAGTTAATGCTGCCCAGACCTAGACCAGAGATACTTAAGCCAACATTTCTCCAGGTGTAGGAGATAGGGTTGCCAAGGGCCTGGAGAAGCAGGGAAGGGAGGGACATGTAGAAATGGTAGAAAGGTTCTCAATGGTAGAAAATGTGGCCATGAAACTGAGGGAATGGGCAGGGAAAGTGAAGTGTGTCAGTTGGAGGAAGATGTCGAGCAGGTTAGAGAGAGAGGTGCCCTCACCTATGCAGACGACATCCATGAAGCCGTACATGCCATAGCAGATCTGAAAGAGCAGATCTTGCCGTTGCCACTTGGCTGAAGGGCTAAGTGAGGACCAGATGAGCCAGGAGATGCTGGCAACGAGGAAGAGTGAGCCCAGAACTATGGCTGCAATCTGGACCTTCTCGATGACCGTCAGAGAGATGGCCTGCCACTGTATGGGAGAAAAGGCTCCAGCAAGTCACAGAAAGAGATGGAAAGCCAGGTTAGGGTTGCCCTGAATAGGGGGATGCACCAAGAACCTTCCTGAAACCCTTCAGGTAGGGGTAATAATCTGTCTTCTCTGTGCCTTGATCAAGTCTAGAATGTGGCACTTCTCATATTGTTTGAGACCATGTCCTGTCTTATTTTAGAAAGGCATGACAGACAGTCTGCCTCTGAAATCAGATCATCTAGGATCTGAATTCCAAATCCTTACTCACTTTCTGGCTGAGTAACTTTGGGCAAGTTTTAAAATTTACTTATGCATCAATGTCCTCACTGACTTAAAATGTTGATACTAATGGTATGTAATTATTAGGATTAAAAGAGTTAATACACACCAAGAACTTGACACACAGATAACTCTACATGTGTGCTTCGGGCATTAACAGCAGTGCTACCGCCTTTTCCTCTTTTGTTGTCCCAGGGCCTGGCACACAGGTGACACCCAATAAATGTCTTTGTGAATAAATGAAGGAAGGGAGATATTTATAGACAGGAGATTATGATAATGGAGGAGAGGGTGACTTTGAAGCAAGGGTAAATGGAGGAAATAAACTGCCTGGAGGATCCCTGATTCTAATTGCTGAAAGGCCCTTGCCTCAATCTCAGAATGCTCCCCTTATACCTCACCTGCAAGGGATTCTTGGTGCTGATTGCCAGGACCTGGTACTTGAAGTAGCAGAGCTCACAGCTCCAGGAGCCCCTCTCGCTGATCCAGCGGATGAGGCAGGGCTGGTGAGTGCAGCGCACTGAGCCGTCGCAGCGGCAGGGACTCAGGAGCTCCCCCTGGAGGAAGAGTGAGGAGGGTCTCTGTCAGCTATTACCACCCGACCCCAGTCCCCTCCACTCCAGGGGAGGGTAACCTCTTCTCCAGGTCAGTCTCCCACCTTAAAAAAAATAACAATAATCAGGCCTTTCAACCAAAACAAAGCAAGACGCTAAGGCTACAAGCCCAAAAGAAAACATTCAGAGTTCAAGGTAAACTTCCCGGACCCAATAGAAGAGACAAGAGAACGGGGTGGGGGGGCGGGGCGGGGAGTTGGCTGATAAATACTGGGTCTTCTCTGTTCCTAGAGTTTGACGAGGGTGCTCCTTAAGGCTTCCCAAATGCAAGGCCACCCCTTAGGATCTGGAGAAACAGAAGTGCGAGGCTCTGAACCACGCCTTCCTAACCCATTCCATCACTGTAAAGTGTTTCACAGATGTGGTGCTAAGATAGGTTACCGTCCTCAGTATCCAAGAATCAAAAAGGAAGAAATCCTAAGGGTGGGAGTGGAGGCTGTTCTCCTTTAATCAAAGTAATTTCTCAAGACAGGAAGAGACACCCGCTTGGTACTATCCCGGAACAACTTTGTCCATAACATTTAAACAAAGAACATTCTTTGAAGTGAGAAGGAAAGTTGTGGAATGGGAAGTGAAGAAAAGTGCCCCACGGAGAGAACTACTGAGGGAGGAGAGGGCAGCGGCTGGGCGCCTCCTTTCAAGGCGGGAACAGAAGCATTCTCCTGTCTGCCCACCTCCCAGCCCTCAGCCTACAGAGACCCTGGGGTGAGAGAAGCGGGGGAGAAAGGCTGTCTCGGTTAAACCGAGAGAAGGATTTGGGGCCCTCCCAGGAGAAAGCCCCACCCCTTCCTGGAGACCCCTGATCCGCCTCCACCCCAAATCTGCGCTCCCGGAGTCTCCAGCCAAGCCCCCCAACCTCACTCCATTTCCACCCCAGGTCCTTGGGTCCCGCCCAGCCGCCTCAGGCCCCGCCCCCCGCTCCCGGTCTCCCCGGGCGCCCCAGGTGCGCGCCCCCACCCCTCCCCGCCCCGCCGGGTGCCCAGGCCTGACCTGCTCCGGGCCTTGGAAGCAGATTCGGCACTGAGGGGTTCGGAGCCCGCTGTCCAGGCTGCTGCTGAGCGACAGGGAGTCCAGAGCGCCCGGGGGCGGCGGCGGCGGCGCGGGCGGCGGCGGGGGTCCGGCCCGCGGCTCCTTGTCGCCGGCCAGGCTCCGGGCTCGCGGCTCTGACCCGTAGTACTCCTCTTCGTCTCCGTCGCCGTCCCGGGCCGAGCAGCCGGCGAAGGGCGCCCAGCCGCAGCCGCCTCCCCCGCCCCCCCCGGGGCTGCGGCTCGGCCCGGGGCCGCCCCCCGCCCGTCAGCACCAGCAGCTTCAGCTCGTTCAGGAACATGCGGAGCCGAGACTTGAGCATCGTCCGGGCGCCGAGGGGCGGGGGGCGGCGTGCAAGGGGGGCTCTCGGGCGGCGGGGGGAAGGGAGAGGACAAGGCCGGGAAGGGGGCGCGCGCTGGAGAGCCCAGCCGGGCTGGGGTCTACGGGGCCTGCGAGAGCCGTTCACTGCTGCCACCGCCGGGACTCAGGGATTTGCGGGGCCGAGAGGGCTGGCGGCCCGGGGGCGGCGGGGCGGGCAGCCATGGCCGGGGCAGGGGGCGGGGTGGGGGGGCTCAGGGTGCCGCGCCCCGCGGGTCCGGGTCCGGAGCGGGCCGGGCCCCCGGGGTTACGAGCCCCGGTCCTCCTGTGCCGGGGCCGCCCCCCATCGCCGTCCTCCTGGCCCCAGTCCCGCTCCGGCTCCGGCTCTGGCTCGGCCCGTGCGCTCGGCGGTGGCAAATGGCGGCTCCTTCCGGCGGCGGCGGCGGCGGAGACCCCCCCGGAGCGGCGGGCGGGCGGGCGGGGCGGGAGGGGCGGGAGCCGGGGAGCCGGTGAGGGATGGAGGGAGGGGCGGGGCGGGGAGGGGGAGAGGAGGAGAAGTGGCCGCGGCTGCGCATCCCCGCCCTGCCCCGCACGAGCAGGTGTCCCCAGAGGCGGGGGCGAGTGTGCGAACCCGGGAGAGGGTGGAGGGAAGGGAGTGGCCAAGGAAGGGGGGGGTGTGCACATGGGTAAGAGAATAGGTGTGTGAATGGGGGTGTGGCGGGGGTGAGCGGGTGAGGATGGAAGGTGAGTGGTCACAGACGCAGGTGCACCAGGGAGGGAGAGGCTTGTGCAAAATGGGAGTGTGCAAAGAAAAAGCTAAGCAAGGGTCCGAGGTGAGTGAGCAAGACATGGGCTCAAGCAATAAACACTTATACACAAAAGACTGAAAAGTGTGCACAATGTGGGGCTATGGAAAAGAGATAAATGTGTAAGGGGTGGAATTGGATTGTATGAAAAACAGAAGTGTGTAATTGTAATGTGTGAGGGAGGTGAGTGAGCAAAGGAGCAGAGTGTTAAAGGGATGTCTTTCCTGGTATTCTCCTGACCCACCACCATTGCGCTGAAGTGAACCATACCTAACACACACACATACACACCCGCGCATGCACACACATGCTTAGCTCTTTGTTGTATGGAGGTCATGACCCTGAGAACCAGTTGTACCTTCTCATGCCTTATTTCTACCTTACAGTTACATCCTCCCTCTCCTCTCCTTATCAGTGCTGTGGGAAAAGGAATTCCAGGGAAGCTCATTGGGTCAAACACACTGGGGAAACAAATTAATTAGTAAAAAAAGTAATTAATAGGAAAAGGGAGGGTATGTAATCAGGGACAGACTGCCAAACTAAGGATTCTCAATAGAAAGTGATTAAGGAGAGTAATGCTCTTACAAAGCATTCAAATATTTTGAGTGGATGGATGAATGAATCAGAAAAAGGGTCTGGAACCCAAGCCAAGATGGAGGATGACTTCTATTTGAAAAACAGTGAGCTTATGTGGAGGGTGAGGCTAAAGTGGGAACTTGCTGGTGTAGGACTGAAGTTTAACACACTCAGAGACACTTAGCCTTCCAGAGGTTTACAAACCTACCAATCCTAGCAAAATAGTCAATGAAACATTCACCTCATAAGCCCCTTAATCAGTTAGCACCTTGGGATTTTTCTTACCAGAATTCCAGTTGCCTTTACCAGCAAAGGCCCAGGACTACAACTATCAGAATACAAAGAGGGGAAATCTGTACTGACATGTCTTCCACTTCCCCCTGGAGCATGGTTTATATGAATCTCAAACTTGAACTCATATCCTCAGCCAGATGATTAAGGAGAATAGAAGTTAGGGCACAAGGAGAACAAATAGAGTAATAGAATGGTTTCAGATTTTAGACAGTTTATAGTAAATGAGAAACTGATCCCTTCTTTTCCTTATTCCCATTCTCTCAGAGGGTTGGGAGACAAAGAAGTTGAAATCAGTAAGACAAGGAAAGTCAGAGAAACTTGCCTGTTGTCTACCTAGATGTCTGTGAGCAGAGGTTGTTTGGAAAAAGCCTCTGAGGGCAAGCTTAGGGCAAGCTAGGAAAGCTTGCCATAGGGGAATAAAGAGAAATGCAACGACCCCATATAGGGAGTCACAAGGTTTGCAGAAGGGAACACTTATTTTCATGCAATGTGGTGGTAACTTCCTTGCTCATGCTCACTCCTATGTCTATCTATATGTGATGATATATCTGATGATCTATATGATATGTGATATCATACGCACATGTCATACCATCTCACTGCAGAAAAGAACCTTAAAGATCAAGTATTCCTCTTTCTGGCTCATCAATAACTTCTCTGCCAGAAGGTATCTGGTCTCTGCTTTAACACTCCCAGGAAGAGGTGGAAGTTGGGAAGAAGGGATGACATTACCTTGCCACACGTCCTGTTGGATTATTGTACTAACCTGTACTAACCATAAGTCCTTTAATCTTAGTTTTGTCCTCAGATGGGCAGTACCTTGGACTGCAAGGAGATCCAACGAGTTTATCCTAAAGGAAATCAGTCCTGAATATTCATTGGAAGGACTGATGCTGAAGCTGAAACTCCAATACTTTGGCCACCTGATGCGAAGAGCTGACTCACTAGAAAAGACCCTGATGCTGGGAAAGATTGAAGGCAGGAGGATAAGGGGACGACAGAGGACGAGATGGTTGGATGGCATCACTGACTCGATGGACATGAGTTTGAGTAGGCTCCAGGAGTTGGTCATGGACAGGGAAGCCTTGCGTGCTGTAGTCCATAGGGTTGCAAAGTCAGACACTATTGAGCAACTGAAATGAACTGGGCACCGTCTACTCTCTATTTTATATGACCACATATAAAATATGTGACTATATCATTATAGATAACCTTATCACTAGTTGAAAAAAAGGTCGTGTCTGAGACACACAAAAAAATTAACAACAACAAAAAAGAAATCCCACATACACAGGAAGCAAGGACTCAGTAAACATTTGCTGAATTAATGAATGAATGAAACAAAGACACAAATGAGAACATGTTTTCCGTTGGCGATGGAGCAGAAAGACGACAGCACCACCTCCCGTCCCTCGACCCACCTCCCCGCTTAGAGAGACTGAGAGACGGGTAGTGAGACTCAGGCTCGGCCTGCAGCCCAGAGTTGGGAGTCCTGGGTGGCCCAGGTTGCCATGGCACCGCATTGGCCTCCACCCTCTCTCTTCTCCCGCCCCACCGCCCCAGCCAGAGTTAAGGCAGCCAGTCACGTGCCCTTCAGCGTAACCACACCTCTGCTCCTCCAAGCACTGTCAAGCGGTCACGTGTGATAGCAACAGATCACGTGGTTGCCATCTCTCCTCCGCCTCTTTCCCCTCCTCGCCCCTTTCGCGTTCAAAGCCGCTTCCCGGTTACCCCCTCTGCGCATGAGTAGCCTGGTCACGTGGCCCGAACGTCCGGCGTTCGCCCCGCCCCACCGATTTCCGCGCGCCTCTTTGGCAGCTGGTCACATGGTGAGGGTGGGGGTAAAGGGGGCCGCTCTAGCCTGCGGCCTGTGTCTATGGTCGGGCCCATAGCGTCCAGCTGCCCAGGACAGACCTCGAGTGTATGGCGCTGCAGGAAGCGGCTCCGGGGTCCGGATAACGGGCAGACCCCGCAGCTCCTGATACGGGGCGAGGTGAGTGTACCCCTTTTCAGGAATGGGGACCAGCCTCGCCCTCTACTGCTTCTTACGCGGGCTGGTTATAGAAGGGTTTCTCGAGGGCGGGAAATGGGGCAGGATGTGATAATGTTCCTTTGTGGCCGAAGGGAGGTGTAATTTCAGGAACTGGGTGTCGGGTCTTTGATATAGGGGGTGTGTCGTATGGGATTTCCCTTGTGTGGGGCTCGATAGTCTCAAAAGAAAATGCATTTTTGAAAAAGTTACAGGGCCTCACTTGGCTGGAGGGTTTGGAGTTAGAGTTATTGTGTTACCTAGGGGGCTGCCCTCAGGGAAGTTTGGGAATGCTGTTGGTGTTGTCTTTGTGATGTCTTTTATGGGAGTCACTTTGTTGCTGCAGGCTCACTGAGCCTCTGTGATTGTAGGGTCTTCTCTGGTCTGAGAATGGCTACCTCCCGATATGAGCCAGTGGCCGAGATTGGTGTCGGTGCCTATGGGACAGTGTACAAGGCCCGTGATCCCCACAGTGGCCACTTCGTGGCCCTCAAGAGTGTAAGAGTCCCCAATGGAGGAGGTGCCGGAGGGGGCCTGCCCATCAGCACCGTTCGGGAGGTGGCCTTACTGCGGCGTCTGGAGGCTTTTGAGCATCCCAATGTTGTCAGGTGAGAAGAAGATGGAAGGGTGGGAGTGGGTCGTGAAAGGAAAAAGATTGCTTAATCTATAGGTAAGGAGTGGTGGTAAGAAGAGGAGTGGGAATCCTGAGGAAATAGAGGCCATGTTGGGTCCAAGACCATTGCTCAGTGAGTGACCATTTGTTCTGGCCAGGCTCATGGACGTCTGTGCAACAGCCCGAACTGACCGGGAGACCAAAGTGACTCTGGTGTTTGAGCATGTGGACCAAGACCTCAGGACGTATCTGGACAAGGCACCCCCACCAGGCTTGCCAGTGGAGACCATAAAGGTAAGCAGGGTGGACACACTGAGAGGTAGCTTGAGACCTTTGTGGTAGTTTCCTGTTGTGATTTCAGGTGTGGCACCTGGTTCCCAGTTTCTCTGTACTTCCCCCTTCCAAACCAGGATCTGATGCGCCAATTTCTAAGAGGCCTGGATTTCCTTCATGCCAACTGCATCGTTCACCGAGACCTGAAGCCAGAGAACATTCTGGTGACAAGCGGTGGGACAGTCAAGCTGGCTGACTTTGGCCTGGCCAGAATCTACAGCTACCAGATGGCACTTACACCTGTGGTCAGTAGAACGATGGTGGCCAGGATGAGATCTGGCTGGGGGAGAAGAGTGATTGCCCATAGCAGTTGAGAAGGAACGTGTTTTTCCATATGCTTTGCAATAACTTGCAGGGTTCTCATCCTCACTACTTATTGCCTTCAGGTTGTTACACTCTGGTATCGTGCTCCAGAAGTTCTTTTGCAGTCTACGTATGCAACACCCGTGGACATGTGGAGCGTTGGCTGTATCTTCGCAGAGATGTTTCGTCGAAAGTATGGGGCCCAAGTATCCCAAACATTTTGAATTTCCCAAGTCTTTTATTCATAAACCACACCCATACCCTGCCTGCTCTTCCACTTACTACTGGCCACCTTGTCCATAGCTGGAAACTCTGAAATGTTCTGGAATTAGGAATTTTGTAGGCCTTTATTCGCCACACCCCATGGTATGAGCCACTAAGCAGTTACCTATCACCCTGTCTTTGAAAGACTGCTACCGGAATGAATGTCTCTTTTCACCTTAGGCCTCTCTTCTGTGGAAACTCGGAAGCTGACCAGTTAGGCAAAATCTTTGAGTAAGTGACCTGCAAGGGGGAAGAACTTTGCATTCCGAGTCCTTCTCTTTCTGCTGAGCCTTTGACAGCAGCTGGCTCTGCCCCTGGAGATGGGGGCTGGAAAAAGGCCCTCCTGACCAGAATTCTCCTGTTCCCCATAGCCTGATTGGACTGCCCCCAGAGGATGACTGGCCCCGAGATGTGTCTCTACCCCGGGGAGCCTTTTCCCCCAGAGGGCCCCGCCCAGTGCAGTCGGTGGTCCCTGAGCTGGAAGAATCTGGAGCACAGCTGCTGCTGGTAATAGTCTCAGGCATGGGCACAGGGCAAGACTGCAGGGGGAAATCACGTGTTTGTTGCTCAGCCATGTCGGACTCTTTACAACCTCGTGGACTGTAGCCCACTGCAGTGGGTTGCCATTTCCTTTTCCAGGGGATCTTCCCGACCCAGGGATTGAACCCAGGTTTCCTGCATTGCAGGCAGTTTACCACTTGAGCCACCAGTAGGGGGAAATGGAGAAGGATAAAAGAAACCCAAATGCATTGTTGTTACTGAGATTTGTTAGTGAACGGGCTGGTTTTTATTACTGTTTTGAACAGCTGTCCACAAGAGGGATAGAGAAAATCACCTGTTCTAGGTATCATTGGGGTAAGCAGGAGTCTTTGTTTCTTCCATGTTTTCTGACCTTTGCGTCCCTTCTCAGGAGATGCTGACTTTTAACCCACACAAGCGAATCTCTGCCTTCCGAGCCCTGCAGCACTCTTATCTACACAAGGCAGAAGGTGACGCAGAGTGAGCAACGGAATGGCTGGAGCAGAACCAAGGCGAGAGACACCAAATTTCCCTTCCTTTGAACACTTGAGTGGAGAGCCCCACCACTGAGAAGGCAACCTCTGCCTTCACCTCTGAAGCTGTGGAGATGACGCCTCCAACTTTTTACAGACAATATTTTACTGCCTTAATGACATTCCCCTCCCACCCTTCTTTTGAGGCTTACCCTTATCCTGTGTCCTTACACCAAGGGGTATGTCCCTTGTTCTCCCTTTCTTTATACCTTTATATTGGGATCATTTTTTATACAGGACAAACAAAACAAAGAAATATGGTCTTTTTTTTTTTAAATGTTTCTTCCTTTGATTGGCTTTACTGTTTGGGGATTTGAAAAAAAACATTTGGAAGATGGAACTTCCTTGCAGATTCTCTTTAGATCACAGTCAGTGGAGCCCCTCAACTAACAGAAGAAAAGGCACTTACATGGCTTTTTTGATTATAGAGTTTAAATGGTTTTTATTTTTATATTCACTGAACTTCCCCAAACCGGTCCTCCTAATTACAAGAGTTCTTGGTAGTTTTCTCTCTGGATCTGTCCCTGATTTACTGTTGGAGCAAAGATGTGTTGAGGTGGTCCAGCATATGGAAAGGAGAAGAGGGGAAACAGCCATGAATGACTCCAACCCCCATCCCATCTCATGTAATCCTGGAAACTTCCCATATCCACTTAGGTAGAGAGGAAGGAAGAAGGGTTTTCCTTTATTTCTTATAATCTTTCTCCCAGCAAAACATATCAAGGCATAAAGCCTAACTGTTCAGTCATCTTTAGGGAACATGGCAAAGGGCCTTTCCTTTTTCTCAAACAAAAAGGGCTACAGACCCCAAGTTTTCCCTAAGGGGAAGAAAAAGCTTAGGGAGAGCAGACAGCAGGAGAGATGTCAGAAGGATCCAAAGTCTCATAGAAAGGCACTGGGGTTGGCTCGAGGATCCTTCTGATTCCGGAATCTCATAGCTAGCCAAACACCAAGGATCTGTAGAAGCAAAGAGAAAAGAGATAAGCACAAACAATCTCTGAGGCTAAGAATTGGAGGTGTACAGAAGGGATATAAGGGAAATAGAGAATGTTACCTCTGTGAAGCTAAAGAAGAGTCCAACACCCCCCAGGATTTTCAAGGCTTCATCTGAATGCTTAAGAAACTTTTCTCCACACATCTGACATGTGGGGCTCTGGCTCTTGCAGACCTGAGGAAAAAACATATGCATGTTTGGAGGATGCAGAGTTGCTACAATGCTCTATTGTTAACTATGATGAATGACCCTAGGAATTATTTTCCAGTTCCTGATTAGTATTCTATAGACTGGACTCTCACTTGGCTAATTCTCTAGAATCTGCATTCATCCCCCGACTCCTACCAGCACACAGCCCCAATACAAGTGAGCCGCTAGAGACAGGCAATCACGTTAAGCTCAAATCTGCCAATTTGAGCATCGGCTTTAGCAGGTTTTCTATCACACCAACTACTGCCGCCCCCCACCCCCTCCCATGCCAGCTCACTGCAGTGCAGAAAGCATAATCTTGTTGATCCAGGGTTGTAAAGTTGAACAAGCCACAGCAATCAAAACTTCTTTCCAGTTCATCCCGGGTCTTGTTGCTCATGACCCACCAAGAAGCATTGATGACATCTGTCTGGAGGATATAGGCAGAAAGAAATCATTTGATGCTGCTAACCTTAAGAATTCCCCTACGTTTTGATCCCAGTTCCAGTGCTTCAGTTTCCCTTTTAAAGCAAAGGGAGTTAACGTCCTTCAGAAGCAAAGGTGCAGACACAATAACTATCAACTTCTTTCTGGATGGTCCTCATGGTCAGTTAGCCAGACATCCCAAAGGAAGCAAATAGCTCTGGAAGTAGTGGGTCTAAGAATGATCTTTGGGGCCAGACTGAGAGTTAAGAAGTCAAGAGGTTAGAGGGTGGGGGAAAAAATGAGTACTTGAAAAGGCACCTTCTTACCTGTTTGCTTAGGTTAATAGCCAGACATGAGCAAGAGATTCCAAACTGGAAGATGAAGACCAAACCAAGGATGATCATGTACTGAGAGGAAGAGTTATGGGAAAAAAAAGTCCTAGATTCCTTTATGTTCCACCCATAATGATCTGATCTAGTCAAAGAATTTACACAATTAAGTCAGTTGAAAACAAAATCATTGGCTTTTGTTTCATAGAGTATGGTATAAGGGGGGGCAAGGAGACATATCCCCCAAATACCGGAGGTCTCCTACCCTCCTTTCTAACTTACTAGCTAACACAGTCCTCCCAAGAGCCCCGGTGCCCCAATCACTTCAGGTCAGGATACAAAGAAAAGCAGTACTTGGTGGTGGTTGACAGCACCTACCAGTCCAGCAACCGCGATGAGAAGAAGGAAGACTCCCACTGCAATGACTCCTCCGATGATATGGATGCTGGACACCAGACCCAGGCCCTTAGCCCATGCAGCCACTCCAATGAGCAACAAGCCTACCAGCTATGGGAAACAGCAGGATATATCTCAAAAGAATTCCAGTGTGCATCACCACCAAAGGCCAAGGTGAGAGCGGCGGTTGGACAATAAAGAACTGAGTTTTGCGTGAATGAGTGAGAGGAGGTATTACCACCAGGACCAGGACCATCCCTGGGCACTCCTCCCATCAGAGGTCAGAATGGCTGGAATAGGGTTGAGAGGCGGCAGGGAGCGTAAAGTCTATGAATATAAAATGGAACATTTAGCTTCATCCATCACTTCCATTTGGGAGAAGCCTCAACTGAGAAGAGGGAGGGCTGGGCCTTTAGCCCCACGATGAGCCTTCACTTCATCACCCCCCAGCCCTACCCTCTGATCACCGGAAGTCTCCCCTCTTCCCACGGAAGTCCCTAGGAATTCCCTCTTCGCCGGAAGTTCCCGGGAATCTTCCCGGAACCCCTAGTACATCCCTCTCCCCATCCGAAGTCCCCTAGACATTCTCTCCACTGGCCTTTCCGTCCTGGAGCTTCGTCCCACCTCCAAAGCCTCACCATGTAGACCACGTTGAGCGCGCAGAGCGCATTCTTGGAGCAGGCAAAGCCTCCGCAAACCATCTCCCCAGCTTTGGGGACCCAAGTGGTCCCAAGGACTTGGGGGGAGGGTCTCGCGGACCGTCTTCTTGGACCCCAACAGCTTCTGTCTCTTTAAATCGAGTCCAGCCAAACCCAATCCTCTGCGCCTGCACCGTCCCACCCCCTGCCTTTGGATTGGCGAAACTCGGACTAATCTAGGACGTCGGTGGCCTGAATACCAATCAATCTGCATTGCGTCACTGACCCGCCTGCTGGCCTCTCCTTTAGGTTCTTTATTGGACGAAACTTGAAACTGGGGGCAGGGCTTCCAGAGTGTCTCTTAGAGACCAGAGCCTAAATTTCAAAACCCCGGATTGAAAACGGAGATTTCTGAGGTGGCGGCTGCAAGAGGGCGTATCCAAGGGAGGAGGCTCTCGGGAAACTCCGGTGAAGAGAAGGTGCTTCAAGGGCCAGGTGACAGGGCTCCTCCGGAGGAGCCCTCCAGCCCCTTTCCCCTTGTCCCGCAATGACCTCACGATGACGCTCTCGTTTGCTACTATTGCATCACATTCGGGAACACTCAGGGAAGCAAAATACTAAGCTATTTAGGCCTCCCACAGAGGCCCCAGTTGGGCACACCACCACCCAGTACACATAGGGTGATCCATATCCCCTCCTGATGGGGTGTGAACATGCTAGAAATTCAGTATGAAAATTAGCAACCTCGGAGCGGCGCGATCCTGTGTGTGACGAAACCACAAGACGCAGAGGAGTGTGCTGGAGTCTTCAGAGAACGTGCCTGATCCTGGGCGGTAAAAAAAAATTTAAAAAGACAAAGGGAGGGGCCTGGAATATGAATAAATATGAGGGGAAGGCGGAGTCTTCACGTTTTCACTCCAGGGGCGGGCGTAGTGGTTGATCAATATCTGTTTATTAAGGAATAAGTGCTGTGACGCACCGCCTTTTGCGTGGGGATGGTAAAAGACATAGTTCCTCTTTCCACCAAAAGAAAGAGGTAGTCGTAGTAGGAACACAAATGAAAAACCTCCCTTCAGCCCTACAGAATGATTTACATTTGTGTGTACTTAGATTCTATGACTGCCTAAGTGGCACCGTCTTACCGCTCAAGTCAGACCGCATGGCTTCCAGCTTTGCAGTTTACTAGCTGTGTAACCTTTGGCCAGTTACTTAAGCTCCCTGTTCCTGTTTCCTCATCTGTAAAATGGGGATAAATAACCATACACCTACCTCTTGTGTTATGAAAATTGAATGAGTTAATATATATAGAATGCTTAGAATGTATGTTGAATGGTTACCTGGCACATAGTAAACACTCACTGCTAGTTATTATCTTTTAGGCTGTTTTACAGTTTCCAGTGGGTAATCCCAACTCTAATTCTTTTATCTCCAACTACACAGTCATATATTAAAATCCCCTGTCCGTCACAAATTACTATCAGTAAGATATACTGAAGAAGAGGTATTTGGCAGAGCCAGAAAGGTTTAAGTCCTGAAACAAAATGATTACATCAAACTACCCACTGTTTTCCTCTTCACTCCCTCCTCCCACCGCATCTTCTTTCTGTCCTTCAGTTCCTCACCCACCCTCTTTCAGGGACTAAATCAAGGACAGGACAGTGGTATCAGGCATAAGGGGAGCTGGTTGGCAAGTGTCTTAGTTGGGTGGTGTAGTGAAAAGTGTATCAGGATTATAATCAGAATACCTAAATCTGTATTTTTGTGTCACCTCTTACTGGCCTCTCTGAGCTTCAGTTTTCCTTTTCTGCCAAATAGGGATAAAAATCCTATCCCTTGGGCCTGTTATGAAGTCAATATATATGAAAGTGTGTTGTAAACTATTAAATGTTATAGCAAGTCAGTTATTATGAAAGTAACTGAACATGGAGCCTGGTGGTTTTGTCTGGTTACAGGTTACTGTCCTCCATAACTTGTTCTCCCTGTGCCTACTTGGCCCTTTTAAGCGGGAGGTGGTTGCAGTGGGGTAGCCGACTAAGGGTTACATTGCAAGATGTTAAGTGTGTGAACCCTTTGGATGTGCAGAGTAGGTGGGGAGTACAGCCGTAAGCTGGAATGCAGGGCATTAAAGGTGCCAGAGTGTGTGTGGATTCCTGTGAGGGTTTGAGACTGCACACAAACCTATAGGTCACCGAGAGTTTGGGATTGCACCTGGGACCTGGCATGCCACACTCTCCCCTCACCAACACCCATCTTAATTAGCCATCTCCCATAGGAGGCCCTCGGATGCTTATTAAGGCCTCTCCATCCACCTGGCTGGGGAATTGTGGCAGGGGCTGTCTGGCAGAGCTGATGGGCCAACGCTAGAGGGGGTGGGTGGTGCAGGAGGTAGTGCTGACCTAGGCTGTGGGTTTGAAACTCACCAGTCAGGAAGTGAAGTCGACAGACAGACGGAAGGGCGGGCAGGGGCGGGGAGTTCTGAGGCTGAGCAGAAGGGGCCTTCTGGCATTTGGGGGCTGTGGGGCCATGGGCTTCAGGGCCAGTGTTTGCTCTTAGCCCAGCAAGTCAGATCTGGGCAACATGCACGCCCAGAGGCAGTTGGCTATAGCTGCAGTGAGAGCAGAAGTCAGACGACATGAGGTGGCCAGGCAGGCTCTAAACCGCCTCAGGAGGCTGGCAGAGAGGGTGAGCAACCCTGAACTTCGGGACAGTATTCAAGCCTCACTGGACAGCGTTCGAGGTAAGAGAAGGATTAGCTCCCAACTTGGGTGTCTTAAGGACCAGCAGCGGCATATAAATGCATGCTGGGTCATCCATCATTTCCCAATCAGCCACTTTGTAGTTCCCAAGATGGAGCTGGGACTTAGGGGAAGAATACATCGAGAAAGGATGGAAAAAGACAGAGGAGGTGTCATTCTTCCTCTTTCCCCAACTCTGCTCCTCCTCCCAGGGGATCAAAATACAGGTCACTGCTGAGCTGACCTTGGCAATGGAGAAGTGGGTGAGCATGAGGAAGACAGGCCGTGACAGACCCATGGTAGACTTGGACCCTGCTGGGGGAGTCTGGGGCAGGAAGCAGTTTGGGACAGGAGGTTCCAGGACCGGATAATGTGGTCATTCCCAGGACCCACGAAGGATCAGTGACCTCTTGTTTTCCAGCTGTAGAGAGAACACACACACACACACACACACACACACACACACACACACACACACATACCAGAAATGCACCACGCAGAGTATCTCAGGCTCCCAGATACACACTAACACTCATACAGCATGCTCTGCACAGCGGAAAGTGCAGAGAAGTCCCCAGGACTCTCCTAGGTCCCCTCTCCTCCTCATGCTGCTGTTCCTGTCTTCCCCCCACACACACCTTCCGCTCTACCTCCTTAGTGCCATTAGAGCAAGTGATGACAACACAGGGAGGAAGTGCTGCCATGGCAACACCATCCGCCACATCCTCCTGCCCACCCCAGCCTTCGATCCTGTGGTGGGCCCCTGGCAGAAGTAGCGTCTTTCTATCCACAAGGCCCCACCACTAAAGATGGAAGTCATCTCTGGTCTGGTGTCGTTTAATTTGCCTCTGAAGCTGCAAAGAGCCAATAAAAGCTAGCTACTTTGCTCACTAAAGGTGTATGGGTGAAGCATATCCTCCATTATACCCTGGTCTCTTCCAGGCTCTCCATGCTTAGCTGCCTACCTGGGGGTTGTGGTGGGGGGTGAGTGGGCAAGAGACTGTTCTTTCCATCAAGGATGATTCCTGCCAGACCCCTCTGATAGTAGAGGCCAGCAGGAAGGAACTTTTGGCTCACTTGGGGAAGGAACAGTTTGGTTCAGGTTCCTAGGGGAGCAGTCTAATTTTTTTTTCATTGCCTTTCTTCCACTGGTACCCCTCTCACCATCTCTCCCCCACATTTTGCCAAGAATTACAGTTGATACCTTCCCTACAGGGATTAGAAAAGGAGACCTAGGGGGGACTGGCCCCATGAGGCCTCCTAGGGAGGAACTCCAAGCTCCACCCGATGCTTAAGGGAAAAAAAAAAAAGAGTGGGGGAGGAAAGAGGTTTAGGCCAGGTAGAGGAACACAGCTTATCTATGGAGAGGAGAGAGAGAGGAAGGGTGGGGGCTGAACTCTGAGAAAACCACTTTTCCTAAGTGATTTGTTCCACTCCACTCTAAGAGTCAGGGATTTTGTTCCCACTGAACATAAAGGAAAACTGAGACAACCAAAGGAAGGAATATTAAGCGCAACACATTTTCACTCTCTCTTTCGGAAAAGGCTGTTGAAGGGTCATCTGTTCTGGGGATGGTGTCATCCTGTTGCTGTGGGTGGGAAGGGGGCGCTGGTGGGTGCTGACTGAGGACCGCGGAGGGACTGGGTACAAGTTTCAGGGAGAACAAAGGGCACCCAGCATCCTGGTACCGTCCCCCCCCATCCCCTACCAGGCCCAGCATGCCGCCGGCTTCTGCCTCCAAGAGCCGCCCACGGCGGCACTTATTATAGTCTCCGCTGCGTCAGGAGGGTGGGACGCCAAATTAGGGGAACGCTGAGACTCCCCGAGTCCCAGGGAGGGGACTTCAAGGCTGGTAGAGAGGCCTCCCTCGACTGGTGCCTCACACCTCCCTGGCTCACCGTCTGTCCTCCATTGGCCTAGCCCTTTCAACCTTCTCCCTGGGCTGGAGGACAGTCAGCCTTTAACTCCAAGGTCCCTAAGGGGCTGGAGGACACAGAGCAGACGTTTTTCATTCTATCTCCTCTTTAACCTTCGGGAAAAAAGCCCCACCCCGAAAACCTGAGGAGATTGAATGGAATTCAGAGGAGGCCTGTACCCTCTGCCTCAGATGACGGGGTTTTTATGTTGGGGCGTTAAATGCTCGGCGTGTGTGTAACCAGGTGTGAAGGTGGTGCCTCCACTACCCGGCCGGTCCCCCCACCCACCACACACACCGATCCTCCTCTCTGCTTATCCTCGCTCTTTCTGAGGCGCTCTTGGAGCTACGGTTGCTATGGAGACCGGATGCATTTTGGTATGGGGGGTGGTGTCGATCTGTAGACGTCTTCTTTCTCCTTCCACCCCGAGCTGGAGCCTTGGGACTCACTTTTGCGCCGGGCTCCTCCACTCCGTAGATCTCTCTCCACTTGAGGCAACCCCTCCTTCCACCCACCCTGCTAAGTTCCATGTTTGTCCCCATCCCCAGGGAACACTTTCCAAGTTCACTTTGGGACAGTTAGGCTCAAGTCATGGCCCAGTCAATGCACTGCGTGTGGAAGGTTGGGGTGGGCGACGGGCTGGGTCGTGGGAAGAGGAACCCGTGCAAGTACCTGGGGAAAACAAGGGGTCCTGGGAAAGGAATTTCAAGGCTCCCCATTTTCTCACGTCAGCTTCCCTGGAATTGACAGTGAACCTGAATTTGCTCCGTTTTCGCCGGGGAATGCCCACCCATACAACGATTTTTACTCTCTTGCTTAAAGGGCACACCCAACGGTAGCGCTCCCTAACCGAGGTGTGCTAGGGGAGGGGGTTCGATGTTGGAGTAGGTGAGTCCAAGTTCCAGGAAATCCAGCCCAGGATTTGGGAGGGAAATCCAGTCCTGGATTTTGCACCGCCTTCGCAGACAGCCGTGCTGGTGGAGAGAAGGTGGGGGGGAGATTGGGTGGGGGGGTGGGGGGCCGCCTCCTCCTCACTGTGAGGGGAGCGCCCGGACACAGCGCGCATCCGGACCGAGCCGAGCCCTGGCGAGCCCCCCGGACCCTGCGCCCGGATCTCACACCCCTCCTCTCCCGGACCCCAGACCTGTGGGTTCCCACCCCCTCCGGCTTCCCTCCTTCCTCCCCCGCCGGCGCCTGTATCTCCATGCCCAGCATCCTCCCCGCGCCCCTGCGAATCCCCCGCACGACCAACCCCATTAGCTTCCCACCCTCCTGAAGACCCCCTCTCGACCCCCATCCGCGGCCCCTGTCCCTCGAGTCCCCTATTCCCCGCCCCTGCCTCCCCCGCACCGGTTCTTCTCCCTTAGCCCCGGGTTCCTCTCTTCTGCCCCGTTTTCCTCCCACTCCCCTTTTGCCCCCACTACAGTCCTCCCCGCCCTCCCCCGCCCATCTCAGCGCCCCCACCCAGGCCGGGGTGCAAGGTCCGGCGCGCCTCCTTGGAGCAGCACCAAGGTCCCGGGGTTCCAACGGGGTGGGGGCGCAGGGCGGGGAGCATGGGGAGGGGGCGCCCCGTGTGATGGGAGGGGGGCGCAAGAGGAGGCGGCGGCGGCGGCGGCGACAGCGGAGCCGGGCCGGGGGCTCAGCGGGGTCCGGGGGCTGGGGACAGCGAGCAGGGCGGCCCCATGGCAGGGCCCCCCTGAGGCAGTCCGGGGGAGTCCCCTCCCCTCCCCAGCTCGGGGGTCTCGGGGCCCCATGAGCCGGGGCGCGGGCGCGCTTCAGCGCCGGACAACGACCTACCTCATCTCGCTGACCCTGGTCAAGCTCGAGTCGGTGCCTCCGCCGCCGCCTTCTCCGTCTGCGGCCGCAGCCGGCGCCCCTGGGACCAGAGGTACCGAGACCGCGGATCCCGGCAGCCCCCGAGGCGCTGAGGAGCCGGGCAAGAAGCGGCACGAGCGGCTCTTCCACCGGCAGGATGCGCTGTGGATCAGTACGAGCAGCGCGGGCGCCGGGGGCGCCGAGCCCCTCGCCCTGTCCCCGGCTCCGGCCAGCCCGGCCCGCCCCGTCTCCCCGGCTCCCGGCCGCCGCCTCTCCCTCTGGGCCGCCCCTCCCGGACCCCCGCTCTCCGGGGGACTGAGTCCAGACCCCAAGCCCGGGGGCGCCCCCACCTCCTCCCGGCGCCCCCTTCTCAGCAGCCCGAGCTGGGGAGGCCCGGAACCCGAAGGCCGGGCGGGCGTCGGCGTCCCCGGCTCGTCCTCCCCGCACCCCGGCACCGGCAGCCGGAGGCTCAAGGTGGCGCCTCCTCCGCCGGCTCCCAAGCCTTGCAAGACCGTGACCACGAGTGGCGCCAAAGCCGGCGGGGGCAAGGGCGCCGGTAGCCGCCTGTCATGGCCCGAAAGTGACGGCAAGCCCAGGGTCAAGGGGTCAAAGAGCAGCGCCGGGACTGGAGTTTCTGCCGCCGCCGGCGCCGCCGGGGGAGGGGGAGCGGCAGCCACGACTTCTGGTGGGGTCGGGGCTGGGCCCGGAGTCCGAGGGAAGCTGTCCCCTCGGAAAGGCAAGAGTAAGACCTTGGACAACAGTGACTTGCACCCGGGACCGCCTGCCGGCTCTCCTCCTCCGCTAACCGTCCCAGCCACCCTGACTCCTGCCTCTGCTGTCACCGCCGCCTCCGCGCTGCCCACCGGGCCTGCACCTCCAATCACTCTGGAGCCTCCAGCTCCCGGGCTGAAACGGGGCCGGGAGGGGGGCCGAGCATCTACTCGAGATCGCAAGATGCTCAAGTTTATCAGCGGCATCTTTACCAAGAGCACAGGAGGGCCTCCTGGCCCCGGGCCCCTTCCCGGTCCCCCGGTCTTGTCTTCTGGCAGCGGGTCTAGGGAGCTGCTGGGTGCAGAGCTCCGCGCTTCCCCTAGTGAGTAGGCCCAGGGCCTGAGGACAGGGAGGGGAGGGCACCTGGAATGCTCAGCTTGGGGTGGAGGAGTGGTGTGCAGGACTGACTGAGAGAAGCTTCTTGGGTGGATGGATGAACCAGGTTCATTTCTCTGCCAAGAACTGGGGCAAAAAGGATAAGAGGTCCTGGAAGCGGGGTGAGTAGGCATTGTGGGACATGAGAGACGACGATATCAGAGGGACTCAGAAAGCCTCAGAGCTTTCTGGGATAAAGAATGCCCTTGGTCAGCATGGCTGTAAGAAATTGCTCCCAGAGAAGCCCCAGACTCCACTCCTAGCTTCAGCTGGCCTCTGGGAGCATGGAAACGGCTTTGCGTTGCCCAAAGGGTTACTGAAGGAGAAAGGGGTGGGGAAGCCTCAGTTTCTCCTGAGCACTTGGGGTGGGTGGCATCAGAGTGACCTTGCAGACAGTCCTCGCCAGGGACAGGTCTTTTGCTGGGCTGAGAGCAGGCTGCTGAGGCTTGTATCAGGAAGGAACAGGGTTCTTTCCATGCAGTGAAGGTGAATTGGACAGTACGGGAGTGCGCGGCGGCTGGAACGTGCTGAACCCTTGCGTGTGAAGTGAGAGGGGGCGGATAGGTAGCCTCACTCCCCTCCACTGCCCACCCCAGCCCCAGAGCGCATTGAAATTCCTAGGGGGCCTGACCAGGAGTGACTCAGTGGGGTGGAACTGCTGCAAAGGCAATTCTTACCCCTGGAGACTTGGGAGGGGGTACGGAGAAAGTACTGTTTTTTTTCCGGTGGCGGGGGGAGGGGGGCTGTCTATTTATTTATTTTCTGAAAGAGAGAGGCGAGGGCGTCTGGGTTCAGCTCACATTCCCGGGAGAGGTGGCAAGTCCGGGAGCGCAGGCGGCCCCCGGGGTTTGGCTCTGGAGCGGGTGGGAGCAGATGGCTCCAGATCCCAGAGTTCCCGCCGCAGCTGCGGCGCCCCGGGAACGTCCGGCTAGTGTCAGGCGCGGGGGCTGGACCCGGCGGGCGGAAGGAGCATCTTTCCTCTCCCGCCCCCCGCCCTATCCCTCCGGAGGCCGGTGGCTTCTCTCGGCCTGGGAGTGGAGCATCATTCTTCTGGAGGGTGCTGGTGAGAAGGGTATGAGAGGAGGATATAGAAAAATCCAAGCTCCATTTCTTGGGCTGTGGGGAGGGGTCAGGGCCACAGTGCTGCTGACCTTGAAAAGGGGGAATGATATCTTCACTTCAGGTTCATCCTATGAAAAGGAGAGTAAGGCAGACTGACACCCTCCTATGGCCCAGTCCCTTTTTCTGGGGATTTGCCCTGGGAATCAGTCAGTTTGGTGAGCAGGACACCTTTTCTCCTTCCAGAGGGAAGACCCCTTCACTGTCAGAGCCTTGGTCCCCCAGTCCGGGACAGGGACTTACGTTTGGGGATATGTTTTAAGGGAGATGCCCGCTTAAGTATTTTTGTCTTGCTGGCTCCGTTGCTAAGCAACCACTGAGCGGCAGCAACAGCTGTGGGGAGAAAGACTAGGATGGGAGGACTGGGGACCACTCTCAACTCAGCTTGTCCACAGAGCTCTCCAGCCCAGGCAGGGAAACTACAAAAGGAGGAGGGGTAACAGGGTTGGGAGCCCTCCTTGGCCTGGAGTATCCCTCTTAAGACTCCTTTTCTGTTACAGAAGCTGTGGTCAATAGCCAGGAATGGACTTTGAGCCGCTCCATTCCTGAACTGCGCCTGGTAGGTAACCCAGTCTCCTTGTCGGTTGAACTCCTGGCCACTGGCACTCTCAGCTCACTCACCTTCACCTCTTCCCTTCCCTCCCTCTGAGAATGGGGAATAGTTTTCCAGTTCTCCTGAGATTCTTCATAGCACCTTCCTGGGGCTTGACACATCCTCATAACTTTTTCTTCTATAGTTTCCCTTCTTTCTGATCCTCTTCCAGGTTTCTCCTCATTTCTGACTTCTCCCCTTCAGTCCTTCATGTTCTGTTGGCTAGAATTGGGTAAAAATTTCCAACTACTGCCTAGAGCTGTGACATGTCCCCCACCAGACATGCATCTGGTATGTTTCCTAAACAATAGAATACCAAAAAAAAAAAAAAAGGCACTGAATTGACATTCTTCAGCTTGTGGTCCGCTTCTAGCTTGGGATCATTTCTTACAACACTTGTGGCCTGATCTTCCCAAATGCCCTCCTGACTGATGTCATCCAGGCCCTGTAGAACCCTGCTTGAAAGACTTAACACTGCCAGTCCCTTTGAGTTCTCTGGAATGTTCAGACTCAGTCATCCTTCCTCTTCTTAATTCCTTCCATCTCTGCTCTACAACCTTTCCTCAGGGTGTGCTGGGTGATGCCCGGAGTGGGAAGTCATCGCTTATCCACCGATTCCTGACTGGTTCATACCAGGTGCTGGAGAAAACAGAAAGTGAGTTCTCAGGAGTCATAGTAAACTAAGGGTTGGAGTCAGGAATTTGGGCAGTGTGATCAATGACTCTGCAGGTATGGTGACTAGAGGGAAGGATGCAGGCAAAACAGCTAAAATAGAAGGAGCATGGGGAGATTTGGTGACCTCTGACCTCTGACCTCCTATCACTCCCAACTCTTCTGGACAGGTGAGCAGCACAAGAAAGAAATGTTGGTGGATGGACAGACTCATCTGGTGTTGATCCGAGAGGAAGCTGGGGCGCCCGATGCCAAGGTGAGGGATGAGATGATGGGGTAGGCAGGTGGGCTGGGGTCAGCACTGGCCAAAGGAGAGGCCTCTGGTTTCCCAGGTCTCCTTGGGAATAACATCCAGAGGAGTGGACCTGTCTGACCATCCATTTGCTCCCTCACCCTCCGCAAGTTCTCAGGCTGGGCAGATGCTGTGATTTTCGTCTTCAGCCTGGAGGATGAGAATAGTTTCCAGGCCGTGAGCCGTCTTCACGGGCAGCTGAGCTCCCTTCGGGGTGAGGGACGAGGAGGCCTTGCCCTGGCACTGGTGGGAACACAAGGTAAGGAGGGGCTGAGGAAGCACTGCTTTCAGGGGAGTTGCTACTGGGTATCACCCAATGCAAGTGAGAACTTTGCAACGTGTGTGGACAGGGCCACTTGGATTTTGGTAACCCTCTGGAAGGAGCCTGGTCTCCAAATAAGAATTGTTAAACCAAACACAAACTCCCCAAGGTCTGAGAGAGAAAAGAGGACCCTCCATGAAAGACAGCTGCAGTGGTAGCCTCCTTCCTCTGAGGAGTCACCTGCTTGGTGTTCTCACACGGCTGTTTCCTGATGCCACCACCAGGCCCTCTTCCCCAGCAGAGCCAGGAAAATCTTCTCCAGGACCCACCTGTACAAAGCTGGCAGGTCTTTCTGTCTGGATGCCTGTCCTGCAGGTGGCTGCTTCCACCTGTTCCTTGACTCCTGGCTTCCTGCTGCAGATGAACAGTCCACCTGTTATCATGGACATTCAGCCTCATCCCAGTTCACATTCTGCCAGGTGTCCTCCCACTCAGTTCAGGACTCATTGAATTTGCAGGGAGAGTGCCACTCAGGAGTCTCAGCCATGTCAGACCTTATCAGGACGTTCCAATCAGCTCTGGAGTATTCTTCGAAGACTCGCACACCAAGCTCACCCAGCCTACTAATGATGCAGCTGGGCCCAACATTCACAAAAGGCTATATGCTCCCATTGCACCTTGTCATAAGAGGGATATTGTCTCATACCTAGTGGTCCCAGACTAGGACTAGAGCCCAGAAGAAAGGAAAGCAGCAAAGAGGGCATGGGACCCCTCATCCACCACTCCTTCTCTCTCATCCCCTCAGACAGGATCAGCGCTTCCTCTCCCCGAGTGGTGGGCGATGCTCGTGCCAGGGCTCTGTGTGCTGATATGAAGCGCTGCAGTTACTATGAGACTTGTGCAACCTATGGGCTCAATGTGGATCGGGTCTTCCAGGAGGGTGAGCTTGGCCATCCCCTATATGTGATAGGGAGCGGTGGACTTTGATATTCCTCAAGGTCCCACCTCCAGGCCTCCCTCTGTAAGGGACAGGAAATTAGCCTGTGTGGAAGGGAGGAGGGACCAGGGAGGTCAGAGAAGCTTTGCTTAATAGCCACAGGTCCTTCTGGGCTGGAGGAGCTGGAGAGGCCACAGGTAGCATGAAGGCCACAGTGACAAGGATGTTGGAGCCTGTTATCTCCTGGGTATTTCTCAAAGTTGGGCACGAAAGGGTGGTCTTGGATATCTGCCCTGCTCATGCCTTCTTCCCCTCCCCTCCCCCAGTGGCCCAGAAAGTGGTGACCTTGCGAAAGCAGCAGCAGCTTCTGGCTGCCTGCAAGTCCCTCCCCAGCTCCCCAAGCCACTCAGCAGCTTCCACTCCTGTAGCTGGGCAGGTGAGTCAGGGTTTCAGGGTCCAAAGAAGGGCTGGTGGGAATTAGAGGAGGGGCTGGTGATCCAAGGAGAGGCATAAAGAACCCAAGGAAGTTGTGGGGGTGAGGGCAGATGGAAATGGCGGTGATAGTTTGTAGAAAATGTATCCGACTGGAAATCAACCAGGTTTGAAACACCATTTGCAGTGTCCTTCAGCAACTCACCTAAACATCCCAAGGTTGTCAGGAAAATTGTATGGCATAATACTTGTGAAGTCAACCTTTGCAAAATCTAAAGCACTGTGACAATGCTAGTGAGGAGTTTTATTATTAATGATAATACAAATAAATGGTGATGAGATGAGGGAATATCTCAAATTCCTCATCACTTAATGTAACTGTAGCCTGGTGGGCTGGGGGCCCCTCGGCTGTTCTGAGCCCTCTGTTTGCCTGCAGGCTGGTAACGGGGGCCACACTAGCGACTACTCTTCCTCTCTCCCGTCCTCACCCAATGTCGGTCACCGGGAGCTCCGGGCTGAGGCAGCTTCAGTGGCTGGATTGAGCACCCCAGGGTCCCTGCACCGGGCAGCCAAGCGTAGAACCAGCCTTTTTGCGGTACTGGATGTTCTAACCCCCTATCCTCCTGTCCCCTGTTACCTGCCTATCTTCCTGGTCCCTAAATCTCTCTGTTGGCCCTTAATCTGTCTCCCATGTCCTTCCATCAGCATATTCCTCTATCCATCCTCTAATTGATGCCAATAACCATTCCAGAATCGTCGGGGCAGTGACTCTGAAAAACGGAGCTTGGACAGTCGGGGAGAGACAACGGGAAGTGGGCGAGCCATCCCCATCAAACAGGTGGGTGGTCCAGGGACTGGGATTGGGCAGGGGGGAGCTGGTCTTCACTGGGTTTTCTCCCACATGTCTCTTTCCATTCTTCAGAGCTTCCTACTAAAGCGAAGTGGCAACTCCTTGAACAAAGAATGGAAGAAAAAATATGTGACCTTGTCCAGTAATGGCTTCCTACTCTACCACCCCAGCATTAATGTGAGTGCCAGAGACTGGCTAGGTGACAGTGGCTGGCCTTGGGTCCACTTCTAGCTCTTCCAATCTGTGCCTCTAGCAGATATCAACACTGGTTCTGGGAAGTGCTAGTCCTCTTCTTTTTACTTTAGCAAAACATCTGTTAGGCAGCTACCATGTGCCCATGCTGCAGATGGAAATGTAAATCTATCTCCCAAGGACTTGCAATCTAGTGCAGGCAGATGGAGAAAAGACCTCTACCTGGCCTGCCATTCAGGGATGCTTTCTGGGGGAGACAGCAGTGGGCCCAGTCTGTTGGGCTCATCCCAACCCAATCAGCTTCCAGAGCCCTCTCTCCAGTCTCTTTCTGCCTATAATATTGGCTGCCTCCCAGCACTACTGAGGACCCCAACATTCCCTACACTCTCAACCCCTATACTCCTATAGGATTACATCCACAGTACCCACGGCAAGGAGATGGACTTGCTACGAACAACAGTCAAAGTCCCTGGCAAGCGGCCCCCACGGGCCATCTCTGCTTTTGGCCCCTCAGCCAGCATCAACGGGCTGGTCAAGGACATGAGCACTGTCCAGATGGGGGAAGGCCCTGGTGAGTGGAGCTGCTGGCAGAGGGCCAGGAGAGGGGCCAGGGCTAGGAAAAAGAGGAGGAGGAAGGAAGAGGGGAATGGGACTGGTTAAATGGGAAGGTGGGTAATGACAAGGGACCACATAAGGAATCACTCAGAGACTGAGTGACCCTCTGAGGATTTATTTTCTTCCCCATCTGACAGAAGTCACCACTCCTACCCCAAGCCCAAGCCCCAGCCCCAGCTCCCTGCAGCCACCACCAGACCAGACATCCAAGCACCTGCTGAAGCCAGATCGGAATCTGGCCCGAGCCCTCAGCACTGGTCAGTAAGGAATCACTCTCCATTTACTGTCTTCCAGATCCAGAAGGGATACAGTGGGAAGTAAAACTGGGGTGGGAGCTTGGAGGCTGGACTCAATGAATGAGTGGACACCCCAAGCACTGACTGGGTACCCAGACACCAAGCTCAGTCATACTGTATTTAGCATAATGGCTAAGTGGGTTCTAGAGCTAAGCTGCCTGAACTTGAATCCTGGCTTGCCACTTGGGCAAGTTACTTGACCTCTCCACATCCCAGTTTCCTCATCTGTAAAAATGGAGATAATAGTTTTTACCTCAGAGGGTTGCTTTGAGGCTTAAACTGAGAACATTGTCCAGCACATAGCCATCAACATTTGGAATGTTTGGAAATATGTATTTTTTAAACAAATAGAAAGTAACATTGTAACAAGTGGTCCTCACAACAACCTTGTTGGGTCAAGATTATTATCCCCATTTTAGGGATGAAGAAACTGAGACTCAGAAGATTAAGTGACTTGCTCAAGGTCTCAAGGCCAGTAAGTGGCAGAGCCAGGATCTGAGTACAGGTCTGACTCTAAACCACTCATCTGCCCTCCTCCCCAGAATTGATCAAGGGGGACCTCCTAGAGAGGGATGGCTGAGGAGGGGGACCCTAAAATGCCAAATCTAGTTCAGGGGAGACAGGCTATGGAGAAATCAGGGAATCTGTGGAGGGGGCAGCTGAGGCAGCTGTGTTCCCCTCCCCAAGACTGTACCCCATCTGGAGACCTGAGCCCCCTGAGTCGGGAACCCCCTCCTTCTCCCATGGTGAAGAAGCAGAGGAGGAAAAAGTTGACGACACCATCTAAAACTGAAGGCTCGGCTGGGCAGGCTGAAGGTGAGGCCCTGGTGGGCAGTTTCACTCTCACCCTGGACCCTCACCCTCAAACTCCAGGTCACCCCTGCAGGAGGAAGAAAGGTGCCTGAGCGGAGTGCTTGACTATCATCACCACTCTGTACATTATTTAGTGAAAAATGGATGGATGCTCCTCAGCCCCTATGCTTCCTCCTATTCCCCAGCCAATGCCTTTTATGGCAGTAGGCCCCAGCCCCTGTTCTCAATGACCCCTGTAAGTCTGTAGCTGCTGCTCCCTCTCCTAATGACCCTCTAGTTCCTGTCCCAGACCCAACTCTGCTTAACACCCCAGCCCCTGTGCCCGGAAGGCCCCATTATCCCCAAGTCCCTGACTTAAGTGTCCCCCAATGACTCCTCATATCCTGGGGTCTACCCACCCAGCTCCTGTTCCCAGTAACTTTCTGTGATTGCCAAGCTCCCACAACAGCCTTTGACTACAATGATTTCCATTCCTTTCTCCCTGTGACTTCCCAAAGACCCGTGAGACTCCTCTTGAACCCCAGGGACCCCTCACCCCTGGCCTCTGAACTCCTGTCCCCTTTCCCCATGTTCCCTCAGATCCTGGTCATCCCTTCCCCTCCCAGAGACCCGGTTCCTCATTGGTCATGATACCCGGTCCCTACCGCCCCTGCTCTCTGCCGGGTGCTCAGACCCAGGTTCCAGATCCACCTACTCTCATGGCTCTTGGCTTCCGCTCTTCTCTGCTCGGGGGCCACTGACTTTAGTTCTGCTTTCTCTCCCCATCTGTCTGTCCTGCTTTGTCTCTGGCACTCTCTGTCACTATCTCTCTCTCCATCTCTCCATCTGCCTCTCTTTTTCTCCTTTCTTGGTCTCTTTCTCTGTTCTGCTCTCCATCTATCTCTATCTCCTTTGCTTCGGGAAACCAGCCAAGCGCAAAATGTGGAAACTAAAATCCTTTGGTAGTTTAAGAAATATTTATAAAGCAGGTAACAAGTGGGGAGCTGGGTGGGGTGCTGAGCTGGGGTGCAGAGGGGTGGGGGTGCCCCTGCCTTCCCCTGCATGTGCTCGGGCTTCCTGCTCTCCCGCACCCTCTGCTTCCCCAACCACTCTGCTCCACTCCCAGGGGCTTGGGATGGATCTCTGGGAGGAATGGTTTGGGCAAGGCAGCTCCTGTTTGAATTCTGTCCCTAATGACCCCATCCCATCCCCCCACCTAGAGGAAAACTTCGAGTTCCTGATCGTGTCCAGCACTGGTCAGACGTGGCACTTTGAGGCAGCCAGTTTTGAGGAGCGGGACGCCTGGGTTCAGGCCATCGAAAGTCAGATCCTAGCCAGTCTCCAATGCTGTGAGAGCAGCAAGGTCAAGGTAAAGGGTCGGGTGTTGGGCGGAAAGCAGAGGTGAGTGTCTGAGGCGTCCAGAGAAGGGCTCAGAGGGAGAGTCGGACTAATTCCAACCCTTTCTGCAGCTGCGCACAGACAGCCAAAGCGAAGCAGTGGCCATTCAGGCGATCCGGAATGCCAAGGGGAACTCAATCTGCGTGGACTGCGGGAGCCCCAGTGAGCACAAGGGGGTAGTGGAGAGACCCGGGAGGGAGTGTGGTTCGCTGGAATTGATGAATGCTGCTGGGTGGCCGGTCCAGCTGCTTGGTCAGGGAGCTGACCCCTGCATTCCGTCCCCAGACCCCACGTGGGCCAGCTTGAACCTGGGCGCACTCATCTGCATCGAGTGTTCTGGCATTCACCGGAACCTGGGCACACACCTGTCCCGCGTTCGCTCGCTCGACTTGGACGACTGGCCGCGGGAGCTGACCCTGGTGCTGACAGCCATTGGCAACGACATGGCCAACCGCGTATGGGAGAGTGATACGCGGGGCCGCGTCAAACCCACGCGGGACTCTTCGCGGTATGAGTGCAGAAGAGGGGTGGGGGCGACTTAGTGTGTGCAGCTCCCAAGAGGGTCCTCTAGGTAGGGAGCAGAGGTCTTGGGGTGGGAGGTCCCTAGAGCCTTTCCTGTTGATCTCTGGTCCTGCAGGGAGGAGCGTGAGTCATGGATTCGCGCCAAGTACGAACAGCTGCTGTTCCTGGCGCCGCTGGGCACTTCCGAGGAACCGTTGGGCCGCCAGCTGTGGGCCGCGGTGCAGGCCCAGGACGTGGCCGCCGTTCTCCTGCTTCTGGCCCACGCGCGACACGGGCCGCTCGACACCAGCGTAGAGGACCCGCAGCTTCGCTCCCCACTTCACCTGGCGGCCGAGCTCTCCCACGTAGTCATCACGCAACTGCTGCTGTGGGTATGTGAACCCGGGATGGTAAAGGGGACTTTGAGAGCTCCGTCTGGGAAACAGGCAGGCGGGCGGTGGGCAGGGCGAGGTCCCCAAACACACCCTTTGGAAGCGGGCCTGGAGATCCAGGGGAGCCGGCGGGAGGGGATTGCGGGGACGCACCGTAACGCTGCCGTCTCCGCCCCCTTTAGTACGGCGCGGACGTGTCCGCCCGCGACGCGCAGGGCCGCACCGCGCTCTTCTACGCCCGCCAGGCTGGGAGTCAGCTGTGCGCCGACATCCTTCTCCAGCACGGTTGCCCGTGTGAGGGCGGCAGCACGGCCACCACCCCCAGCGCGGCCACCACCCCCAGCATTACCGCCACGCCCAGCCCCCGCCGCAGGAGCAGCGCCGCCAGCGTGGGCCGAGCCGACGCCCCAGTCGCGCTGGTATAGTTGCGCCGCCGGAGAGACACCCCCACCCCCACACGGGCCGGGCACGACCACACCGGGTGGACCGCTGGACAGATGCACCCACTCACCTCTCCGATCCGCACCTCGTTCCCGCGGGAGCACTTCTTCCCCCACCCCATCCCCGCAAGAGGGCACAGCCCCCGCGCCTCCCGGAAGACACAAACTCACTTCCCTCTCCCCAACGAGGCATGGAGACCCCAGCTTGACACGCCCCCCCTCCACTGTTTTCCACACTCGAATTGCTCTGGGTCTACCCACTGGGTGTTTGCTGGAGGGACTCCCCCGCCGAGGTCATTGCTCCTGGCCGTTTGGATGTGCCCGCTCGCGACCCCTAGGGGTGGGGGAAAGGACTAAGTCCTGCCTGTGTTCGATTATCCCAAGGCGGGAGCATTTACCCAGGCTGGCTCCTGGGGTGACGCCACGCCACAGGGAAGGGTTAGTACGTGGGAAGGCTAGCCCTGGGACTTGGGGCCCGTAAGGGGGACCCTACCCCTTCCATGCTAATCTCACTGCCCAGTGAAGGGGGAAGGGCAGCGAGGGGCAGGACCCCTGCTGCCCATGGGGGTAGGGGGTCCCCAACCCTTTCCGTGAAAGGGACCAAGAGGAGTTGAAATCAGGACGTTCCCCCCACATCCACCCATGGATGGAAGCTAAAGGGTCGGGGGAGCCAAAAACCTGGGTCCCTCCTCACTACTATCTTGGGAGGGAGAAGGGACGGAGCAAGAGTGGGCTAAAGGGGACTGGGGAGGGGGCTTGTAATTTATTGCTTTGTTCCCCAACCAAGGGGCGGGGGCGGGCAGGGCTTGGGGAGGGCGTTTCAGGGTAGGGGAAGCCAAGGGTGGGCAGAGGGTGGGGTGGGGTGGGGGTGCTCTCGGGTTGTGAGTGTCTGTGACCGTGACTGCGTCCCTGTGACTGTGCAGCGCCCGTGGTGATCTGGGGTAGGGGGCACCCCTAAAATGGGACCCCTCCCCCACTATTCTTCCTGTCCAGTCCCTCCCTCCCACTGGAGCAGCTCCAGACCCATCCCTCAACCCCATGATCTCTCCCAGCCAGGGTTAAGATGGTGTGACGTGGCTGGGAGGGTTTCCAGATCCCCCTGTCCCATCCCCAGAAAGGGGGTGGTGGGGTGAATTTACCTGGCCCAGCCAGCCCCGCCTCCCTCAATCAACCCAGCCCTTGGGCCTCTGTGTCAGTGGTTTCCGGTCTTTTTTTTTTTTTTTTTTCCTGGCTAAAATATTTTGCAGAGGACCAGGTAATTGGGGTGAGAAGAGGGGCGGGGGCAGCAGGGGATATTACCCCCCTCATCTCCTCCAAGGCAAGTGGTGTGAATCTTCATCAACAGCAATTAAAGAGGAAGTGATTTTGTCTAGGGGGTGAGCTGCTGGTCTGTTCTTGAAGAACTGGGTCAGGGAATGGCCTTGGTCAGACTGGGGAACTGGAGGTGGGAGAGGGCTAGGGAGGGTGCCTCCTGCTGGGGCTGGTGGCAGGGCAGTATCCAGGGGCACGAGGTGGTAGGTCATGTACTCCATCATGTGCAACAGTTTCTGGAGTGGAAGGAGACAGGCAAGTCAGAGCAACTGTGGGGACCCAGAGAGTAGAGAAGTCACTAACTCCCAAGATGACTCCTGTTCTGAGCGGGAGTTGGGGTGTGAAGTTTAGAGAAGAAGACGGGATGGGGCTGCTTGGAGGAGTGAGAAGATAGGGTCGCTTTGGTTAAGAACAAGAATTTTGGAGTCAGATCTGGTTTTGACACCAGTACCTCAGCTTCATAGTTAGGTGATCTTGGATAGATTATCTTGATGGCATCTGTTTATTTGTAATCTGAACAATATCTGCTCAGCGGGCACCTGGTCAGGGCTCCAGCATCAGCCCTGGAGGACCACCCCAGGCCAGACTACTCACTTTGAGCACCTGATACCAGAGTAGAGCTTTATAGTAGAGTCCCTCTTCTGGTAGGGAAGGAAGAGCTGGGAGATCTCCCAATCACAGATGTCACTGGTGTCACAAACTCCAGTTCTGCTGAGGCAGACACCTGCCCACCCCCATGACATGCGCAAGACTGCAAGGACATGGCAGCCTGAGGTCAGCACAGCGCCAAGAGCTGCAGCAACTTCTGGTTCAGCATGTAGCCAGTCCTGCTGTTCTTGTCTGCGCTGAAAGCGTTCGACCTGATAGAGGGGCCAGATGGGGGTGCTGTTGGGCCAGCAGCCTGAGCACAGCCACACACATGTTGTCAGCCACTTTGATAAACCAGTCTATGGCCCATTGTCTCCTGGTAGAGTTGGTTCTGGCCCCCCAGGCACACTCAACCCCACGAGGGACATTCAGCTACAGGTGCACAGTGAGCTGAGTGCATGAAGGAGCCCAGATCCCACTTACATGGGAGACCCTGCTTCTGCAGGGTCCTAGGCTGGGGGACCTCCTAGCACAGCAGTCTGACCCAGGAGAAGGTGGAGTCAGAGTTGCAGATGTAGTCACAGGTGTGTGGTCTGGGAAGGCAAAGCAAGAGGAAGAGAGGCAAGTAGCAAAGAAGACTCAACTGGGAGACCCAGCCACCATGCCCCCCTTCATCAGAGCCCCTAGATGCCCTCACTCCATCCTTTTTTGGTAGCAAAAGCTCACTCCCTTCCTCAGAATGTGAGAGACTGTGGGAAGGAAACAAGGACCTTGGAGAGAATGAATGACCACAGGGAACCAGAGGCAAGTGGGATGTTTCTTTGAGTTCCTAGTAGTGAAAGGTGGTCAAGGTGTCAGCAATCCCACATCAGATCCCCACACTAAGGACTGCACTGGCTTCTTTTTGTTGTGGGCTGCATCTTGGCCTGTGGGAAATATAAACTCCAGACTGTGGCAGAATAGGACTCTAGAAGTGTATTCCCTGCGGGCTGGAGGGGAGCTGCTGCCCCTAATGTCCATGCCCACCCCCCAGTTCCCCTTGGTGTCCTCACCTGGATTCCTGGATTCCTGCTGCCATCTGCTATCCCCTCTTCCAGTTATCATCCTGCTCCCCTCCTCTTGTTTGCCTTAGCACAGCTGGGAGTTTTACCAGAAGCCAAAGGAAAGTAAAAAGGAATTTATTA
This sequence comes from Antilocapra americana, assembly GCA_007570785.1. NCBI lineage: Eukaryota > Metazoa > Chordata > Mammalia > Artiodactyla > Antilocapridae > Antilocapra > Antilocapra americana. Next base: position 658,463 of record ML663563.1, on the reverse strand, counting down.
TTGAAAGTACAAAATGATTACATCTAGCAAAGTCTCTAGAACTCTTTTATTTTTTATTTCTTTTTATTTTCTATTGAATTATATAGTTGATTTATAATGTTAGTTTCTGGGGAACAGCAAAGTGATTAAGTTACATATATATATATATGTGTATACATACACACATGTATATACATTTTTTTGTATTCTTTTCCATTATGATTTATGATAAGATATTTAATATAGTTTGTTCCCTGTGCTATACGGTAGGACAGTGTTGTTTATTTTATAACACTTTGTGTCTGCTAATCCCACACTCCTAATTTATCCTTCCCCCACCCACTTTCCCCTTTGGTAACTATAAGTTTATTTTCAATATCTATGAGTCTGTTTTTGTTTTATAAATAAGTTCACTGTATCATATTTTAGATTCCACATATAGGTGATATCATATGATACTTATCTTTTGACTTACATAGTATAATTTCTAGGTCTATCTATGTTGCTACAAATGGTACTGTTTCATTCTTTTTTATGGCTAATAGTATTCCAGTGTGTGTGTGTGGCACATCTTCTTTATCTGTTTATCTGTCAATGGACATTTAAGCTGCTTCCATGTCTTGGCTATTAGAAATAGTGCTGCAGTGAATATTGAGGTACATGTATCTCTTGGAATTAGTTTTCTCTGGATATATACCCAGGAATGGAATTGCTGGATCACATGGCAACCCTATTTTTTTTAAGGAAACTCCATACTGTTTTCCATTGTTGTTAAACTGGTATACATTCCCACCAACACTGTAGGAGAGTTCCCTTTTCTCCACACCCCCTCCAGCATTTATTATTTGTACACATTTTTAATGAAGGCCATTCTGACCATTGTGAGGTGATGCTTCATCATAGTTTTAACTTGCATTTCTCTAATAGTTAGCAATGTTGAGCATCTTTTCTTGTGCCTGTTGATCATTTGTGTCTCCTTTGGAGAAATGTTTAAGTCTTCTACCCATTTTTTGATTCAGTTGGTTTATATTGTTATTGAGCAGTATGAGCTGTTTGTATATTTTGGAAATTAAGCCCTTGTCAGTTGCATCATTTGCAAATATGTTCTCCCAGTCCATAGGTTGTCCTTTCATTTCATTTATGGTTTCCTTTGCTGTGCAAAAGCTTATGTTTAATTAGGTCCTATTTGCATATTTTTGCTTTTATTTCTATTGCCTTGGGAGACTAACCTATGAAGACAATATGATTTATGTCCGAAAATGTTTTGCATATGTTCTCTTCTAGGAATTTTATGGTGTCATATCTTATATTTAAGTCTTTAAGGCATTTTGAATTTATTTGTGTGTATGGTGTAAGGGAATGTTCTAACTGCATTGATATATATTCAGCTGTCCAACTTTACCAATACCACTTGCTGAAGAGACTGCCTTTTTTTCACTGAATATTCTTGCCTCCTTTGTCAAAGATTAATTGACCATAGGTGTATGGGCCTGTTTATGGGCTCTCTATTCTGTTGCATTAATCCTTATGTCTGTTTTTTTGTTTGTTCATTTTTCTGGTTTTGCCAATAGCATGCTGTTTTGATTACTGTAGCTTTGTAGTATGGTCTGAAGTCTGTTAGTGTTATGTCTCTAACTTTGTTCTTTTTTCTCAGTATTGTTTTGGGAATTGTGGATCTTTTATGGTTCCATATACATTTTAGGATTATTTGTTCCAGGTCTGTGAAAACTGTCATGAGTATTTTGATAGGAATTGCATTAAATCTGTAGATTGCTTTGGTAGTATGGCCATTTTAATAATATTAATTCTTCTAGTCCAAGAGCTTAGGCTATATTTCCATTTCTTTGAATCATCTTCAGTTTCCTTTATCAATGTTTTATAGTTCTCAGCATATAAGTCTTTCACCTTCTTGGTTGGGTTTATTCCTACGTTGTTTTTTTTTTTTTCAATAATGTTGTTTTAAAAGGGATTTTTTTTTTTTTTACTTTTCTGACATTTCATTGTTAGTGTAAAGAAATGCAATAGATTTCTGTATGTTAATCTTGTATCCTGTATCTTGCTGAATTTATTAGTTCTAGTAGTTTTTGTGTAGTGTCTTTAGAATTTTTTAACCTAGTATAATGTCATCTGCATAAATGACAGTTTTACCTCTTTCCTGTCAATCTGGATACATTTTATTTCTTTTCCTTGTCTGATTGCTATGGCTAGGACTTCCAATACTATGGTGAGAGTGGGCATCCTTGTCTTCTTCCAGATTTTAGCAGGGAGGCTTTCTGCTTTTCCCCATTGAGTATTTATCTATGGGTTTGTCATAAATAAATGGCTTTTATTATGTTGAGATATGTTCCCTCTGTACCCACTGTGGTAAGAATTTTCTTTAAAATCATGGATAGATGTTGAATTTTATCAGATGCTTTTTCTCATCTATTGAGATGACCATGTGGCTTTTGTCTTTTCTTTTGTTGATGTGGTATATCCACATTGATCTTTGTACCCTTGTCCCAAGGATGAATCCAGCTTGACTGTGGTACATGATCTTTGTTGGATTCTGCTTGTTAATATTTTGTTGAGAATTTCTGTGTCTATATTCTTCAAAGATATTGGCCTGTAACTTTTTTTTTTTGTAGTGTTTTTGTCTGGTTTTGGTATCAGAATGATGGAGGCTTCTTAGAATGACTTTGAGGCTGTTCCCTCCTCTTCAGTCTTTTGGAAGAGTTTGAGAACGATCAGTACAATTTCTTCTTTTTTAAGTTTGGTAGAATTCCCCAGTGAAGCCATCTGGTCACGGGCTTTTGTTTGCAGGGAGTTGTATTTTATTGTTGTTTTTAAATTACAAATTCTGTTTTACTTCTAATGATTGGTTTATTCAAATTATTTCTTTTTGATTCAGTTTTGGTGGGGCATATTTCTAGAAACTTGTTCATTTCATCTAGGTTGTCCAATTTTTGGCACTTGTTTATAGTATATTTTAATTTTGAAATTTTCTACAGTATTGGTTATTCCTCCTCTTTCATTTCTTATTTTATTTGGGTCCTTTCTCTTTTCTTTTTGGTGAGCCTGGCCAGAGGTTTGCTGATTTTGTTTACCCTTTCAAAGACTCAGCTCTTGGTTTCATTGACTTTTTCTTAAAAATCTCTCTTCTATTTATTCTCTGATCTTTTATTTTCTTCCTTCTGCTTGTTTTAGGTTTTGTTTGTTCTTCTTTTTCTTTCTCCATGTTGATTACTTGAGATTTTCCTTGTTTTCTGAGGAAAGTCTGTATGGTTATGAACTTCCTTCTAAAGACTGTTTTAATGCATCTCATAGATTTTGTCATTCATCTCAAGGTATTTTTTAATTTTCTCTTTGATCTCATCATTTACCCATTGTTTTTTTTTTTAGTACCACATTGTTTAATCTGTGTAATTGTTTTTTCCCTTGTTTCTCTTTTTTTGTGGTTGATTTCTAGTTTCATGCTTTTATAATCAAAAGATACTTGAAATAATTTCTATCCAATTAAATGTTTTGAGGCTTGCTTTGTGTCCCAGTATATGGTCTATCCTAGAGAATATTCCATGTGCACTTATATGCACTGTATTTTCTGATGATGTTAAGACTTTATGCCTATCAAATCAAAGATAAGCCTCCTGCCCCAGCCTGTCCCCATGCTATCCCATTCTACAAAATTCTGCTATAGCTTTTGATCAGCTTCTGATGGTATTCCTTCTATGACTCTTGTCTCCAAGTACCTTCCAGTCTCTTCAGAATTCAGCAGCTGGTTTATTATGTTATTGAGTACTTCCTGTGCACCAGGTACTTTGCTAAGGGCACAGCACACACACTATCTCATTCAGTCCTCACAACCACCCAAGGCCAGTATAGTTGTCCAGTTTACCCAGGAGGAAACAGCACTGCAAAAATTAAACAGCTTGTTCAAGGCCCTACTAATAGTAAGTGGAGGGGTGAGGATTTGAATCCACCATTCTGCCTGTAGCTACACTTGTGGTAGTGTCTTAGATCCCTCTCCTTAAGATGCACAAGTGGATCTGGGGTTGCAGGGTTTTAGAAGCCTGCTGCTGCTGCTAAGTCACTTCAGTAGTGTCCGACTCTGTGTGACCCCACAGACAGCAGCCCACTAGGCTCCCCTGTCCCTGGGATTCTCCAGGCAAGAACACTGGAGTGGGTTGCCATTTCCTTCTCCAATGCATGAAAGTGAAAAGTGAAAGTGAAGTTGCTCAGTCGTGTCCAACTCTTAGCGACCCCGTGGACTGCAGCCCACCAGGCCCCTCCATCCATGGGATTTTCCAGGCAAGAGTACTGGAGTGGGGTGCTGTTGCCTTCTCCTACCCATTTGTAATTTTAAATAAAACAATTTAAGCATAACTTGCTCAGCAAGTGTAAGACCACTTGCAGCAAGAAGGGGGTCAGCCTGATACAGCTTCCTTCCACATTTGAATCTTTCTGTCCACTTTTGGAGACCTGGGAGTTTCATGCCCTCTATTGCTTATCTCATGAGTCAGTGAAATTGTCAGCAGAAATGCTGCACACCTGAGAGATGCAGGCAAACAAAAAGTAGGGGAAGCAGGGGACCTAGGTTTTCACTTGATAGTGAGGAAGAAATGGAGATACCTAATCAGGCCACCAACCACTAGAATACTATGGAGCTAGCCCATGTGAGTGGCAGCCCTCTCTCTGGGCGTGACCAAAGCTAAAGGTCTTTTCTGGGAAAGGAAGTGGTGTGGGTGGCAGGTATGGGGATGGAGTCTGCAGCACACTGTAGGGAGAGTGCAGCAGGAGGATCCCCATGGTGGGGTAACTGTGTACCCTGTGGCTTTTGGGATATAAAGGGGGAGAAGGAACAGAAATGGACAGATGAAGAAAAGGAGGGAGACTAGCACTGCAACTGCTTCAGTCCTGGCCAGGCCAGCAGGCTTTGCTTCATTGTCCTGGTCTCTTCTGCATACCCCAGACCCACCGCCACTGCCCTGACTGTGAAGCACAGAAAGGGATCAGAGAGCATGCCCTCCATCCTAGAACACCATGTCTCCTTCCTACTGAGCCCCCCACCCCCAAAGAAAAAAAGATCAATGGTTTGATGGTCCAGTTCTTTATTTTGAAACCTGATTGTTCTAGAACATGGTAGGTGGGTCTGTAGCCTACCCTTTTCGTGGGATTGTGTCAGAGGTGGTGGGCAACTTTCTTCCCATTTTCTCAGCAACAGAGAGAAGGTGCTTCCACTCAGAAGCACAGATTTGTGGGAACAGTGTGGAAAGGGAATGGGGCAGGACATCTCAAGCCGATCTGGGGGAAGCAGGGAGGTGACTCTCAATAGGAGTGGGGCAGGGGTGGGGGGCCTACCTCTTAGGGCCTGCTGACCAGCCCCACTCTTCTCACTCTCCCTGCTCTACTCAAAAGATCTCAAAATGCTCATCAGGGAGGGGAAAGGAAACCACAAGCTGGGGGATGGCAGCAGGGGAAGCCAGAGGGGAAGGACGAGGGTGTGGGGAGAACCAGGGACAGCAGATCACACAGGCCTGGGGGTCTCCAGGTCTCAGCAGTAGCAGCAGCGCTTGCCCCACATCCCCCCCACAGCCCAGGAGGGCCTCGGGGTCCACAGCTCACAGCTCAGCTCTCTGCTGTTACGCCTTCAGGGCCCTAAGGGTTGGGGGACAGAGGCAGGGCCAGTCTAGGAAGACTCTGGACTCTTTGGTGAGGTGATGGTGGCGGTCTCAGAAGTCAAATTCATCCAGGTCCCCAGTGCCCTCCCCGCCTGGGGAGCCCCACACCCGGCGGTAATTGCTCTCCAGCTCTTTCTGCCGCTGCCGCTCTTTCTGCGCCTCTTCAGCTCCCTGTACCTGGGGGAAGGCCACACAGTGGGGCGGGGAGGTGGGATGAGCAGAGGCTGTAACAGACACTGGAGGATGGGGGTAGGGGGGCAGGAGCCAGCACTCACATGGGTGACTTGTAGGGCTCAACATCCAGAACTGATAGCCTCATCTTATAGATGAGGAAACTAAGGCTTGGATAGAGGCGAGGCTGGGGAGTGCCTGGAGGACTCTAAACCTCACCCTCAACCCCTCAGCCTGCTGGGGGACAGGGAAGGCGGGAAGTCCGGGACTCAGGGGCGGGGTGCCTCTCACCAAGATATTGAAGAAAATCTCCTTGAGGTTTTTTGTGTCCTCATCAGTCAGCCAACGTGCATCCTCCTCAGTCCCTTCTGTCCCTGGTCGGACAATTTTGATCTCAATTTTCCCTGGAAAGGAGTAGGATGGGCAGTGAGAAGAGAGGCCAGGTGGAAGCTCCAGTGCAGGTCCTCTGCCCCCTGGGTCCCCAGCCCGTCCACTTCCGGCAGCAAGCCCTTCCAACAGCTCTGAATCCAGCCCGCCCCCCAGGGCCCACCTTCGGCTGTGAGTCCCTCCCTCTCCAGCAGGTCTTTCACCAGCCCCTCGATTTGTTTCAGCTGTGGGTTTTCCCGTTTCATCTCGAGGACAGTCAGATCCTGATTGGGGCCTCCGTGACGGAGCTTGGTGACCCGGACCCGGACTCTGTGCTCAGGATCCTCCTCTTAGAGGGGGAGACACACAGGGAGACACAAAGCAGAGCCGTGACTCCAGGGTTAGGGGCTGGGGTGCTCGCCTCTCCCTAAGCCATCAGTTGGTTTTGGCAAGTTATTCTCTCTCAAACAGGTATGTGAGTCAGGGTTCAGAATAAATTAGGACCCATCAACCCCCACCCCATTCCAACCTATAAAGCTCCCTCCACAGACTGCAGTTTCCTTTCTTCCCTCTGGATCCAGTAATTCTGCCTATCACCTTCAGGAAAACAACTGTTTTCTAAAGCAAAAGTCAGAGAAGTTGGGGCCTGCAGAGAAGTTTGTTTTAAGAAGGAGGTTGGAAAACTTTGGTTTGGCATCCTGCAATGTTGGGACTTGAAAGACAGTTCAGTGTTTATAACAGACAGTAGGATGGAAGGATTGAAACTAGGACATTAGACCTGGAATGCCTGGTCTCCATACGCACAGGACCTGTGGGACGGACACAAGGGACACAACAGGAAGGGAACGAGTCTGTCCAGGCAACTGGCTTATGAGTAGCTGGGCTGCCCGTTCCTCCCTGCCAGCTGAGGGCACTCCCCCTGCAGTCCTAGGTGACAGGAGCATCTCTCACAGGTGTGTGCTCTTTGGCCCGCACACTCATGGTCACTCATTTAATATCTACTCATCAATCACAAGGTGCCGGCAAAGTGCTAGGCACTGGATGTATAGAAGCAAGCCTGGAAACAGCCATGCCAGCAAGCCACACAGGCTCTCAAATGGATCACTAGGAAGTAACCAGGCAAAGGGCTAAAGGGGTTGGGAAACTCGAGAATGATGTTCCAGAAAGAGCAAGAGGGTGAGCATTCTCAGAAGGGATAAAGGCGATGGACCTGGCCGTTTGTTCCTGTCTGACAGCCCTCACCTGTTGCTTGAGGGGGTGGGGGAGGCTTTCTGGGGACAACCCTCCTTTTTCGGTGCTTCTTCATCAGCTCTGGGCTCTGTTTTTCCTCCAGCCTTTTGATGAGTTTGTTGAGAGTGGATGTCAGGGCCAGCATAGCCCGATCGCGCTCTGACTCCTTCTTCAGCCCGTCTGGGTCTAGCTCTTTCTCTGTCTGGGAGGCCCAAGGTGGGGGTGGAGAGTCAGGGATCTGGGGAGTGAGGAGCCATCCAAGCTCTACAAGGGAGTAGTGGCTAAGTCTCATCCTTCTCACAGATCCCCTTCCCCACCGTCCCAGTTTTAATTAAGCAACTAGCAGTTCAGGGCTCTTGGCTGAATGCCCCAGGCAGGCGAGGCGTGGCCAGGGCTCTCTCCCCGCCCCTCGACCGGCCCCGCCTACTGGCGCAGGCAGCCGAAGAAGCTGGAAGCCGAAGGCGGGAGAGCTGCGCTCACCTCCTGGATGATGTTCTCCAGCTCCCGCTCCATGCCAGCCTTCACCTCCGCCCGGAGCCGCTCTCGGTCTGATGGGAGCAGTATACCTTCCAGTTCCTTCTCAAATTCTCCCAGCAACTGCCGTTCATCCTCATCTTCATCCTCATCATCCTCCTCCTCTTCCACCGCGTTCTGCTGTTCTGGGTCGCCCTTTTCCTTCACCTCTGGTTCCCTGGAAGGGACTTCTGTAGCACTGTCTCCAGGCTGCTCCTGGCCTGCGTTTGGCTTCCCCTGGAAGGGTGACGATCAGGAGAAAGAGAGAGATGGCAGATGGTTGGGGTTTCCATAGAGACAGTGGAGGGGCAGACAGCAGGGATGTGGTTTAGTTGGGGACTCATGAGGAGTAAAGGAAGTTGAGGCAGCTCTGTAGGCCCAGTTCAGTGGTGGTGTTCCGAGTGCTCCCAGCAGGGAGAAAGGTTCCATCCTTCCTGGGAGCAGGGCTCATACCTTTCTTGTTCCACCCTTCAGCTCCTCTATCAATCGAATCAAGTCTGCGGGACTCCGAATGACTTTGACTTGTACGTTGTTCTGAAAATCTGAGATGAAGGAATAGGAATAGATCATAAATTAATTCTACTTTGACTTCCTAAGAAGAGGACTTGAGGAAGCCAAGGAAGGACATGGTCCCTGGCTCCAGGAACTACCTGTCTGGTCTGAGAGACAGCAGCTAACACACCCCTCCAAAGAGCACTTAGGGGGCCTAAGGGGGCCTCACAGGTGAGAGAGAGAAGGATGCTAACAGGCTGCTGAGTCCCCTGCTCTTTCACCTGCCACTGAGGCCTTCCTGGCAATCACCTGGCTTTTAGGTAAACAGAAGAGATTCTGGGGCCAAGGACTCCTCCTCCCTGAATCCTGTTTTCCCCACAAATACAAGCCCTTTTTTGTCTACTCAGTTTCAGGGATTGTACTGTAAACTAGATTCATTCTCATTTAATCCTGTAATAGCCGTCAAAGGTAGGGGTTCTTGCCCACATGTTATGGGTGAGGAAATTGAGCTTAAGTGAAATTATCCAGGACTATAAAGTCAGGCAAGCAGTGGAACCACTGTGTTCTGTTACCCCCCTAGAGAAGCACTGCTGTTTCTAAAAAGGAATCTGCTGCTGGCCCAGCTGCCCAGCCTTCCTCCTAGTGTCTAGGTCTATCCCCATGCCATGCTTGCCAACCTGAAAACAGAGACAAGCAGTATGGGAGACATGGAGAGTTCACTCACCATCAGGAGAGGTTGGTGGTGGGTCTGTGGCTTCAAGGTTTGGTTCCTGCTCCTGATGGGGAGAAAAGGGCAGAGTCAAGTACGCAGGCTTCTGCATGCCAACCACACTCTTAAGTCACTGCCTCTGGGTATGTCCTTGCATCCCTAGGTAAAAAGAGGTCATCTCATAATGAACCTCAGCTTGAGTGGCCCTCTGACCCAAAGCTCATGTTCAGCCTCCTCAGAGAAGTGGCTAGGAAGCTTGCTCTCACCTCAGCCTGTGTCTCCTCCCTTTCTGGGGGCTGTTCCTCTGGTTCGTGAAGCATCTTCCAGAAATCTGATTCCTTACTATTCTCCTTGGCTGGGCTTGCACCTAGAATACAGAAAACAAGGAGGAACCTGAAAGGAGAGATGGGATATGTTTCCCTCGTCTATTGTAAGGTGTTAGGGCCTGTAGTACTCCTTCCCTCACCCCAAAAGTCAGGGCTGTTGGGCTTCTGAGGACAACACATCCCTGGGTGCACAGGAAAGGAACACTGAAGAAAGGAAGAAGTGGAGACGTGTCATGGAACAGGCGGCTCAAGGAACTACCTGCTTTCTTTGGTGGCGCCGCCCCAGGCTTGGTGTCACTCCACACTGGAGGATCTGGGTCTTGCCGCCCCTCTGTGGCCCTGTCTCCATACCGCTTTGAGTCTGCCGGAAGACAGCGTGTCAGCGGGACGGGGATACATTCTCAGCTCTCTGATACTTGATCTCTGCCTGCCCCTGGCTTTGTGTCTCCTTCCTCCCTGTCCTCTTTTAATCACTTACCAGCTTGCCTCTGAATGTAGGCCATGTACTCCTCGGGCTGCAGGGCAGGGTGGCAGAGAATGGCCTGGGGAGCAGCACTGGGTGGGGGCCGGAGGAGTGGGTGAGGGCAGAGCCGAGGAGTTCGAATGGTCAGCACGTAAGAACAGGACAAAGGCTCGTCTACTCGATCAATGTAGTCCCCAGAGATACCAGCGCCCTCATCACAGAGGAACTGCCAGGACAGGAGGACGAATAAATAGTAATCACCACCAACCATTACCATTAGTTCTTAGAACAGCTGTCTGCTATTAAGGACTTAGAGTCTGGCAGGGACTGTGCTCTGTGCATTGTGTATATGGTACTATATATGCATTGTTATTGTTTAGCTGCTATGTTGTATCTGACTTTTTTGCAACCCAATGGACTGTAGCCGCCAGGCTCCTCTGTCCATGGGATTTCCCAGGCAAGAATACTGGAATGGGTTGCCATTTCCTTCTCCAGGGGATCTTTCTGACCCAGGGATGGAACCCCCATCTCCTTCATTGGCAGGTGGATTCTTTACCACTGAGCCACCAGGGAAGCCCTTTACATGCATTAGCTCATTTAATTATCACACCAACCCAGCGAGGGAGGTAATAGTATCTCAACTCTGTGGCTCAAGATACTGGAGTTTGATATTAGTTGAGGGACTTGTTCAGGCTGACCAGCTGGTAAGTGGTAAAAATATGAATTGAACTTGGGCAACTTAATTGTAGATAACCAGTTGATTTTTGTTTCATGTTCTTGTTTTATGTAAATATAGTATGTACATATTTATACATATTTGATATATATTTTTATATGTATTTGAAATGTGTATATTCTGTGTGTGTGCATGTGTGTATGATTTTTAAAAACTTAAAACAGTTCTAAGGTCTTTGTATTAATCAGAAAGAAAGTAAAGATATCAATTAATGTTAGCCTTTGCTAAATTAGGATTCACCATTGTAATTCTGGGGCTTCCCTGGTGGTTCAGCAGTAAAGAATCTGCCTGCCAATGCAAGAGATGTGGGTTCCATCCTTGGGTCAGGAAGATCCCCCAGAGAAGGAAATGGCAACCCACTCCACTATTCTTGCCTGGGAAATTTCATGGAGAGAGGAGCCTGGCAGGGCTCCATGGGGTTGCAAAGAGTCGGACATGACTGAGCACGTGCGTGTACACACACACACACACACACACACACACACACACACACACACACACAGTGACCAACTGGTGAACACTTTTTTTTTTAACTCAGGCATTTAAAATCTCTGGAAATTTTCCTAAGGACATACAACAAATTAAGAAACACCTATTCAAGAAAATCCACTAAATCTTGAATGGTGAAAGTTTGTAGCACTTGGGCCATGACCCTCCTTCTTGTCCCCCAACCCTGACTTCACAGCTCAGAGAGATGTTCTACTCCAGGTGAGTGAGGTCCAAAAAATGGGGCTTCTATCCCCTCAGCATCCAGTCAAAGGATACGGTATGTCACCAGAGGGGCAGGCCACCAATATTCCTCAATCCTCTCTAGTTACAAGTTGCAGTGAATAAATTCCTGCTGAATACGGTCAAGAGACCAGGGACTCCCTTCCTCCACTCATCCCTACTCATAGGACAGTGGCTGCACCTCAGGTGCAGAGGACAGGAATACTAGGCCTTGATCACCCTCACCACCTATCACTAACAGGGCAGAGGTTTCACAGCAGAGACGAGAACTGAGAGGACCAGAGGCTATCACCCCTGCCTAGGTCTCTGCTCATAAAATAGGAGTATCACTCTGCCAGAACTGGGTCAGTGTCTCTGACATCAGCTCCAGAGCAGGGGCTTAGAGATACTGCCAGGGGGAGAGGCAATCCATTAGAACAGAATGCTCCAAAGCTCTTTCCAAATGAACTGACTTCTTGTGAAACAGTATGAGGAAGTTTAAGCCTAAGGGCACTTTCCAAAAAATGAAAAAAATTGGTGGTAAGCACTAAAGAAGAAGCTGGTATCATCAAAAACAATCCTGGTACAGAAGCCCAAATTTAACTGGATCAGATTATGGAGCAACTTATGCCCCACATGTCAAAAACTACAGAGCAAATGGCTAGCAATTAATGAGTATGAACAGCTGGGTATGATACCAGCAAAGGCAGACAGATTAACACATCAGCAAGAGAGACAGCCAAAGGGAGCCCTGCTGACACACCATCATCCACTGTGGCTGTGTGCATGCCCACGGCTGTGCCCTCAGAAGAGTGACATCAGTGGCTTCATACTGCAGGAGGAATAGGCCTCATTAAAATAGCTCAGCCAAGTCATGAAAGAAACAAGCAAATGACCAAAACAAGTCTCATGGTGGTGGCCAAGAATCAGTTCCAGACTTGCTCCAATATATTACCTAAAATATATTTTAGGTGGGTATATTTTAATATATTTTTGTTCACTTTTCAACAAAAAGTTATGAGATATGCAAAGAAACAAAGTGTGAACTCATACGCAGGAAAAAAGCAAGCAACAGAAAATGCCTGTGAGAGGACACAGATGTTAGATTTCAGAGAGAAACATTTTAAAGTAGTCATTATGATAAATTCAAAGAGTTAAAAACTTAAATCATATAAATTATGTTCTCCAATAATTAAAAAAGATACATGCACCCCCTATGTTCACAGCAACACGATTTACAAAAACCAAAACATGGAAACAACCTAAATGTCCATTGACAGATCAATGGATGATGATATGGTACGTATGTATGCTGGGATACTACTCAGTTATGAAAAGGAATGAAATAATGGCATTTGCAGCAACATGGATGGACCTCTAGAGATTATTATACTAAGTGAAGTAATTCAGAACAAGAAAGACAAATACCTTATTATATCACTTACATGAATATAACATGATGCAAATGAACTTATCTATGAAACAGAAATCGACTCACAGACATAGAGAACAGACTTGTGATTGCCAAGAGGGAGGGGAGGTGGAGGAGAGAAGGATTAGAAGTTTGGGGTTAGCAGATGTAAAAGTAAAAGTCGATCAGTCGTGTCCAGCGTGTCCAGCTCTTCGTGACGCCATGGACTATATATAGCCTGCCAGGCTCCTCTGCCAATGGAATACTCCAGCCAGAATACTGGAGTGGGTAGCCATTCCCTTCTCCAGGGGATCTTCCCAACGCAGGGATCAAACCCAGGTTTCCCACATTTCAGGCGGATTCTTTACTGTCTGAGCCACCAGGGAAGCCCAAGCAGATGCAAACTATTATATATAGAATGGATAAACAAGGTCCTACTGTATAGCACAGGGAACTGTATTCAATATCCTGTGATAAAGCATAACGGAAAAGAATTATGAAAAAGAATATATATATATATATGTATATATAACTGAATCACTTTGCTGTATAGCGGAAATTAATTCAAAATTGTAAATCAATTATATTTCAGTGTAAGATACATTTTTTTAAAAAACAGGGACAAAGTATGTTCTATAACTACAGTGTAATATTAGAAATTAATAACAAAGAAATCTGAGGAATTCATAAATATGTAGAAATTAATACACTCCTAAGTAACCAATGGCTCAAATAACAAGAAAATTAGAAAATACTGAGATGAATGAAAACACAATGAAGACATAATATATCAAAACTTATGGATGCAGCTAAAGCAGTGCTTAGAAGAAAATTTTTACCTGTAAAGTATAAAAAAGAAGAAAGATATCAAATCCATAACCTGAACTTCCACTTTGAAACTAGAAAAGGAAAAGCAAACTAAACCCAAAGCAAGCAAAGGGAAAGAAATAATACTGATTAGAACAGAAATGAATGAAATAGAGAACAGAAAAATAATAGAGAAAATAAACTAAAAGTTGATTTTTGAAAAGATCAATAAAAGTGACAAAATTTTAGTTAGACTGATCAAGGAAAAAAGCGAAGACTCAAGTTGGTACAATTGAAAATGAAAGAAGGATCATTACTACCAACCTTACAGATGTAAAAAGGATTGTAAAGGAATACTATGGTCACCTATATGCCAACAAATCAGATAACTCAGATGAAATGGACAAATTTCTAGAAAGACACAAAATACCAAAACTGACTAAAGAAGAAAAAATCTATTCGAATAGACCAGTAACAATCAAAGAGGTTAAGTTAGTAATTAAAAACAACTACCCACACGGAAGCTTGGGTCAAATGGGTCTACTGATGAACTTAACCAAACATTTAAAACATAAAAATTCCAACTGGTCTCAAACTCTTCAAAAAAATAGAAGAGGAGGGGCTTCCCTGGTGGTCCAGTGACTTGTACTTCCAATGCAGGGGGCACAGGCTTGATTCCTGGTCAAGGAAATAGACCCCACACGCAGCAAGTAAGAGTCCTCTTGCCACAACTAAACATCCTGCATGCTGCAACTAGAAGATCCTGCATGCCTGGCATAGATAGCTGCTGCTGCTAAGTCGCTTCAGGCATGTCCGACTCTGTGCGGCCCTATAGACTGCAGCCTACCAGGCTCCTCTGTCCCTGGGATTCTCCAGGCAAGAGTACTGGAGTGGGTTGCCATTGCCTTCTCCAGCATAGATAGACATACAGATAAATAATGCCTTCCCTGGTGGTCCAGTGGTTAAGAGTCCACCTGGCAATGCAGGGGACATGGGTTCAATTCCTGGTCGGGGAAGATCCCACATGCCGCGGGGCAACTAAGCCTGTATGCCACGACTCCTGAGATTGAGCTCTAGAGTTGATGCTATGCAACAAGAAAAGTCCAGGCACCAAAACTAGAGGGCAGCTCCTGCTCTCTGCAACTAGAGAAAGTCCATGCACAGCAAAAAGACTCAGTGCAGCCAAAAATAACTAATTTTTTAAAACACATAAATATTAAAAAAAAAAAAACCCAAAACACAAAAAATACAAGAAGAGGGAACACATCCCAACTTATTCTATGAGACCAGGGAATTCCCTAAACCAACAATGCTTCCATTTAATAAATTTAAAATGTAATATTATAAAAACAATAGCTAAGTATTCTTTAACATCCACTATTTCAAAGGCAAAAAACAAAACAAAACAAAAAACCCCAAAACTACAAAACATTGCTGAAAGAACTTAAAGACTTAAATGGAAAGATATCCAAGTTCACATATTATAAGACTTAATATTGTGAAGATGGCAATACTCCCCAAATTGATCTTCAGATTTAATTGTGATCTCCATCAAACTTTTAGCTGCCTTCTTTGCAGAAGTTGTGTTCCTAAAATTCACATGAAAATTCAAGGAACTCCACATAGCCAAAACAATCTTGAAGAATAGGATTGGATTTCAAATTGTACTTATGGATTTCAAAGCTTGCTACAAAGCTACAATATCAAGACATTGTGGTACTAGCAAAAGTATACAGATCAATGAAACAGAACTGAGTCCAAAAATTGACCTTCACTATTATCATCTTTCAATAAGGTTACCAAGATGATTCAATGGGAATTGTCTTTTCAACAAATGATGCTAGGTCAAAAGGATATCTACAAGCAAAACAATGAAGTTTGACTCCTACTTCATACCATAAATAAAAATTAACTCCCATTGGATCAAAGACCTAAAGGTAAAACTATAAAACTCTTAGAAGGAAACACAAGTGTAAGTCTTCTTGGCCTTAAATGAGGCAATGATTTGTTAGGTACAATATCAAGAGCACAAGTAACAAAAGGAAAAAAAAGATAAATTGGAATCCATCAAAATTAAAGGCCTTTGTGTTGTAAAGGACACCATCAAGAATGTGAAATGACAACCCACAGAATGGGAGAAAATATTTGCAAATCATATATCTGATAAGGAACTTGTATCTAGAATATATAAAGAAGGTTTACAACTCAATAATAAAATGACAATGCAATTTTCAAATGGGCAAAAGATCTGAATAGACATTTCTCTAAAGAAAAAGGACAAATTACTAATATACCCATGAAAAGATGCTCCACATTGTTAAACATCAGGAAATGCAAATCAAAACTACAATGAGATGCCACTTCATACTCACTAGGAAGGCTATAGTCAAAAAGATGAAAAACGGCTTCACTGGTGGTCTAGTGGTTAAGAATCCACCTTCCAATGCAGAGGACATAGGTTCAGTCCCTGGTCTGGGAGTTCCCACATGCTGAGGAGCAACTAAGTCACAACTACTGACCCAGCAATCTAGAACCCAAGAGCCACAATAACTGAGCCCACGTCCTGCAACTACTGAAGCCCGCCACAAGAGAAGCCACCTCAATGAGGAGACCGCACACTGCTACGAAGACCCAGCGTGGCCAAAAATAAAACAAAATTAATTAATTTTTAAAAAGATGAAAAACAAGTTTTGATGAGGATGTGGAGAAATTCAAACTCTCACCCACCACTTGTGGGATTATATAATAAAACAATGGGACTGTTTCAGAAAAAGTCTGGCAATTAAATATAGAACTTAATGAAAGTCTGGCAATCTAAAAATATTAAAGTCTGGCAATTTAATATAGAATTACCATATGATCCAGCAATTCTATTCCTTGGTATATGCCAAAAGAAAAAAACACACAAAAACCTGTTCACATATGTTAAAAGCACCATTGTTCATAATAGCCAAAAAGTGCAAACAACCCAAGTGTTCACCAACTGATGAATGAATAGATAGAATGTGGAATATTATTTGGCAATAAAATGTAAAGCAGTACTGGTACACGCTACACACAGATGACTCTTGAACACATGATAAATGAAAGAAGCCAGACACAAAAGGTCACACATTATACACGTCACATCTACAGAGTGAAAGATGAGAGGTGGTCTGGAGAGGTGGAGGTAGAATAGAAAGTAACTGCTCAAGGGTAGAGGATTTCTTCCAGAGTGACGACAGTGGTCTACAATTGATTGTGCTGATGGCTGCACACCTCTGAATACATGAAAAAAACCACTGAAATATACCCTGAATTGTGTGCTATGTGACTTATATCTCCATAAATGTGTTATTTTAAAAAATAAAGACACAGAGCAAAACTTCTCACTGAGATGAGAGAAAAGTGGCATCATTAAGATAAAACAAACCAAAAGCAAGGAAGGAGAGAAAAAGTGGAACAAAGGAAAGAATAAAATAAAATGTTAGACGTAAGTCCAAATATATACACACACATATATAAATGGCTAAAAATGTCTTAAATACAAGTATGTGATATTTGGAGACACATTTAAAACATAAGAATATAGAAAAGGTAAAAACAAAAGGATGAAAAAAATCAGTAAACATAATGAAAGCCATTATAGATTATTATCACACCAGACTTAAAGTAAAAAAATTACTAAGATAAAGGTAAATTCATAATGTTAAAACATTCAATTTATGAGGAATAATAATTTAAATTGTGTATAATTCTTTATCTTCCCTGTCTGTCTCTCCCAATGAGATGAGGCATTTTTGTCTCGTGTTCTCTTGAAATATCTCTAGCAACTAGAACAGTTCCTGGCACATAGAAGCACTTAATAAACATTTGCTGAATAAATTGATACGTAGCCCCAAGATACAAAAAGCAACAGCTGACAGAATAATGATGAATAAATTGAAAGAATAATAAGTAAAAACAGACAAATCCATAATTATAGTGGGAGACAGATCAGTAAGGATACAAAAGATTTGAACAGCATGACCTAAAAGACATACAGAAAACATTGTGCCTCACAGTAGAGGACATGTTCTTTTCAAACACAAAGAACCATTCATAAACGCTGCCATACACTGTACTGCACCAGTCTCACCAAATCTGAAAGGACTCAAATTTAATGGTATAACCATGAAAGTCTATGTAACTATGATGTATATATATAAGATAATCAGGGAAACTTGAAATGGTTGAATATTTGGTGTAAGAAATTATGGTTAATTTTTTTAGTGTGATATAGTACTATGGTTATATTTTTTAAAAGAGCTCTAGTCTTTTAGGGGACAGATGAAATGAGACTGGCCATATTGGCTGAAGCCAGATGATACACAGGGAGGTCACTGGACAATTCTCTCTGTTTTTATGTTTTTCATTTTCTGTAACAGAAAGTTTTTACAGACAATCTTTAAATATATATCACCTGCAAGATACAGTTATATGTATATATCTGTATAATAGAATTATCTTCTGTAATGACAAAAAGTAGGAAGGAAATGATTTTAAGCATACAGTAATGGTGACAAAATGATAGAACATTCATACAATGGAATATTATGCAAACATGAAAACAAAGAATAAAGTTCTAGATGTACTGCCCCTGAAAGATCGCTAAGAATTATTGTCAAGATGTACAAAAACAAGGTGGTACAAAGTATGTTTAACATACTGTGCACTGTATGTTTAAAAAAGGGGGGGAACAGGAAATAAGAATTTCTAATCACAACTGCTTTTAAACACAAAGAAAGGCTGGAAGGCTACAGAATAATAAGAGCAGGGTTACTGGGTGGTGGAGGGCATGATGGGAAATGAGCAGGTGGGAGATAAGTCTGGGAGTGAAAATTTTTATCACACACCTTTATACTTTCTGGGTTTTGAGTTATGCGAGAGTATTATCAATTTGAAAATTAGATTAAAAAAACTTAAAATAGCCTCAGAAAACTGTGACATATTTGGAGTAGTAACCGGAGAGAAATTTATAAGAGATGTAAAAGAGGAAAAGCTGGAAATGAGTTAAGTACTCAAGAAATTAGGGGGGAAAAAAGCAAATTAAAGCTGAAAAAAGTAGAAGGAAGGAAAAGAATGATTAGCCTGGAAATAAATACAATGGAAAACAAATATGATACAGAAGCTCAACAGAGCTGAAATCAGTTCTTGGAAAAGTCTAATAAAACTGACCAGCCTCTCCAGACTGACCAGTAACAAAACCTGTTGCTGCTGTTTAGTCACTTAGTCATGTTCAACTCTTTGAGACCCTATGGACTGTTGCCTGCCAGGTGCCTCTGTTCTGCCATTTCCTTTTCCAGGGGATCTTCCCCTCCCAGGGACTGAATCTGCATCTCCTGCTTGGCAGGTGGATTCTGTACCACTGAGCCACTTGGGAAGCCCCATACTTCCTTTAGCATTTTCCAAACTCATTACACTCCAGGGTTTTCCCTATGGTATGCACTCTGGTGTGGTATACCCTAATAGCTGTTTTATGGACAAAGGTTTTCCACACTCAGACATTCATAAGGTCTCTCCTCTGTGTGAATTCTCAGGTGTATTCCAAGAACTGAGTTTGGGGTAAAAGCCTTCCCACATTCACCACACTCGTAGCGTTTCTCTCCTGTGTGAATTCTCTGGTATGCACTATGATGTGACTTCTGAGGAGAAGGTCTTCCCACCCTCACTGCATTTTAGGATTTTACACCTTTGTGAATTCTCTGATGTACTCTGAGGACGGAATTACATGCAAAAGGAATAACCTGAAAAGAGGAACCTAATTACAGATGCTACAACAGTTAGAACTGGATATGGAACAACAGACTGGTTCCAAATAGGAAAAGCAGTACGTCAATGCTGTACATTGTCACCCTGCTTATTTAACTTATATGCAGAGTACATCATGAGAAACGCTGGGCTGGATGAAGCACAAGATGGAATCAAGATTGCCGGAAGAAATATCAATAACCTCAGATATGCAGATGATACTACCCTTACAGCAGAAAGTGGAGAACTAAAGAGCATCTTGATGAAAGTGAAAGAGGAGAGTGAAAAAGTTGGCTTAAAGTTCAACATTCAGAAAACTAAGAGCATGCCATCCAGTCCCGTCACTTCATGGGAAAAAGATGGGGAAACGGTGGAAACAGTGGCTAACTTTATTTTGGCGGGGCTCCAAAATCACTGCAGATGGTGAAATTAAAAGAAATTAATTAAATGCAGCCATGAAATTAAGAGACGCTTACTCCTTGGAAGGAAAGTTATGACCAACCTAGACAGCATATTAAAAAGCAGAGACATTATTTTGTCAACAAAGGTCCATCTAGTCAAGGCTATGCTTTTTCTAGTAGTCATGTATGGATGTGAGAGTTGGACTATAAAGAAAGCTGAGCACTGAAGAATTGATGCTTTTGAACTGTGGTGTTGGAGAAGACTCTTGAGAGTCCCTTGGACTGCAAAGAGATCCAACCAGTCCATCCTAAAGGAGATCAGTCCTGGGTGTTCATTGGAAGGACTGATGTTGAAGCTGAAACTCCAATACTTTGGCCACCTGATGTGAAGAGCTGACTTATTTGAAAAGACCTTGATGCTGGGAAAAATTGAGGGCAGGAGGAGAAGGGGACGATGGAGGATGAGATGGTTGGATGGCATCACCAACTCAGTGGACATGGGTTTGGGTAGACTCCGGGAGTTGGTGATGGACAGGGAGGCCTGGCGTGCTGTGGTTCGTGGGGTCACAAAGAGTCGGACACAACTGAGCAACTGAACTGAACTGAACTGACAGAGATTAGAATAGAAGGAAATAAGCAACTTTATACCAAGAAATCGGAAAAATGAGACAAACTAGACAGATTCCTAGAAAATATACTAAAACTGACCAAAAATTTAAAAACTTTGAATATTCCTAAAACTACTAAAATAAATGAATTACTAGTAAAAATCTTCCTACAAAGAAAACTTGGACCAAGATGATTTTCCAGGTGAATTCAAGCAAACATGTAAGAATAAAAATTACAGTCTTACACAATCTTCAGAATATAGAAAAAGTGAACATTTTTTAACTGATTTTTTGAAGCTAGCTTAACCTTGTCTAAAGCATGATAAGGACAGTACTAGAAGGAAAAACTAAGGTCAGTCTCTCTCAGGAGATACATACGAGATCCTTAAAAACATCACAAACCGAGCCCAACAAGATAAAAAAAGGATACTCAAAGATAATACATACAAACTTCCCTGGTGGTCCAGTGGCTGAGAAAATCCACCTACCAACGCAGGGACAGGGGTTTGATTCCTGGTCCGGGAAGATTCCACCTGCCTTGGGGCAAGGCCTGTGCACCACAACTAGAGAGTAGCCCCGACTCATCGAAACTAGAGAAAAGCCAGCATGCAGCAACAAAGACCCAGTACATCCAAAAATAAATACCTAATAGTATTTTTATTTTTTTTTCCCCATTTTATTTATTTATTTATTTATTTATTTTATTGTTTTTGCCATACAATGTCATGATATCACCATGGGTTTACATATGCTTCCCCTCCAGAACTCCCCTCCCTCCTCCCTCCCCCTAATAGTATTTTTAAAAAGATATTTTTAAAACTAGATGCATCTCAGGAAAGCAAAATTGGTTTAACATTAGGAAATTGATAAATAACTTAATGTCAAATCACAGATACAGAGAACAAACCAGTGGTTATCAGTGGGGAGATGAAAGGGTGAGCGATATAGGGGCAGAGGATTAAGAGGTATAAACTATAATGTATAAAATAAAACACAGGATATACTGAACAACACAGGGAATAGAGCCAATATTTTATAATAACTATAAATGGAATATAACCTTAAAAAATTGTGAATCACTATACTGTACACTGCAATTTACATAATTTATAATCAACTATACTTCAATTAAAAATTTTTGGGGGGTGGGGAGGCTCAAGAGGGAGGGGATATATATACACATATAGCTGATTCACTTTGTTGCACAGCAGAAACACAATATAGTAAAGCAATTAAATTATATTCCAATTAAATTTTTTTTTAATTTTTTAAAAGTAAGAGCAAAAAAAAGTCTCTGAGTGTAAAAAAGAAGCTAACAATGGTTACCTTTCCATGCAGATAGAAACAGAGTGATGAGGGGAAAGTGTGTTAAGACTTTTCTCTGTACACTTTGTAAAGCATTTCTATATTAGAGCTATGAAAATTCATACCTATTCAAAAATTAAATATAAAGTTTTCTAAGTGTGAAAAAAATATCCAAGAAGTCAGAAAGAGAACAGAACTTGAAGAAGAAGGAAATAAATAATAAACATAAACTAATGAAGATGTTCCCCTTCATGGATCACTGCCATGTCTTAGAGAAGGGGCCTGTGTAACTTGGAGATGCCATGAGCAGTGCCACGCAGGGCCACCCAAGGGCACAGGTCATAGTTAAGAGTTCTAACAAAATGTGGCCCACTAGAGAAGGAAATGGCAACTCACTCCAGTATTCTTGCCTGGAGAACCTCATGGACAATATGAACAGGCAGAAAATATAACACTGGAAGATGAGCCCTCCCCCAGGTCAGGAGGTGTCCAATATGCTACTGGGGAAGAGCGGAGGGCAATTACCAATAGCTCTAGAAAGAATGAAGCAGTTGGGCCAAAGTGGGAATGACACTCAGCTATGGATGTGTCTGGTGGTGAGAGTCAAATCTGATGCTGTAAAGAATAATAGTGCATAGGAATCTGGAATGTTAGGTCCATGAATCAAGGTAAATTGGGTGTGATCTAGCAGGAGATAGCAAAATTGAGCATTGATATCTTAGGTATCAGTGAACTAAAATGAACAGGAATGGGAGAATTTAATTCTGATGATACAGATGACCACTGTATCTACTAACTACTGTGGGGCGGAATTCCTTAGGAGAACTAGAGTAGTCCTCATAATCAACAAGAGTCTGAAATGCTGTACTTGGGTGCGGTCTTAAAAACAACTGAATAATTTCAGTTCATTTCCAAGGCAAACCATTCAAACATCACAGTAATTCAAGCCAATGCACCAACCACTGATGCAAAAGAACCTGAAGTCGACTAGTTCTAAGAAGACCTACCACACCTTCTAGAATCAACATCAAAAAAGATGTCCTTTTTATCACAGGGGATTGGAATGTAAAAGGAAGTTAAGAGATACCGGAATAACAGGCAAGTTTGGCCTTGGAGTACAAAGTGAAGCAGGGTTAAAGCTAACAGAGTTCTGTCAAGAGAACATGCTGGTCACAGCAAACATCCTTTTCCAACAACACAAGAGAAGACTCTACACATGGACGTCACCAGATGGTCAACACTGAAGTCAGACTGATTATTTTCTTTGCTGTCAAAGATGGAGAAGCTCTAAACAGTCAGCAAAAACAAGACCGGGAGCTGACTGTGGCTCAGATCATGAGCTCCTTATTGCAAAATTCAGGCCTAAGCTCAAGAAAGTAGGGAAAACCACTAGGCCATTCAGGTATGACCTAAATCAAATCCCTTATGATTTTACAGTGGAAGTGACAGATTCAAGGGATTACGCCTGATAGACAGAGTGCCTGAAGAACTATGGACAGAGATTTGCAACATTGTACAGGAGGTAGTGACCAAAACCATCCCAACGAAAAAGAAATGCAAGAAGGCAAAGTGGTTGTCTGAGGAGGTTGTACAAATAGCCGGGGAAAGAAGAAAAGCAAAAGGCAAGGGAGAAAGTGAAATTTATACCCAACTGAATGCAGACTTCTACAGAATAGCAAGGAGACATAAGAAGGCCTTCTTAAATGAACAGTGCAAAGAAATAGAGGAAAACAATAGAATGGGAAAAACTAGGGATCTTTTCAAGAAAATTAGAGATAACAAGGGAACATTTTATGCAAGGACAGGTACAATAAAAGATAAAAATGGTAAGGACCTAATAGAAGCAGAAGAGATTAAGAAGAGGTGGCAAGAATACACAGAAGAACTATACAAAATGACCCAGATAACCACGATGGTATGGTTGCTTACCTACAGCCAGACATCCCAGACAGCAAAGTCAAGAGGGCCTTAGGAAGCATCACTACGAACAAAGCTAGCGGAGGTGACGGCATTTCAGTTGAGCTATTTCAAATCCTAAAAGATGATGCTGTTGAAGTGCTGCACTCAGTATATCAGCAAATTTGGAAAATTCAGCAGTGGCCACAGGACTGGAAAAGGTCAGTTTTCATTCCAATCCTAAAGAAGGGCAATGCCAAAGAATGTTCAAACTACCATTGTGCTCATTTCATATTCTAGCAAGGTTATGCTCAAAATCCTTTAATCTAGGCTTCAGCAGTATGTGAACCAAGAATTTACAGAAGCATAAGCTGGGTTTTGAAGAGGCAGGAGAACAAGAGATCAAATCACCAACATTTGCTGGGTCATGGAAAAAGCAAGGGCATTCCAGAAAAATATCTGCTTCTCAACTTGACAAAGAATTAATCTCAAAAATATATAAGCAGCTCCTGCAGCTCAATTCCAGAAAAATAAACGACACAATCAAAAGGGCCAAAGAACTAAACAGACATTTCTCCAAAGAAGACATACAGATGGCTAACAAACACATGAAAAGATGCTTGACATCACTCATTATCAGAGAAATGCAAATCAAAACCACAATGAGGTACCATCTCACACCGGTCAGAATGGCTGCCATCCGTAAGTCTACAAACAAAAAATGCTGGAGAGGGTGTGGAGAAAAGGGAACCCTCTTACACTCCTGGTGGGAATGCAAACTAGTACAGCCACTATGGAGAACAGTGCAGAGATTCCTTAAAAAGCTGGAAATAGAACTGCCATATGACCCAGCAATCCCACTGCTGGGCATACACACCAAGGAAACCAGAATTGAAAGAGCCATGTGTACCCTAATGTTCATCGCAGCATTGTTTACAATAGCAAGGACATGGAAGCAACCTAGATGCCCATCAGCAGACGAATGGATAAGAAAGCTGTGGTACATATACACAATGGAATATTACTCAGCATTAAAAAAAAAATTCATTTGAAGCAGTTCTACTCAGATGGACGAAACTGGAGCCCATTATCCAGAGTGAAGTAAGCCAGAAGCAAAAACAACAATACAGTATATTAACACATATATATGGAATTTAGAAAGACGGTAACGAGAACCCAACATGCGAGACAGCAAAAGGAACGCAGATGTATAGAACAGACTCGTGGACTCTGGATGAGGGTAAGGGTGGGATGATATGGGAGAATGGCATTGAAACATGTTAATTATCATAGGTCTAATCAATCGCCAGCCCAGGATTGATGCTCGGGGCTGGTGCATCAAGATTTCCCGGGGGGAGGGAGGAGGGAGGGGGGTTCTGGAGGGGGAGCATATGTAAACCCATGGTGATATCATGGCATTGTATGGCAAAAACAATAAAAGGGAAAAAAAAAAAGAAAGCTGTGGTACATATACACAATGGAATATTACTCAGACTTTAAAAAGAATACATTTGAATCAGTACTAATGAGGTGGATGAAACTGGAGCCTATAGAACAGTCATTTGGACTGTTCTCTGTGGGAGAAGGAGAGGGTGGGATGACTTGAGAGAATAGCACTGAAACATGTATATTATCATATGTGAAACAGATCGCCAGTCCAGGTTTTATGCACAGTCAGGGTGCTCAGGGCTGGTGCACTGGGATGACCAGAGGGATGGGAACGGGAGGGAGGTACGAGGGGGGTTCAGGATGGGGAACACATGTACACCCATGGCTGATTTATGTCAATGTATGGCAAAAACCACTACAATGTTGTAAAGTAATTAGCCTCCAATTAAAATTAATTAATTAAAAATTTTTTAAAAAGAAAAATATCTGCTTCTGCTTCAGTGACTATACTAAAGCCTTTCACTGCATGGATCATAACAAACTGTGAAAAACTCTTAAAGAGATGAGAATACCAGACCACCCTACCTGTCTCCTGAGAAACCTGTATGTGGGTCAAGAAGCAATAGTTAGAACTAGACATAGAACAACTAACTGGGTCTTAATTGGGAAAGGAGTCCAAGGCTGTATATTGCCACCCTGCTTATTTAACTTACATGCAGAGTACATCATGCAAAATGCTAGGTTGGATGAATCATAAGCTAGTATCAAGATTGCTGGGAGAAATACCAACAAAGTCAGTATGCAGATGACACCACTCTAACAGCAGAAAGTGAACAGGAACTAAGGGTGAAATAGGAGAGTGAAAAAGCTGAATTGAAACTCAACATTAAAAAAAACTAAGACCATGGCATCCAGTCCTATCACTTCATGGCAAACAGATGAGGGAGAAAATGGAAGCAGTGATAGATTTTACTTTCTTGGGCTCTAAAATCACTGCATACAGTGACTGTAGCCATGAAATAAAAAGACGTTTGCTCCTTGGAAGAACACCTATGAGGAACCTAGACAGTGTATTAAAAAGCAGAGACATCACTTTGCCGACAAAGGCCTGGATAGTCAAAGCTATGGTTTTTTCAGCGGTCATGTATGGATGCGAGAGTAGGACCATAAAGAAGGTTCAACGCCAAAGAATTAATACTTCCAAACTGTGGAGAAGACTCTTGAGAATCTCTTGGACTTCAAGGAGATCAAACCAGTCAATCCTAAAGGAAATCAACCCTGAATATTCATTGGAATGACTGTTGCTGAAACTGAAGCTCCAATACTTTGGCCACCTGATGAGAAAAGCTGACTCATTGGAAAAGACCCTAATGCTAGGAAAGATTGAGGGGAGGAGAAGTGGGCAACAGAAAATGAAGTGGTTGGATGGCAACACCGACTCAATGGACATGAATTTGAGCAAATTCTGGGAGATAGTGGAAGACAGAGGAGCTTGGCGTGCTACAGTCCATGGGGTCACAGAGTCAAACACAGCTTAGTGAAGAAAAACAACAACAAAATGAAGATGTTAATGAAACAGTAATCAGTGGTTAACAGTTATTCAACACTGTTAATGTACTTACTGCCACTGCACTGTACACTTAAGAATTGTTAAAATGGCAACTTTTAATGTCTATTTTACTATAACTTAAAAAACAAAAATAAATGAAGAATGCCTGTATGTTAAAAAGACATTGATAAAATGGGCAATGCACCAAATTCACCAATAAAAGCTGCATTCCCCATAACCCAGTGATTCATTCCCTGGAGAAACTCTTCCCCATTCACAGTGTGGTCTACATAGCAGCACTGTGTGTAAGGGCAGTAGAGTTGAAATCCAACTGTTCCTCAGTAGAGAAATGGCTAAGTGTACAATGAAACACAGTGCAGCCATTAAAATCATTGAACTGGATCTGCACGTCATGCCACAGAATGGTAAATACCTCCATTAGTGAAAAAGCAGAACTATGCTGATGTATAATTTTAAAACACAAAACTATACATATTGCCTGTGATATATGTGGCACTAATAAAAGTACAAAGCAACCACAGAGATGGTTCTGGTTATTTCTGGAGACAAGATGAAGAAATGAGATGGTGGGCTTTAACTGTATTATTAGCATTTTATTCCTTTTATTAAAAAAAAAAAACAGATCCAAAGCAAATATGGCAAAATGTTTAAAATCTGTTTAACTTGTCTGTGACATTATTTCCTATATGTTTGAAACGTTTCATAATTAAACATTTTAGTGGAAAAAAAATATTAGCTCTCTCTGAAATCCTATTTAATATAAGAATTGAGATAGGGATCCAAATTTATTTAATTCCAGATGGCTAACCCACTGTTCCCAAACTCCATGGAAAATGCACTTTTACCAAATTCTGCACACACTGCTCCCACCAAGGAGGCATCTGGGAGATGGAACATCACCAGGCTGGCCCTGGAGTGGGGGATTCACTTAGTCACTAAAGCTATGAACTTGAGGGCCCATGAAAAGCTGAAAATGAGAGGCAGCCAGATAGGAATACCGTCAATTTTCTGCCATTAAAACCTCTGGACTCCCCAGAAAATATGCTGTCTTTTTGTTCTAGTTACAGTAATAGTTCCTTACTCAGATCCCAGCCCTGCCCACATTCTGTTCTCACTCCTTCTCCTATACCTCAACGTACCCTCCTTTATACTGAGTCCACCCAGCATGTAAACCTGCTCTTAGCTTAACACAGGAAACAACAAGCACAAAGTCCCACCTTCCCAAGCCCACACCCGTCCCCTTCAAATCCAGATTTCTTCAAAGACTTCCACTTCCTCACCATAGTCCTCAACACCTCAGCTTCACCAGCCCACTGAAACTGCTCTGCAGGAAACCGTCAACGACCTCTGGCACTGAGTCCAACCAAGGACTGGTCAGGGGAGACTGGGAACAGAGGACTTACCAATTTTCATCTGGTTCCCATCCCTATCATCTGAATTTTTATTTCCATGTGTGTGTTTTGCTTCTATTAAAATAACAATTCCTATGATCACTCACAAGCAGTTTTCAATTATCCACTTCCTTGAAGGTTCAGACACAGCCAACACCACAGGCTAGCTCCTTCTCGAGACATGTCCTTCCTAGGTTCCGTGTCACCACAGTCTCCTTTCTGGCCCCTTCCTCTTGGTAGAGTCCCCTTCTGCCCAGGCTTTCAATGATGGCTTCCTCGACCTCTGTCCCACTTTTCTCACAATATCCTGTCTCTGGGTGGGATTTCATCCATACCACAGCTTCAATTATAACCAGTAGGTTGATGGCTCCGAGCACTCTGGGTTCAACTTAGATCTCTCTCCTGAGCTATGAACCCAGAGATCCCACAGCCTCCTCAAATATCTACATGGATGCCTACAGCCACTAAAATCATCCTATTCAAAACCAAAATCAAGATTTTCCTTTATCAAACCTACTCCTCTTCCCACTATACCCATCTCAGGAACGGAAACCACCATCTATCCAGTTGCTCAAGCCAGAGACCTGGGAATCTCACTCTGCTAATTTTACCCCTTGAATCTCTCCAATAATTTAAATGTCTTCATCCCTGGACCACCTTGTTTTCTCACCTGGATCACTGCAACCACCTCCTCACTGGTCTCCCAATCATTTGCTTCACTCCAGCCAGAGCGAGCCTTCAAAACCAACACTGAATATGTCAGCACTCTGCTTAAAAGATCGGGCTGGCCAAAAAGTTCATTCAGGTTTTTCCTAGGACAGCTTATGGGAAAACCTGAATGAAATTTTTGGCCAGCCCAATACTTCATTGGTTTCCCCTCATTTCTCACATTGTCCAAACTCCTCAACACAGCTGAAGAGCTTTGCGCGACATGTGACTTGTCCCCTAGCTACTGCCCAGCCTCACCTCCCATAGTTCCCTCCAGTCACTAAGCATAGCTATCAATCCCTCCCATCTCCAGGCCTTTTGAACTCAATGTACCTTCCACCTGGAATACCCTCTCCTTCCCACTCCTCTACAGTGGCTGGACTAACTCCTCATCCTTCTACTGCCAGTTCAAAGGTCATCTTCCCCAGAGGTCTCCCCTTGACCTGGGTTAGTTCTTCCACTCTGTGTTCCCCTGTGAAAAATACCTCACCCATCAGAGAGTCTGCCTGCATGCTGTGGCTATTTGTATAATGTCTGTCTCCTGAAAGCAGGACTAGGTCTCTCAGTCAGCATTTCCTCTCCAGTTGTCTATCATAGTGCTTGGCACAGGGCATACTGTCATTGGCTATGAGGAAAATGAAGTCTTTGCCTTCAGTTCTCAGTGCTACTGAACATACAAACAAGTAAAGAAATATACAGAATACAATGAAGTAAGTGATTATATATGTGTATGGGTGCTGTGGATTGCTGTCGTCTGAATGTCTATGTCTCCCTAAAATTTGCAGGTTGAAATCCTAATGCCCACTGTGATGGTATCAGGAAAGGGTCCTGTCAGAGATGCTCAGTCACGAGGACAGAGCCTTCATGAATGGGATTAATGCTTTTATGAAAAGAGACCCCACAGAGCTCCTTTGTGAGGATATAAGAAGTCTGTGACTGGAAGAGGGTCCTCACCCAACCTCACTGGCACCCCAATCTCAGACTTCCAGCTTCCAAAACCGTGAGAAATAAATTTCTGTTGTTTATAAGCTATCTAGGATGTTGAAGCTGAAACTCCGATACTTTGGCCACCTCATGCAAAGAGTTGACTCATTGGAAAAGACCCTGATGCTGGGAAGGATTGGGGGCAGGAGGAGAAGGGGATGACAGAGAATGAGATGGCTGGATGGCATCACTGACTCGATGTACATGGGTTTGGGTGGACTCCAGGAGCTGGTAATGGACAGGGAAGCCTGGCGTGCTGCAGTTCATGGGGTCGCAAAGAGTCGGACACAACTGAACGACTGAACTGACCTGAACCGAGCCTGTGGTAGTTTGTTATAGCAGCCCAAACAATCTAAGATGTGGATATACGTGGATGCAGATGTACTGATATATGAAGCACTGAAAGAACACAGTGAACTTTCTGGGCTAGCCAGGAAAGGTCACAAAAAATAAAGTGACGTTTGAAATGGTTCATCATTCATTCCATTCATACAGTGAATAATCTTTGGGCATCTACTTGGTGCCAGGCACTGTGGAAGACACTGAGGATACAGCAGAAAATAAGACAGTCAGATATTGTCCCTGACTTCCTGGAGCTTATTCTAGCAGGGATAAACAAAGAAATTAAACCCAAAAAATCAGCTAATTTCAGGAAAAGACACATGCTTTGAAGAATATAAAACACCATAGGTGTTTACCAGGATGAAGGCAGAAGAGTGTGGGTGTCTGTGTGCCTGTGTCAGGTCTCCCTGTGGAGGTGTCACAGGGACATATAATCTGAATGAGACGATGGAGACAGACATTCAGAGATCTCTAGGCAGAGGAAATAGACTCGATGGTTCAAAAGACAGGCAGAGGGACTTCCCTGGTGGTCCAGTGACAAGACTCTGTGCTCCCAATGCTGGGGGCCTGGGTTCAATCCCTGGTTGGGAAAACTAGATCCCACATGCCCCAACTAAGATCCAGTGCAGCCAAATAAACAAATAGTTTTTATAAAACAAACAACAATAACAAAATCAAAGGGCAGGAAGAAGAGCAGTGGGACAGAAACGCAGTAAGATTTTATATCTCCAACCCAGACCCTGTCCTGGAATTCCAGAATTCCAGAGCCAGCTACCAACTGACCATCACCACTGGGATATCTACTAGACATTTTGACCTTCATATGTCCAACACCAGCCTAGTTTTCCTCTTCCACACCTGTTCCCTCCCACTTAATTAAATGACAATTCCATTTTTTCAGCTGCTCAAGCTAAAGACCCTGGACTCATCATAGACTCCCCGTCACATCCAATCCTTCAACAAATCTTATTGGCTCTATCTTCAAATTCTATCCAGAATCTGGCTGCTTCCCACCTTCTCTGCTGCTACCACCCCAGTCTCCTCTGAAGTACTTGGGTCTTATCATTTGTGCCAGGCAGAGTTATTGAAGACTTTCCAGAACTCAGTAGAGAAGTGACACTTTCTCAAAGTGGTGTGTTAGAGCCAACTGAAGCCAGTTCACAAGAGCCAGCCGGTTAAGTTTTCAGGAATGTTGCACGATGATTGACATCACAGTGATAGCATGAATTTGGCCATGGTGGGGATATTTATACCATGGATATTGGCAGACATTACACCTGGGCTCCCCCCTCCACCACCCCACCCTACCTGGGCGATCCCAGTGTCCCACACTTACCACCACACAATTGCATGTGCAAATCTGTATTACATAAAGAGGACCCTTGTGTCCTGGCTCTCTACAGGTGTATATGTTTGTGAATACACATTAGAATCACCAGAGGAATTTGGCCTACCAGACAAGCTGCCTGCCTGAATTCATTTAAGGACCACGACATCAGGAAGCTTTGTTAAGAGGCTTCTGGAGGTGATGCAGGTGAGACATGAAGGTATGAAGCACAGGAAAGAAGAGGACAGCTATGAGAGAAATGTGGAAGTATAATGAAGGAGCTTTGTTGTTGACTCTGATTCCTTTCTTCTACATCACTTCTCAGCTTGTAATCACAGGCTCATTTTTGTGATTCTTTAACCTCTGCCTTCCTCTCCCACCTGCAGTCCATGAGGGTAGGGGCTGCATTTCTGCCCACCACTGTATCTCCAGAGCGGAGCCCAATATGGACACCAGCACGACCTCACTGCAGAGTCAGTAAGTGAAGAAAGGAGGACAAAGTGAAGAAGTAAGAGTTGGTAATGAAACTCAAGTGTCCAGCTTAGGTGACAGAAATGAGAAACACAGATAAAAGTGTGGCTGGTTGGTGGGAATGGAAATTGATACAATCGCATGGAGAACAGTATACATGTGTGCTAAGTCGCTTCAGTCATGTCCGATTCTTTGTGACCCCATGGACTGTAGCCCACCACGCTCCTCTATCTATGGAATTCTCCAGGCAAGAATATTGGACTGGGTTGCCACGTCCTCCTCCAGGGGATCTTCCCAACCCAGGGATGGAATAAAAATCTGTTACATCTCCTTCATCAGCAGACAGGTTCTTTACCACTAGCACCACCTGGGAAGCCCAGAAAACAGTACAGAGCTTCCTTAAAAAAACTAACACTACCATATGACCCAGCAATCCCACCACTGGGTATATACCCTGAAAAAAACATAATTCAAAAAGATATATGTACCCCAGTGTTCAGTGCAGCCCTATCTACAACAGCCAAGACATGGAAGTAACCTAAATGTTGCTCAACAGAAGAAGAGATAAAGAAGATGTGGTACATATATACAATGGAATATTAGCCATAAAAAGGAACAAAACTGGGTCATTTGTAGTGATGTGGATGAACCTAGATTCTGTCATATAGAGTGAAGTCAGAAAGAGAAAAACAAATATCATATATTAATGGGTATATATGAAATCTAGAAAAATGGTACTGATGAACCTATTTGCAGGGCAGGACTAGAGATGCAGACAGAGAGAATGGACTTCTGGACACAGTGGGGTAAGGAGTAGGTGGGATGAATTAATAGAGTAGCAATGACATGTATACACTTCCATGTGTAAAACAGGTAGCTAGTGGGAAACTCCTGTATAGCACAGGGAGCTCAGTTCGGGGCTATGTGATTATCTTGAGGAGTGGGATGGGGGGGTGGGGACACAGGAGGCTCAAGAGTGGGGGCACACATGTACACATATAGCTGATTCATGTTGTAGAGCAGAACCTAATACAACATTGTAAAGCAATTATACACCAATTAAAAAAAATAAAAGTGCCTGTGAAAATTGAGGCAGTGATGCAAAGCTGGAAATATGAGTCTTAAACTTAGGGTCTAGGGCCCGGTAGAGACACTCTTGACTATACCGTGCAACCCTGCCCTCTTCCCTTAGACTCTGAGTTGTCACTGTCGGAGTGTCAACTTCCCTCTCCCAAGACTCACCCGAACCTCGGCCTCCCGGGGCCTCCCGTTGAGGTCGCACTTGGACCCATTGCCATAGGTCTGGCTGTGGTAGCGTTTCAGGCGATGCTGCTTGGAGGCCTGGGGAGGACATCAGGCATGAGGGAGGAGTGTGAGAAAGATGGCAAGGAGGGGAAAAAAGGCACTCTCTCCTAAGACGAAGCCCAGAGAAACATGTCAGCTAATCCTGACCACCACCCCCCCTTCTTGACAGGGCTCTCAGTCTGCAGCCCTGACCCCTTTCTCTCCCGGTCCCACACTCCTGCCACCTTGGCTGTTTCATCATCCCAGTCGAAGGCCGATTGGTAGTAGCCGAGATAGAGGACTTCACCTTTGATCTCTGAATCTGCAAGAGAGAGCACAGTGAATCACAGTTACTCTGTTCTCAGAAGACTGGGAGGGAAGGGAACTGGGGAGGCAGGTCACCTGTCATGACAGGTTTCTGAGGGCTTAGGGAAAACACAGGTGGAACTCACCTTCCATATGGTACTGCTGGATATGGCGTCCATAACAGAATTCATATGTCCACCAGTCCTTGGTCTGACAATAAAAGAAAAAAGAACAGTCAGGGGGACAGAGTGCAGACATCTCTTCTTGGAACCAAAATCTCTCCTGGCCCCAAGACACATAACCACTGATTTACTTCTCATCTCCTCCTTATTCTTAATCCTCCAGATTCTTGGCGAGGAAGGCTGTTTGTCTTCTGTAACTTGGAGAGAGACCTCTACAGCCTAGTTGGTTTACTACTCTTCTCTTTCTAAATATTTTTTTTCTTTGTAAATATTTTTTTAATCCTTCTTTGTTGTCCATAAAGAAAAAAAATCATAATATCCTTGAAGCACTCAGACCAGGGAAACAGATTATCAAAGTATTAATTAAACTTCTTTGTACTGTTTTAGCCACTGTGGATACAGCTGTGAACAAGATAAATTATCTGATTTCACAGACTTACATTCTAGTACTAGGATTCAGACGAAAAATAAATAAACTGATAACTCAGTTAATAATTTCAGATGATGAAAAGTGCCATGATGAAAATAAAACAGGACACTGGGCAGAGAGTGACAGGGAAAGCGATGACTTAACCAGGAAAGTTTCTCTATGGGAGTACCCCTACTGCCCCACCCTGACCCTCTTTAAGCACCTCAATATTGGTTTAATCTTTATTCTGAGATTTTCTACCCTAATGCTCTCTATAATCAGCAAAGTATCATCACTGGTTACAGGATTCTTTGTTTCTTTCCTGTCTGTACAATATGCCTGCTCCTTTGATGGTCTTCTTAACTCCTACAGATACTCTGATCACTCCTCATTCACAGACACACTGTGAATAGATACCTAGTTCCCAAATAGGTAACTAATTTCCAAGACCTCCTTCCCTCTATCCCAGTTCCTTTCACCTTCAGCAGGCAGGGAGCATCTTTCATTGGGCTCAATAACTCAGGGATCCCAGGCCCTTGGTAAGCAGGTGCCTCCTCCTCCCTTTCACGCTGGAAGTGAATAGCTCCAGCTGGCAGGCGACATTCATAGCGCTGCTTGTACTTAGAGGAGACAATCACCACGTCCGAAGCTTGGCTCTGGGAAAGAAGTGGGGGTCGGGGAACAGGGAGGCAAAGAGAGGTTTGGGATCAGGGAGAACAACGAGATCCCTCATCACATAATGGGGAACAGCCCAGTCAAGACAGAGTGAGCCACAAATCTTTCAGCTGTGTTCAGCGGGTGAGGGGAGAGGGCACTCCCACTTCTTCACAGGGGAGGAGTCTGGGTGTTTCAATAAGGAACTGGGACCTGAAGTTGACAGAGGGAAGCCCCACCCCTCCCGGTCCCTGGCCCCAAGGGAATGGTTCTTTGACTATGATCTTCAGCAATCCTCATAAAACCGCTGCTTACTCTTCCCGATTCTCCTTAGGCTTCCGCCACAGACTCCACAGCTGCCCTTCTTCCTCTCCCTTCTCCTCCTTCCCTTTCTGCCCAGGACCCTCGCCCCTCTACGCTTCCTCACCTGGCCTCCCATGACAGGCAACGGCAGTATCTCGATCCCATAACGCATCTCACTCAGCTCCTCCAGGTTCAGGCTCCCGACCCCGCCGGTCAGACTTGCGGGTAACAGGAGCCCCAGAAGTAGCAGCCCCAACAGACTGGACAGCAGCGTTTCCGCCGCCATCTTTCGTTCCCCTTCTAATCCGGAACAACTCCTTCCGCCCTAAACCTGGCGGCGGCCTCATCCCGCCCATAACTCCCCAAGGTCTTATTGGCCAAACTTTCTGTCCCTTTCACGTGCCCTAATCCCATTTGTCAACGTAGCTCTAAAGCCCACGAGGAGGTGTATCATGACAATTAGCAAAATCACTCGCTACGCGTGATTGGTTGAAGAGGCCAACCAATCACCAATGATATCGGACCCCCTCCTCCCATCTCCCAGTTCCAGGGAGGCGCGGTCTACACGCCTGCCCCGGTTAAGCAGTTTTTTGTTTTTCTGTTCTAGCCCAGCTGATGTACGCATTTCTGATTGCTTTTTAAGTCATTTTTTGTATTGTGTCTGGCCGCCACCAAGCGGATGTTCGAGGTGGATGGGTGCGTGCACACACTACTCTTGAAAGCTACTTAATACTTGTTACAAAACAATTATTGTATAGTAGCAGTCCTCTTTTCATATATACATACAACTTTAGGGTGATCTGGTCATTTGTGTCAAAACCTTTCTGAACGATTCTGCAGTTGTCCTCCAATAAAAATTATCCTAAATAAATAATAGGAACTTCCAGTTGAAAACTGGGAGCTGGAGAGCTGCGAGTGACAAACGTAGGTATTGTCCTCCAGGCCACATAGGAACAAAGGGAAAGGAGACAGCAGCAACATTTCAGAAGCTAGAAAGCAAATGGAGGAATGGGAACTGATTGAGCAATCCTGAGAAATTGATTCCTAAACAAACATAAACAAGAGCATGCCTATATCTTTGGAAAAACTTATCTGGAGAATCTGTCCCGCCCAACAGAGAAATCCCAAAAATATTTTCATCAGGGTTTTCTTAAAGAAATAAGATGAGGGAATCCTACATTTAAGTCCTTGGAGGAGAATCCTGCACTGCAGGCAGATTCTTCACTGTCTGAGCCACCTGGGAAGCCCTCGTGCCCTAGCCGGCACACAGTCTTTCCAATCAGCTTTTTGATAGCCTCACTTCAAAATATAAGAGGACAGCCCAAGGATCATAAAACATTTAAGGAATGTTTTTAATATACAAAGAAGAAAACAAAACAAGCAAGAAGAAGAAAACAGCAACTTAGAGGAAACAAATTGCCAGGGAGAAAAAGCAACCTAAAAATTCAAACAAAAACCCATCAGTAAGAGCCTCAGAGAAATAATATATTGTGTGCATAAAATTATAGCAGGAGATGGGCGGAGCGAGCACCGCAGACCTGGGATCCGCGTTTGACCGCGCAGTTCTCACCTACTAATTTGGGCGGACCGAGGAGGGGACCCCCAGTCGCGATCCCCGTGGGGCTGCGTTTTCCCTGTCCCACGGAGGCCGCGCCTTCCTCGCCGGACCTGGAAGAGAAAAGAGCAAAGCTTGCAGATGCTGCAGAAAGAAGACAGAAGGAGGCTGCATCTCGGAGTTTCTGAATGTTGAGAAAGAAAAAGGAAAAAATAGAAAAGGAAATGGCTACATCTGAACCCCCACCAGAAGGTTGACTTAGATGGACAGTTTTATAAAGCATGAGTGTAAGAGTCTACTGCCAATAACTATACTTGCAATCTAGTGGACATCCTCAATTTAATTTCTTCTCTTTGAATAAATGAAGATTCAGACTTTGTAATTTTAGCGCTCTTAAATGCAGTCCTTTTTCAAAACTGAATATTGAAATGCTTTTGATTGTCAGACTTAGAAAATGTCCAGACCTTTCATTAAATACTTATTTTCCCTGCACGTGCTCTTCTGCAGACAGTGGGTGATTTGCCATTTTTCAGTAGTTAGAACATGTACCTAAATTGTGAATATATATTTATATATTGCATGGAAAAGTTTTGCATACATCTCAAATATTCAAATTTGCACTTGTATTTTCCCTCCTTTATAAAGTGATCTAGCTATTTTTAATTTGCCACTTAACTTTATATCTCATTATTTCATTATATGTGAAGATTTTTGCTTAAACTTAGAGACTCAGTGCCTTTTGAACTGATCATCAGGGAAAATCTTGAAAAATTATTTGAAGGGCTTATATGAAGGAACACTGTAAATTTTTAGAACTTACTAAGAAATTAATATTTCTAGAAAACATTAAACTTCTTATAATTTATTTTCTACCTCTGTAGCTTATAAAATTGACATACTCTGTTTTACATTATAATAAACTTTTTCTTTTGCTTGCTTAATTTAAAATTATATATTGGTGATGCCATCAGAGGGCAGTGATGTACAATATACAGTATTAGATTCAACTCTTTAAAGATCTATGTAGTAATTGAATGAGTTAAACCAAGAATCTGGATGGGTTATACTTAGTGCTAATGTTGTTTGTCCAAATTTCATAGATGTTTTTATTCTTTTGTATTTATTCAAGAATGATTATAAGATTTTTATAGATGTGAAATTGCCAAGGCAAGTATGAATGTATGAAAGAAATATGTAAGTACTGTATTTAAAAAGTCTACTTTAAACAAAACTATTGCAAGGTAATTCTATGTGATTCATTGCCATAAATTTTTTAGATTTTTGTTCATTGTTAATATGTATTATACCATTTTTGGTCTTTTGAGTTTTTAATGTATAATAAGCTAAAGTAGAAGAATTACACATTTTTTAATTTGGTTGCTATTTTGAATGATAAGGCCAAAGTCTGAGCCCTAAATTAGAATTTTCAGGTATTAAGGTGTAATAAGGATTATAAATTAAATGGACCAACTCACCTTATTTACAAAAAGGAAACTGAACTACTATCTTGCTCATCCCTCCTACAAATCTTGTGTTATATTGCAATATATTATGTATTTTAAAGAGTTTGAACTGTAATATAGATCTCTTGACTCCTCATTGGAAAAACCACTTTCTTTGATTATTGAATGAAATATTCTGTGACCATCCAGGCAAGATATGTAGTTATAGACAGGTTCAATTTTCTTTATTCTTTAGAGAGTTGGTGGTATGTTTGTTCACGGAAGATCATGAAGTCATTAGATTATATTTTAGAAATAAAATTTTTGACTTAAAAAATTTACAACAGGAAGCTATTTTCTTTTAAAGGAAGCAATTTTTAAAAGCAGCTACTGTTTAGATAAGAAAAAAGAGCTCTTGGAAATAAACCCAATAAAAATAAAAATTCAATAGAAAGACTAGAGGATTAATTCTTTGTCAGTTGCTTCATTTGCTATTATTTTCTCCCATTCTGAAGGCTGTCTTTTCACTTTGCTTATAGTTTCCTTTGTTGTGCAGAAGCTTTTAATTTTAATTAGGTCCCATTTGTTTATTTTTACTTTTATTTGCAATATTCTGGGAGGTGAGTCATAGAGGATCCTGCTGTGATTTATGTTGCGAGAGTGTTTTGCCTATGTTTTCCTCTAGGAGTTTTGTAGTTTCTGGTCTTACGTTTAGATCTTTAATCCATTTTGAGTTTATTTTTGTGTATGGTGTTAGAAAGTGTTCTAGTTGCATTCTTTTACAAATGGTTGACCAGTTTTCCCAGAACCACTTGTTAAAGAGATTGTCTTTTCTCCATTGTATAGTCTTGCCTCCTTTGTTGAGGATAAGGTGTCCATAGGTGTGTGGATTTATCTCTGGGCTTTCTATTTTGTTCCATTGATCTATATTTCTGTCTTTGTGTCAGTACCATACTGTCTTGACTGTGGCTTTGTAGTAGAGACTGAAGTCAGGCAGGTTAATTCCTCCAGTTCCATTTTTCTTTCTAAAGATTGCTTTGGCTATTTGAGGTTTTTTGTATTTCCATACAAATTGTGAAATTATTTGTTCTAGTTCTCTGAAAAAGACCGTTGGTAGCTTGATAGGGATTGCATTGAATATAGATTGCTTTAGGTAGTATACTCATTTTCACTATATTGATTCTTCCGATCCATGAACACAGTATATTTCTCCATCTGTTTTTGTCCTCTTTGAGTTCTTTCAAATGAAGCAACTGACAAAGAATTAGTCTCAAAAATATATAAGCAGCTCCTGCAGCTCAATTCCAGAAAAATAAATGACACAATCAAAAAATGGGCCAAAGAACTAAACAGACATTTCTCCAAAGAAGACATACAGATGGCTAACAAACACATGAAAAGATGCTTGACATCACTCATTATCAGAGAAATGCAAATCAAAACCACAATGAGGTACCATCTCACACCAGTCAGAATGGCTGCTATCAAAAAGTCTACAAACAAAAAATGCTGGAGAGGGTGTGGAGAAAAGGGAACCCTCTTACACTGCTGGTGGGAATGCAAACTAGTACAGCCACTATGGAGAACAGTGTGGAGATTCCTTAAAAAACTGGAAATAGAACTGCCATATGACCCAGCAATCCCACTGCTGGGCATACACACCGAGGAAACCAGAATTGAAAGAGACACACGTACCCCAATGTTCATCGCAGCACTGTTTACAATAGCCAGGACATGGAAGCAACCTAGATGTCCATCAGCAGACGAATGGATAAGAAAGCTGTGGTACATATACACAATGGAATATTACTCAGCCATTAAAAAAATACATTTGAATCAGTTCTAATGAGGTGGATGAAACTGGGAACCCATTATACAGAGTGAAGTAAGCCAGAAAGAAAAGCACCAATACAGTATACTAATGCGTATATATGGAATTTAGACAGATGGTAACAATAACCCTGTATGTGAGACAGCAAAAGAGACACAGATGTGTAGTACTGTCTTTTGGACTCTGTGGGAGAGGGCAAGGGTGGGATGATTTGGGAGAATGGCACTGAAACATGTATATTATATGCGAAACAGATCGCCAGTCCAGGTTTGATACATGAGACAGGGTGCTTGGGGCTGGTGCACTGGGATGACCCAGAAAGATGGGATGGGGAGGGAGGTGGGAGGGGAGTTCAGGATGGGGAACACATCTACACCCATGGCAGATTCATGTCAATGTATGGCAAAACCAATACAATATTGTAAAGTAAAATTTTTTTTAAATTGTTAAAAAAAAAAGATCAAGCACAGCCAAAAATAAATAAATTAGAAAAATTATTTTTAAAAAAGATTACAGAAAAAGAAAAGAAAGACTAAAGGATAAAGTTGAAAATTAATGGTTGGGAATCTGCCTGCCAATGTAGCAGACATGGCTTCAATCCATGATCTGGGAAGATCCCACAAGCTTCAGAGCAACTAAGCCTGTGCGCCACAACTCCTGATCCAGTGCTCTAGACCCTGGGCTCTGCAATAGGAGAAGACACTCCAGTGAGAAGCCTGAGCATCACAATGAAGAGATCCCTTTCTCCACAACTAGAGAGAGGTAATGCACGCAAAAGTGAAGACCCAGTGCAGCCATAAACAAACAAATATGTAAGTCTTTGAAAGAAAAAAAGAAAATGAAATTTGTCCTACTTTAGGAGAAAATTAATAAAAAATAAAGGATCAGTCCAGCAGGTCCAGCATCTGAATAGTGCATACGTGCATGCTCAGTTGCTTCAGCTGTATCCAACTCTTTGCGACCCCCATGGACCACAGCCCAATCAGCTCCTCTGTCCAAGGAACTCTGCAGGCAAGAATACTAGAGTGGGTTGCCATTCCCTCGTCCAGGGGATCTTCCCAACCCAGAGACTGAACCTGGGTATCCTGTGTCACAGGTGGATTCTTTTCCATTGAGCCACTGGGGAAGCCTCTCTGAATAGCGAGGGTTTCACAAAAAGAACAGAAACTCAGAAGGGAAGAATTAATCACCAAAATTATTTTAAAGTATTGTGTTATCCTGAAATGCAGAAAGTATCTAAATTGGAAGGGCACACTGATAGCAAACCCACACCAAATCCTTCATCATAGAATTTCAGAACACTGGACACAGACAAACAATTCTAAGAGCTTCCAGAGAAAAAGGACAAGTTGCATACAAAGATCAAGAATCAGACTAGCATTTGGCTTATCAAAACTCTGTAAGATAGAAGACAGTAAAGAATGGCTTCAATTTTTTGAAGGAAACTGTTTCCAACCTAGAATTCTATTAATACACACAGCCAAACTATGATCTATGAGTCCAGAATAAAGACAATTTCAAACATGCAATTCAAACTACAGATATTCCATGCATTGTTCTTCAGAAAGTTAGGAGAGGATTTATTACACCAAGACAAATAAATTAGTCAAAAAAGAGAAAGGTATGAAATCCATGAAACAGAGTATCCAGCACAAAAGAGAAAAAGGAATCCCCAAGGTGATGTTAAAGGGAGATTTTTGCACCAATGTACATTCCCACCAACAGTGTGCAGATGTGAGCTTTGCTCTCTAGAGAAAGGGAAAGAAGATCCATCAGGGCTGGAGAGTTTGAGGAAAGATTCTCCTGCTGGTGGACCTGCCCCCAGCTCCACACAGCTCCAGAGACCTGCAAGGAAGGTAGCCTCACTGCAGAACAAAGATGGAGAATGTGTGATTACAAGTAGGACTTTAAAATTTTTTACAGAACAATTTTACAACATTTAAATGTTTTTTTTAAATTCAAGCTGTAAATTTTGATTTAAGTGGTCCTGAGGAGGAGAAAATAATGCTGTAGGCACTTTGCTGAAGTAAATGCAAATTCACTCTGGAAAAATGTCCTCTTCATCCCAGGCCCCAGAGAACTCCTACAGATCATTTTCCAAGGGAAGTTAGTGACTCGTAATGAAAAATAAATAAACCCAAAAGGAGATAAGACACTGTGAATGAGAACCAGAAGAAACAACAGCAGAAACTGAGCTTCAAAGATTTCAGATATTGTAATTATCTGACATAGATTAGAAAATAATTATGCTTACTATACTTAAAGAAATACGAGAAACTTGAAAATGTATCAGAAAATAGGAAGCTATAAAAATAATCCAACATTTAAAGTAGAGATTTTAGAAATAAAATTATAAAGTGTTAAACTAAAAACTGAATAAAGTAACTAAATAGTTTAAGAAGCAATTATTCTTCACAGAAGAATTCTAGCTAATAAGAGCAGAAGGAATTATATACCATCATCATTTTACAATCCTAATGAAATGATCTAGGCAATAGTCATCAATGACTATCAGAAATATTAAGCAAGAGGCTTATACATGAATCAAACTGACCCTGTGTGCATATATTGAGAAAACTTAACATTACAAAAAGAGGGGAATCCAGATATTATGTGCGTCTTGATGGGATACAATAGGAAGTACAGAGCATTTTCTACAAAGGATTCTTGCCAAAAAAAAACACAAGACTATAAATATAGTACCTGTTTTACAGGAAATATTAGGAACAGGACAGTATGTTAAACACCATCAGAATGTAATCAAGAATAAAACAGGATCAATGCTCCAGTTTCTTCAACAAATGCATTGCAAGGGAAAAGAGGGGAAAGAATTGTTATAGTTTAAAAGAGGTTTGAGAAACCTGTCAAATGCAACATATAACTCTTGTTTGTATCCTGAATTAAACTATTGTAAAAAGACTTTTACGAGTCAGGGAGATTCAGACCCTGACTAGATATTATATGATATTAAGATACCATTGTTAATTTTGCTGATGTAATAATGGCATTATGGTTACGTTGAAAAGATGGTTCTTATCTCTTAAGGATTGCATACTCAAGTAGTCATCAATGAAAGAGTGTAATGACGGCCATTTGCCTTAAAATAATTCTGTGGGAGTCTAGGAGAAGTGGTGGGAGCATAGACGAAACAAAATTGATCGTATTTTTAGTTGAAGCAACATGACAGTACATAGAGATTCATTATACTTAATTTTGTATTGTATTTGAAAATTTTTTCATTTAAATTTTC
This sequence comes from Antilocapra americana, assembly GCA_007570785.1. Classification (NCBI taxonomy): domain Eukaryota; kingdom Metazoa; phylum Chordata; class Mammalia; order Artiodactyla; family Antilocapridae; genus Antilocapra; species Antilocapra americana. Next base: position 615,518 of record ML663563.1, on the reverse strand, counting down.
TTTTTAAAATCTCAAAGAGCAGTTTAAACTTAGCTGCAGATACGGTTAGTGAAGTAGAAAATACACTGGAAGATGTTACCCAGAATGAAACACAGAATCACAAAGGGGGAAATATGAAAGAGAAAATAAGATATATAGAGAGTAAAGTGAGAAAACTGATTAAAGTTCGGGAAAGAGAAGGAAAGAATGAAGCAAAGATAATGGTTTAGCATATTCTAGAACTAATAAAAGATACAAAATCCACTGATTCAAGATGTCCCCCACCAAAATTTTAAAGCAGAATGGATGAAAAGGAGTCTGTTCGTAGATATATCACTATGAAACTGAGTGACACTGAAGAAAAACAGCAAGTACTAAAAGCACCCAGAGTGTGGGTTGGATGAGTGGATGCATTTTTCAGAACTCATTGACCTAAAACTTGTAAGACCTGTGCATTTTGCTACATGTACATTTTACCACAGTAAAAGTAGGTAAAAGCAGCCAGAGGGACTTCCCTGGTGGTCCAGTAGTTAAGCAATGCAGTGGACACGCTTTCCATCCCTGGTCTGGGAAGATCCCACATGCTGCGGAGCAACTAAGCTTCTGCACCACAACTACTGAGCCCACGCGCCCGACTATATGACACTTGAGTCTGTGCTCTGCAACAAGAGAACCCACAGCAATGAGGAGAGTACGCACCACACGCCACGGCGAAGAGTAACCCCACTCCCCACCAACTAGAGAAAGCCCAGGCGAGCACCGAAGACCCAGTGCAGCCAAAAACAAACAAAAAAAATCTTTTAAAGCAGCCAGAAAACCAGATTATCCTCAAAGGAGTAGCAGTTAAACTGAGAACTGACTTCTTGAATGACAGCAATGGAAGCAGAAGACAATAGATGATATCTTCAATGTGATGAAACAAAATAACTTCCACTGGTAATTTTATGGCTCCTGAAAATATACTTCAATGATGAGGGCAAAATACAAATATTTTCAGACCAAACAAAAACAACTCCCCCAGGAGGGTTTGCAACCAGAAGACTGTCACTAAGGAAAGTTAGAAGATATACTTCAGAGGAAAGGCAGGGATACTAGACAAAGGTCTGAGGTATAAGAAGGAATGAAGTGGAGAAACAGGTAAAAATCCTATGTGACTATTGACAGTTGAAAAAAAACCAATGCTAATGTCTTTTAGGGTTTAACTCTTAAGAGGGAGGAATTAAAACACACCAAAGCAATAACTACATTGGGAACTTGATGACCCATGTTAAATTTTTCAAGCTTTCTTGTATTATCAACAAGGAGAGTGTGCTGATTATCAAATATGTCTTTCCACTTCAAATTCACTCTTCTATATACCCCCTTCTGGGGCTTGTATTTTGAAAACTACATTTCATTTTTTCCCCTTGTAAACAGACTCTATTTTTGATAGCAATTTCAGGTTCACAGAAAAATTGAGTATCAAGTACAGAGTTCCCACATAACACCTGTCTTCACACACACAGAGTCTCCCCTGCTATCAACATCCCACACAAGCGTGACCCATCCCTTATAATTAATGAGCCTACAATGACACATCATCAAAGCTCACAGATTACACTAGGGTTCGCTCTTGGTTCTATAGTGATACAGTCTATGAGGGTTTTTTCCTTCTGGCTATTTGGTGTGTGCCCGTCTCACCAAGAAGCCCTGGCTGCACTAAGCGCACAGGAAGGGCCTCTCACCCATGTCAGTGGGTACTTGGCCAGTGTGGAAGGCCAGCAAAGGTGCGGTTGCAGGTCAGCCCAAGTGTGAACCTGCCATATTGGCCAATCGCGCTGGCACCTTGCTGGAGACCTCCTTGTGGTCCATGGGGATCTTGAGTGTCACCACATCATACTTCTCACCCTTATCCTCCTCCCTCTTCACTGGCAGCACCATCTCGTCTTGTACCTCTTCCTTCTCCTCCTTTCCCCACACTCCTCCATCTGCTGTTCACCAGGCATCTTGGTGTCCTTCAAGGTTCCTCTCCTGTGATTGGCTGGGAGGTCTCTACTGCGGCCGAGTGCTCCTGCTCCTGCTGAAACCAGCTGCCTGTGCTCCCTTCCCAGCCTGGGCCTCTGGTTCCCAGGCATGCGTGCCCAATCACTTAGGTTGTGTCTGACTCTGCGTCCGTAGTCCACCAGGCTCCTCTGTCCAGGCAAGAATACTGGAGTGAGTTGCCATGTCCTCCTCTAAGGGATCTTCCTAACCCAGAGATCGAACCCCTGTCTCCTGCGTCTCATGCACTGAAGGTGGATTCTTTACTACTGAGCCACCAGGGAAGCCCTCGGTTCCCTTGAGTTTTAACAAATGTGTAATGACATCTACCATTAATGGCATCATCAGAATAGATTCATTGTCCTAAAGATCCTCTGTGACCTGTTTATTCATCCTTTCTCCACTCAGTTCAGTTCAGTTGCTCAGTCGTGTCCGACTCTTTGCGATCCCATGAACCGCAGAACCCTTCTCCACTAACTCCTGGCAAACACTTATCGTTTTATTGTTTCCATAGCTTTATGTTTTCCACAGTGTCATATAGTTGAAATCAGACAGTCTGTAGCCTTTTCAGATTGGCTTCTTTCATCTAGTAATAAGTACCTAAGTTTCTTCCATGTCTCTTCATGGCTTAGATAGCTTTTTCCTTTTCTTTTTTTTTTTTTTTTTTACTGCTCAATAATATTCTATTGTCTGAATGTACCACAGTTTATTTATCCATTCAGTTACTTAAGGACATCTTTGTCCTTCATCCAGATATTAGCAATTATAAATAAAGCCACTATTACATTTGTGTGCATGTAAGTTTCCGATTCATCTGCATAAATACCAACGCCCACATTGCTAGATTGTTTACTAAGAGTGTGTTTAGCTTTGTTAGAATCTGTCAAACTGTCTTTTGAACTGGCTGTGCCATTTTGTATTCCTTCCAGCAATGAATGAGAGTTTCTTCTGACCCACATTGCCATTGGTATTGTCAGGGTTCTAGACTTTGGCCATTCTAATAGGTGTGTGCAACAGTTCAGTTACTCAGTCGTGTCCAACTCTTTGGACCCCATGGACTGCAGCACACCAGGCGATCACCTGTCCATAGCCAACTCCCGGAGTTTACTCAGACTCACTGAGTTGGTGATGCCATCCAACCATCTGATCCTCTGTCGTCCCCTTCTTCTCCTGCCTTCACTCTTTCCCAGCATTAGGGTCTTTCCAAATGAGTCAGTTCTTCATATCAGGTGGCCAAAGTACTGGAGATTCAGCTTCAGCATCAGTCCTTCCAATGAATATTCAGGACTGATTTCTGTTAGGATGGACTGGTTGGATCTCTCAAGAGTCTTCTCCAAAAAAAAAAAAAAAAAGAGTCTCCTCCAACACCACAGTTCAACAGCATCAATTCTTCAGCACTCAACTTTCTTTATAGTTTAACTTGCACATCCATACATGACTCCTGGAGAAATCATAGCTTTGACTAGACGGACCTTTGTTGGCAAACTAATGTCTCTGATTTTAATATGCTGTCTAGGTTGGTTGTAACTTTTCTTTCAAGAAGCAAGCATCTTTTAATTTCATGGCTGTAGTCATCATCTGCAGTGATTTTGGAGCCCAGAAAAATAAAGTCAGCCACTGTTTCCACTGTTTCCTCATCTATTTGCCATGAAGTGATGGGACCAGAGGCCATGATCTTAGTTTTCTGAATGTTGAGTTTTAAGCCAACATTTCCATGCTCCTCTTTCACTTTCACCAAGAGGCTCTTTAGTTCCTCTTCACTTTCTGCCATTAAGGTGGTGTCATCTGCATATCTGAGGTTACTGATATTTGCCGGGGTCCAGCCTCAGCGGGTCCGGGGGTCTTGAGGGATGAGTGGCGTCGGCGGAAGAACTGAGCTGAGTTGATGTGGTGATGGAGCAGTCTCTCGTTTACTGTTGTTGGTTTGTGGGATGATGGAGAAGTCTCTCCAAAAGGAGATGGAGAAGTCTCTCTTTATTGCTGTTAGTTTTACAGTTTTATAGCCAAAAGACATCCCCATTACATCATTACATCACCTATCATTCTATACAATTTTTTGTTTTCTACCTTCCATAGCGACCTTATCATTGAGCTCCTTCCCCAATCTATCATGAAACATTCCCTTTGCAGAAGTCAGATTTTTATGTAATTAGATTTAACAATAGTATGTTTACCATTTGAATGTCTTCAGTATACTTCATTCAATCATGATAAGTACAACAACCTAAGTAGAAAGGTTACATTTCTCTTATCAGGTACAACTATGTAGAAGCTAAAGGGAAGGGCTAAAGCTTGAAACTGTTTATTCTAGTAACCTACTCCAGTTCTTATGAGGAAAGAGGACAAAGACAGTTTAGAAAGAGGAAAGAGGACTAAGAGACAATTTAGAAGCACTGCTTTAGCAATAAAACCCTATTAACCTTAACTACTATCATGAATTCCTATGTCTACATTATCCTAAAGTAATCAATATCTCCAACTATGCTGGCCACAGTTATGAGCATTCCTAAGTCCCATTCCAGCCTGGTTTCTTCAAGGAAGGGAGCCTCCTCTGGGAGTGGTCGGGGGAGTGGGAGGTGGAAAGGTGACCCAAGTAGGAGCCTTTCTGGTGGTGGCCTTGCCATGACCCCCAGAGAACTTTTGGTAAACTCCCCAGTAATTAGTAGGAGGAGTAGTAATCTATTTAAATGTCCCTTTCATTCCTCCTTAGCCCCTGGGGAAGGTGATCCACCTTCCCGGATCCTCTGGTCGATAAGGTCTGGGGGGATTATCTCAGGACGAATTCTTTCCAACTGGGACTGACCTACTGAGATGAGCCAATGTTCCAAGCATGGACAGAACTCCCAAGAAAGATACCAAGGGGGGCCTAGCCTGGGATGCCCCGATAAAGAAAGATCAGCTTTGCAATTTCTTTCTTAGTCTCGTGACCTTGTCATCCGAGCAAGGGGGCATCCTGACGGCTCCCAGCAGATATTTCTCCCGGCAATCTTGATTCCAGCTTGTGCTTCCTCCAGCTCAGCATTTCTCATGATGTACTCTGCGTATAAGTTAAATAAGCAGGGTGACAATATACAGCCTTGACATACTCCTTCCCCAATTTGGAACCAGTCTGGTGTTCCACGTCCAGTTCTAACTGTTGCTTCCTGACCTGCATACAGATTTCTCAGGAGGCAGGTCAGGTAATTTGGTATTCCCATCTTTTTAAGAATTTTCCAAAGTTTGTTGCGATCCACACAGCAATGTGCTAGTACTATCTTACTGTTGTTTTAATTAACAGTTCCCTGGTGACATAGTGACACAGGATGTGGAACATTTTTTCATATGCTAATTTGCCATCTGTATATCTTCTTTGGTAAGGTTTCTGATCAGGTGTTTTTCCCTATTTTTAATTGGCTTGTTTGTTTTCTTATTGTTGAAATTGAGAGTTTCGGGGTATATCTTAGATAACATCCCTTTATCAGATATGTCTTTTGCAAAATTTTCTCTAAGTCTGTGGCTTGCTTCTCATCCTCTTGACAGCATCTTTCACAGAGCAGAAATTTTTAATTTTACAGAATTTCAGCTTATCAATAATTTCTTTCACAGATGGTGTCTTTGGTGTTGTATCTAAAATATTATTACCATACCCAAGATTATTTAGATTTCTGCTAATTTTTTAGAAGTTTTATAGTTTTGCATTTTATACCTAGGCCTGTGATCCATTCGAATTAATATTTGTGAAAGGTGTAAGGTCCATGTCTGGATTCTCTCTCCCTCTCTCTTGGTGTATGGATGTCCAGTTGTTCCAGCACCATTTGTGGAAAGACTGCAATTTCTCCATTATATTGCCTTGCTTTCTTTCTTTCTCTCTCTTTTTGGCCATGCCATCCTGCTTCTGGGACCTTAATTATCCAATGAGGAATTGAACTCAAGCCTTCAGCAGTGAAAGCACAGAGTACTAATCACTGGACCACCAGGAAACTCTCAGACTTCGCTCCTTTATCAAAGATCAGTTGACTATATTTATGTAGGTCTGTCTTTGAGATTTTTATTCTATTTCATTGATTTGTTTCTTCTTTCATCAATACCACTATATTTTGATTACTGTAGCTTTAGAGGAAGTCATGAAGTCAAGCAGTGTCAGTCTCCAACTTAGTTCTTTTCCTCTGATATTGTGTTGGCTATTCTGGGTCTTTTGCCATCTCCATATAAACTTTAGTTACCAGTTTGTCAATAAGCATAAAATAACTTGCTAGTGTTTTGATTAGAATTGTGTTGAATCTATAGATCAAGTTGAGAAGACCTGACATCTTGACAATGTTGAGGCCTTTTATCCATGAACATGAATACTCTCCATTTATTTAATTTTACGTTGATTCCATTTATCAGAATTTTAGTTTTCCTCATAAAGATACAATACATATTTTGTTAAATTTATATCTAATTATTTCATTTAGAGGAATGCTAAAGTAAATGATATTGTGAGTTTAATTTCAAATTTCCCTTGTTCATTACTGGTATATAGGCAAGCGATTGTTTTAAAAGATTTTTTTATTGTGTTGAAATATACATAACATAAAATGTGCCATCATAGCCATTTTTAAGTGTACAGTTCTGTGGTATAAAGTACATTCACATTGTCCAGCCATCATCACCATCCATCTTATAAACGCTTTTCATTTTGTAAAATTGAAACTCTGGGGCTATTACACTGGAATCAAGATTGCCAGGAGAAATATCAATAACCTCAGATATGCAGATGATACCACCCTTATGGCAGTAAGTGAAAAGGAACTAAAGAGCCTCTTGATGAAAATGAAAGAGGAGAGGAAAAAGCTGGCTTAAAATGCAACATTCAAAACACAAAGATCATGGCATCTGGGCCCATCAGTTCATGGCAAATAGATGAGGAAACAGTGGAAACAGTGGCTGACTTTATTTTCTTGGGCTCCAAAATCACTGCAGATGGTGACTACAGCCATTAAATTAAAAGATGCTTGCTCCTTAGAAGAAAAGCTATGACCAACCTAGATAGCATATTAAAAAGCAAAGACATTACTTTACCAACAAAGATCCATCTAGCCAAAGCTATGGTTTTTCCAGTAGTCAAGTGTAGATGTGAGAGTTGGATTATAAAGAAAGCTGAGTGCTGAAGAATTGATTCTTTTGAACTGTGGTGTTGGAGAAGACTCTTGAGAGTCCCTTAGATTGCAAGGAGATCAAGCCAGTCAATTGTAAAGGAAATCAGTCCTGAATATTCATTGGAAGGATTGATGCTGAGGCTGAAACTCTAATCCTTTGGCCACCTGATATGAAGAACTGATTAACTGGAAAAGACCCTGATGCTGAGGAAGACTGAAGGTGGGAGAAGAAGGGGACAAGAGAGGATGAGATGGTTAGATGGCATCACCGACTCAATGGATGTGAATCTGAATAAGCTCTGGGAGTCGGTGATAGACAAAGAAGCCTGGCATGCTGCAGTCCATGGGGTCGCAGAGAGTCAGACACAACTGAGTTACTGAACTGAATTGAACTGATCCCCTACACCAGCCCCTGGCAACCACCATTATACTTTTTGTCTTTACCATTTTGACTACACTAAGTATCTCATAAAAGAAAAATCATATGGTATTTGTACTTTGGTGACTGACATTTCACTCTGTATAAAGGCCTCAAGTTTCATCTGTGTGGAAGCATATTACAGAATAATAGTTCATTGCATGTATATGCCACATTTTGCTTATCCAGTCTTGTCTTGATGAACACTTGGGTTGCTTACACATTTTAGCTATTGGGAATAATGCTGCTATGAGCATGAGTGTATAAATATCTCTTTTTTGTTGGTCCAGTGGCTAACACTCTGCATTCCCAATGCAGGGGGCCTGGATTAACTCCCTTGTCAGGAAGCGACATTTCACATGCCGCAACTAAGACTTTGCATGCTGCAACTAAAGATCCTGCATGTGGTAACAAAGATAGAGGGTTCTGTGTGCTACAACTAAGCCCTGGCACAGTCAAATAAATGAATTAACAAATATTAGGAAATCTCTTTGAGACTCTGCTTTTTTCAAAAGATATTCTTTTTCATTATGATTTATCATAGAATACTGAATATAGTTCCCTGTGCTATACAATAGGACCTTATTGTTTATTCATTATATATATAATAGTTCACATCTACTAATTCCAAACTCCCCCTTATCCCTTCCTCAAACCCCTCCCCCTTGGCAACCACCAGTCTGTTCTCTATGTCCATGATTCTATTGTTTCACAGATACATAGGTTCATTTGTCATATTTTAGATTCCACAGATAAGTGATACCATATGTTACTTGTATTTTTCTTTCTGACCTAGTTCAGTTAACTATGATTATCTCTAGTTGCATCCATGTTGCTGCAAATGGCATTATTTTGTTCTTTCCATGGCTGAGTAGTATTCCACTGTATACATGTACCACATCTTCTTTATCAATTCCTCTGTTGATGAACATTTAGGTTCCTTCCATGTCTTGGCTATTTTAAATAGTACTGCTATAAACACAGGGGTGCATGTATCATTTCAAATTAGTTTTGTCTCGGTATATGCCCAGAGGTGGGATTGCTGAGTCATATGATAGTTCTATTTTCAGTTTTATGAGGAACTTCCATAGAACCTCCATTCTACAGTGGCTTAATCAACTTATATTCCCATCAGTGTAGGAGGGTTCCCTTTTCTCCACACCCTCTCCAGCAATCAGATGCTTACTGTATATCAACTGAGGTGATTATGTGATCCCTTCCCTTCATTTTGTTAAGGTGGGATATTACATTGATCAATGTTTTTATATTGAATCATTCTTACATTCCAGGAATTAATCCCACTTAGTCATAGTGTATGATCCTTTTAATAAGCTGCTGAATTATTTTCTTTTTTTAATCCAGCTTTGCTTTTGGGTGTGTGACTGCTTTTATTTTTTCCCTTTTTGGCTGTGCTGCAAGGCATGAGGGATCTTAGTTCCCTGACCAGGGGTAGAACTCATGCCCCCCTGCCATGGAAGAGTGGAGTCTTAACCACTGGACCACCAGGGAAATCCCTTCTGTTGTTGTTGAATTCTATTTGCTAGAATAGAAAAAATATACACCTTTATTGAAGATTTTTGCATTATGTTCATTCATATGGGATACTTGTCTATAGTTTTATTGTAGTTCTTTGTCTGGGTTAAGTATCAGGGTTACAGTAGTGGAAGTGAAGTGCTGCTATAATTAAAACCAAAATATATGGCATTAACATAGCAACCAGGTGGCTGCCAATGAGAAAATTATACTGGAGGCTCAAAGGATGGAGATTTATTTGTGTTAGCAAGCAAGACAGTAAACACCATTCAGTAAAGCAAACAGAAACAATTCTGGGTATCAAATAGAGAGAATTTAATAAGAAAATCGTTTAAAAACTGTCACAAAGGATGGAACAGGAAAAAAGGGGAAGATAAAATTATTTGATGATTAGTAAGTGCAGGAAGTCACTAACTCCCGGAGGAGCAAAAGGGGCAATGGTGTTCCCTGGAAGCTACCATTGCTGAGCACTGAGGCTGCTGCTCTTGAAATCCAGCTGCCTGAACAGCAACTCAGGACCCCATTGCCTCTGCTGTCATCATTGCAGCTCCCTTCACTGCTGGCAGAACCTAACAGGAAACCACTTGATGAGGAAAGTAGTCTTACTTAACATTAGAAAAGATATTCTAAAAGGATAAGTACGAAGCTGAGAAACCAAAGACACTATCTGGAACATCATGTTACACGGTGACAAAGTCCTTGGTAAATGATGCCTGAAGTAATCAGGAAAATACACTACATGCTACTGGGCTCAAAAAAAAAAAATGGCGTTGAAAAGAATCAAATGGCCAGAATGTACTGGAAAATTTTGGATGCATTACAAAACAGAGATGAGTCCAGGGGAGAACTGGCCTTTTTTTGCAAGCAAATATTAAAGGGAATTACATGTCCAGAAACATTAGGTCTTAAAGTGTTGGAAAACTCTATTGCTTCAAGAGTTAAAACAGTGGGGAACAAAACTGAGAAGGCCTTGATCAAAAAGTTTCACAAGTATCCTGTCTTGTGGCAAAACACAGATTAACAATGTGTCCTGTCTTGAATTAAGAGGGCATAAAAATCTCTAAGTTTTTGCATCATTGCACTGCATAGAAACCACAAACTGTCTCTGATGGTTCAAATGTAAAACCACTATAAGGCGTCCACATTTCTACATATAGGAAGTTGGCTATAAAACTTCTATAGCCCCAAGGAGAGAGTATTCTCCAAAGCACTTGAGATGCAATCATGAGGATAGGGGAAAAAAGGAAGCTCCTACCCATGCCAAAGGCGGATCCATGGATCATGGAGAATAAAGATGACAACATTTATTCACATTACAGAACCAGAATATAATCAGAGAAATTGTCTGCCTACCCGGCGGGATGCCTGTGTCACTAAGCACCATTGACCACAGCTGGTCTTCCTTCCATTCTTTCCTCTTCTGAGTGTGAGTGTTTTAGTTCAGTTCAGTTCAGTCACTCAGTTGTGTCCAACTCTTTGTGACCCCATGGACTACAGCATGCCAGGCTTCCCTGTCCATCACCAACCCCCAGAGTTTACTCAGACTCATATCCATTGAGTCGGTGATGCCATCCAACCATCTCATCATCTGTTGTCCCCTTATCTTCCTGCCTTCAATCTTCCCCAGCATCAGGGTCTTTTCAAATGAGTCGGTTCTTTGCATCAGGTGTCAAAGTATTGGAGTTATACCTTCAGCATCAGTCCTTCCAATGAATATTCAGGACTGATTTCCTTTAGGATGGACTGGTTGGATCTCTTTGCAGTCCAAGGGACTCTCAAGAGTCCAGGTTCCAGGTTCGATGCATGAGACAGAGTGCTCAGGGCTGGTGCACTGGGATGACCCTGAGGGATGGGATGGGATGGGGAGGGAGGTAGGAGGCGGGTTCAGGATGGGGGGCACATGTATACCCATGGCTGATTTGTGTCAGTGTATGGTAAAAACCACTAAACACTGTAAAGTAAGTAGTCTCCAATTAAAATAAATAAATGAATTTAAAAAAAAATCTCCAACACCTCAGTTTAAAAGCATCAATTCTTTGGCACTCCGCTTTCTTTATAGTCCAACTCTCACATCCATACTTGACTACTGGAAAAAACATATCTTTGACTAGATGGACTTTTGTTGACAAAGTGATGTATCTGCTTTTTAATATGCTGTCTAGGTTGACGATAGCTTATCTTTCAAGGAGGAAGCATCTTTTAATTTCATGGGTGCAATCACCATCTGCAGTGATTTTCGAGCCCAGAAAAATAAAGTCAGCCACTGTTTCCCCATCTATATGCCATGAAGTGATGGGACCAGATGCCATGATCTTAGTTTTCTGAATGTTGAGCTTTAAACCAACATTTTCCTCTCCTCTTTCATTTTCATCAAGAGGCTCTTTAGTTCTTCTTCACTTTCTGCCATAAGGGTGGTGTCATCTGCATATCTGAGGTTACTGATATTTCTCCTGGCAGTCTTGATTCCAGCTTGTGCTTCTTCCAGCCCAGCGTTTCTCATGATGTACTCTGCATATCAGTTAAATAAGCAAGGTGACAATATACAGCCTTGACGTACTCCTTTTCCTATTTGGAACCAGTCTGTTATTCCATGTTCAGTTCTAACTGTTGCTTCCTGACCTGCATATAGATTTCTCAACAGGCAGGTCAGACAGTCTGGTATTCCCATTTCTTTCAGAATTTTCCACAGTTTATTGTGATCTACACAGTCAAAGGCTTTGGCATAGTCAATAAAGCAGAAATATATGTTTTCTTGGAACTCTCTTGTTTTTTCGATGATCTAGTAGATGTTGGCAATTTTATCTCTGGTTCCTCTGCCTTTTCTGAAACATACTTAAAAAATTAAAAAGGGGTGGAATGGTTATAGAGTTTGTTTTGCAAGACAAAAAAGTTCTGAAGAGTCATTGCACAATAGTATACCTTAAATATACTTAATACTATTCAACTATACACTTAAAATGGTTAAGATGACTTTTTAATTTAAATTTTTAAATTAAAAGTGAAAAATCTAATGACCATCTTCAGTAGATACAGAAAAATCTCTCCAACTTCTTCTGTTGCATCTTTTCTGCTCCAAACTGGAGAAAGTTCTCTGCTTTTAAGAGCTTATATGATTATACTGGGCCCACCCAGATAATCCAAAATACTCTCCCTATTTTAAAGTCTGTAACCTTAATCATATCTACAAAGTCCCTTTTGTTATTTAACAAAACATATCATCAGATTCTGGGGATCTAGGTGTGGATAACTTTGAGGGATATTATTCTGCCTACCACAGCCTTGTTCTTTATTTTTCAGATAAGATTTTGGACTGTGTAAATATTTTACAAAACATAAGACTAAATAAGTCTCCCAACCCCTCACCAGAAATTAATCACTAAAACTTAAAAACAAAATTAAGCAAATTAGCCTAACTATCAGAGAAGGCAATGGCAACCCACTCCCGTACTTTTGCCTGGAGAATCCCATGGACAGAGGAGCCTGGCAGGCTGCAGTCCGACTGAGCGACCTCACTTTCAATTTTCACTTTCATGCATTGGAGAAGGAAATGGCCACCCACTCCAGTGTTCTTGCCTGGAGAATCCCAGGGATGGGGGAGCCTGGTGGGCTGCCGTCTATGGGGTCGCACAGAGTCAGACATGACTGAAGCGACTTAGCAGCAGCAACAGCTGCCTAACTATCTATCCATTTGGTGGCATAACTACATGGAAGAAACAACCCTAAGTGTCTTTCAAACACAATAATAAGTACATTTGACCCACAAAATCTTTAACTGCTTTCAGTAATCACAGGATTAGAGGTATTATACTTTTACCCTACTTTCTTGTGTATATTATGTGATAAAGCAAATAAGTCATCATGCTGGCATTGTTGCAATAATTATAACACCTTATATACTGGAAGATGTTCAAATGTCCTAATAATTAATGGGTGAAAGTTGAAATCATAATGGAAATTAGAAAATATTTTAACTGAATAATAGCAAAAGAACTGCCTAACAAAACTTGTGTGATGAAAGGAAAATAGTATGTAGAAAGACATTTATAGCCTTATGTATTTATTAATGCATATATTAATAAAGAAAAAATGTTGAAAATGAAGGTGTTCAACACCCATCTCCAGAAGTCAAGAAAAAAGACAACAAAAAGAAAAAGAAAGCCAAAAAAAGATAAAAGATAAAATAAACAGTAGATTGAAGGCATTTCCCTGGTGGTCCAGTGGTTGAGGCTCCACAGTTCCAGCGCAGGGGCATAGGTTTGATCTCTAGTCTGGAAACTAAGATCCTACACACTGCATGGTATGGCCAAGAAAGTAAAAAGAGTAGATTGAAGTATAAAATAAACACTCTATAGAGAGGATCAACAAGTCAAAAGTTAATTAAACCCAAATTCTAATAGAAATAGAAACAACAGGGCTGGAGAATTGAACATGACTAAAGATGCTGCCAACATTACAAAGATACTGTGAAAATCAAGTCATACACATTAAAATGCATAACAAATGTCAATCATTCCTCTTTAGGTATAAATAAACTTTAGGAAATAAATTAATATATCAATATACAAATTTGTATATAAATAAATGAGTATATATGAAAATTCCTAAAAAAACTGTCAAAACTGACTTAACTTTTAATTGATTTATTTGTTTACTTATTCTTAAGTTTTGAGAGTTCTTTGTATATTTTGGATAACAGTCCTTTAGCAGATAGATCTTTTGCAAATTTTTCTCCCTGCATGTGGTTTGCCTTCTCAGTCTTTTGAAAGACTCAGTATGCTGACAATTCTTCCCAGATTGATGTATAGACTAAGTGTAATCCATAGCAAAATCCCAGCAGCATCTTTGTAGAAATTAGTAAGTCTACCCTAAAAATGTATGTGGCAATGTAAAGGGCTCATATTAGTCAAAATAATTTTTAAAAAGAAGTTCAGAAGACTCAGCCCATTTCATTTTAAAATTTATTATAAAGCTACAATAATTGAAAGAGTATGGTACTTGGGTAGAGGTAGGCATATAGATTAATGAAACAGATTTGAGAATTCTGAAGAAAAAATCCTTATATTTATGGTCCATTGACTTTTGACAAAGATTCCAAGGCAATTCAATAAGGGGGAGATAGTCTTAACAAATGGTGCTGAGACAATTCAATATCCATAAGCAGAAGATTCGTTTAGGCTTGCCACACTCAAAAATTAATTCAAAATGAATCACAGAGCTAAATGTAAAATCAGCCAGTCAGTTCGGTCGCTCAGTCGTGTCTGACCCTTTGTGACTCCATGAACCGCAGCACACCAGGCCTCCCTGTCCATCACCAACTCCCGGAGTCCACCCAAACCCATGTCCATCGAGTCGGTGATGCCATCCAGCCATCTCACCCTTTGTCGTCCCCTTCGCCTCCTTCCCCCAATCCTTCCCCACATCAGGGTATTTTCCAATGAGTCAACTCTTCACATGAGGTGGCCAAATTATTGGAGTTTCAGCTTCAACATCAGTCCTTCCAATATACACCCAGGACTGATCTCCTTTAGGATGTAAAATATATACCTATAAAACTTCTAAGAAAAAGCATAGGAAAAATTCTTTATGGCCTTGAGATAACAAGAATTCTTAGATGTGACACCAAAGCATTTCCCATATAATGAAAAATTGGTAAATTAGACTATACAAAAGTCATCATTGAGAAAATGGGGGGAAAAAAAGCCTGGGAGAGCATATTGATGTGTATCACAAAATATTTCAACTCAATAATAAGAAGATAACTCAATTAAAAAAATGGACTGGGGACTTTCCTGGTTTTCCAGTGACTAAGATTCTGAGCTCCAAATGCAGGTGGACCTGGTTTAATCCCTGGTCAGGGAACTAAATCCCACATGCTGCAACTAAGATCCAGAGCAGCCAAGGAAATAAATAAATATTTTAAAATAAAAATTAAAAAAACTTAAATGGACAGAAGATTTGAAAAGATACTTCACAAAAAAATTAACAAATGGATAATAATAAGCACTTGAAATTATGCTCAATATCATGAGTCATTAGGGAAATGCAAACTCAAACCACAATGAGACAGCACTACATACCCACTAGAATAGTTACAGCTATATAGCTATATAATGAAAAGGAAGCAATAGCTAACATTGGCAAGACACAAAAAAACTGAACTCTCTTAAATTTCTGGAGGTAATGTAAAATGGTACAACCACTTTGGGAAGTGATGTTTTCTTTGAAAAATAACATAAACTTACACTACAAACTCTCAGTTCCTTTTTTCAGTATCTAGCCAGTGGGAATGAAAGCATATGTTCACACAAAGACTTAAGAACAAATGTTTGTAGCAGCATTATTCGTAGTGACAAAAAACAGGAAGGGCTTCCCTGGTGGCTCAGTTGGTAAAAAAATCTGCCTCTAATGTAGGAGACCCAAGTTCGATCCTTGGGTCAGAAAGATTCCCT